>VDFB02263527.1:0-352832 GCA_007258455.2 Sequoia sempervirens
TTTGTATCATCAATTTGTAATGCCCCTCTTATAATTAATTTTTTCAATTTTTAACACATCAATCTTCACCCGTCAGCGTTAGCATAATCAAATCAATTGATGAAAGTAACCCTATGCCAAGAATGTTCACTCAAACCCAAGGTGGGTGAGGTGATATCATATGGCATCGGGGATCATTAATAACAAACTAAATGAAGTGTACAATGCTGGAAAGTAAAGTTTATGCAACTTGACCGCGTATTTCAGCGGGATTGAATTGACGATCAGCATTATGAGGATTACAAAGTGCATGAAAGTAAAGTCATGGGCGGCTTGTCAACCCCTTCCGCTTGTTCAGTGGGCAGTACAAAAAGTAAATGCTAAAAGTAAGATGGTGAGGCCTGTTTCTTCCACTAAAAGTGGGAATTACAAGTAAGGAGCATGGACGGTGAGGCCTATCCCTTCCACTATGAGTGGGAAATACAAAGTAAAATGCAGAAGTAAGACGACTGAATCAGTACTACTGATATTAGCCTTACAATATGATATAATTTGCAAGTTACAATGAGAGTTAGGTATCCAATAAGCTTCAATATGAAAGTAGATGATCTCCAAACAAGTACAAGCTAACCAACATAAAAAATATAGCCAAAATGACTGAATTATCAGGTCTGATGTAAAATTGCAGCAAACTGAAAACTCAAACCAGCAAGTACAGATTTCACCTTTATGCATGCTCGTAACTTTGCCAATACTTCTCCGAATGATGTGAAACTAAATGCAAATGACTTCTAGGAGTTGGGCGACCAAGTTCAAGCCATCAAACATCACCAAACAATCCAGAATGTTTTAGCACGCTTCCCAAGGCAAGTACAGGCAAAGTGGAGCCTCCAAGAAAGGGGCAACCAGCAAGATAAAATCCAAGACTCCAAAATAAAATCTGAAAATTTGCTTGAAGGGGCATCCAAGTTAGACAAAAGCATAGAACCAATACCCAAAACCACCAAAAAATCGTGCAAGTAGCAATGAGTGAAAATGTACTTCAGCCAAGCACCACACCAGCATCACCAAAACTAACAAAACTCACCAAAATCAGAAAATATCAAATGAAGCCATCTTTGTGAAGCTCTATCTGCAACCTCTAAATGAAGAAGCAATCTCAAACCAGCTAGGTACTATCTCTCAAGTACGAAATTGATAAGCTAGGAGGTATGCATTCCTCGAAGCAATGTGTCTGAAATCATTTCAGTGGCATTTTGTTAAGATAAACAATGGATGATAAACAAAGAGCCCAACACTCTTATTTATAGCCTTTCCTCCTAAAATTCAATTTCATTTTCCTCTCATTTGGGCGCCCAAATTGCATTTGCATTTCATCTTTAATAATATGCATTTGAATTTCCTTTAATCTCCATCCTTAACTTGGTCCAACATAAGCAAAAGATGACTTTATTTAAATTGCAAATAAAACATTATCTTGGGCGTCCCTTAATATCAAATGCAAAATACATTATAAAATGTATTTATCTCCTCAATATGGCATCCAAAATAATAAAGTGAAATATCATAAAAAAATTGCCTTTTTAATTAAAATCACTTATCCCTCCAAGCTAGGCATCCATCAAGCCTTAGCAAAAGTTTCACTTTATTAAAATATTTTACCTCATCAAAGGAAGCACCTATCTCAAGCTCTGACCTGCCAAAAATAACTCCAAGAGTGTTGGAATGACCAACTGCTCGAGCTGACCTACTAGAAATAGCCACTACACTTAACTGCTGAACTGTTGCTAAAAATAGCACTACCAAAAATTAGTACTTACTAAAAATAGCATACTGCTAAAAATAGTAAGTTGTTCCAAACTCATTTGAGCACAAACCGAGCAGTCATCGGGACTTATTAAAAATAGTAAGTCCAGAAAAGTCTTTTGATTTAGTTGCATGGCACATCACCATGAAGCTCTCTAAAAACCCAGAAGGAATCCAGAATCCAAACTACAAAACACCAACATGCAAGCCTCCAAAACTGCCAAGGAATCATCCAAAAATGCAAGTCATTATCTTGTCATGCATGTTACCTCATCCTGAAGCTTTCCAAAAACCCAAAAAGCTCCACTAGACATGCATCAGAAATTCTCGCATGCAAGCCTTTAAAACCTCCTTGAAAAGTGGAAACCCTAATTTCAGCTTCTAACTGGCCTATGGGCTCCGGAAATAGGCTATCAGACACAAAAGAGCATATGGCTAAAATGGGGACAATACACAATTCTCATATTAGTTGATCATAGCTAATTCCCTTTAATATCACCACATTGATTAATTAATTAATTGTACCATATCATCATATTCCATTAGCTAATTAATTAGTCAATTTTTTCCTAATTAATTAATTCTCATAATTATCCACTACCATAACTTCACAATTAATTAATTAATCAATCAATTTCCAAACAAATCCATGCACAAATAACTAATTAAGTATGTAGATAGTTGATTAATCATTAATTATCCTCTCATGCCTTCCATAAATAAATTTCATCCACATATAACTGATTAATTATTAAAAATAATTAATTAATTATCCTCACATGCCATCCTCAAAAGACAATTGTTTCTACGAGACAAATTTCTGAATTATCTAACTTATGCATGCACATTCCTAAATGAAATAAATCTAATAAATTAAAAATCATGCAAATCAGGTGAATTGATCTCAACTATTCATCTTCTCATTCAAAAATCTATAAATCCATCTCTTCTTCTTTAACCTATGTTCCACACTGTTTCTGGGACAGGGACATGTTGTGACCTTTTCACACATCACCCCATTCAAAATGGAGACCCCCTTGAAGAGCACAAAGATATACTGAGAGGGGGGGGTGAATCAGTATATCAACAAATTTTTACCTTCTTACTTATTTATCAACTTTAAATATACATCAACTATTTGAGATGAACCAATTTACACAAGTTGCCACAACTTTTATTGAAATGATTTTTACAAAGTAGGCACCAGCCTACAGATTTACAACTGGATAATTTAGTAGGACACAACCTACAAGGAACATCCAAACCTTTATAACTTTAGTAGGCACCTACCTACAAGGAGTACTAGCCCCTAATGCAAGGCACCAACCTTGACTTGATGGTTGCAAGATGATGCCTTCAATCTGACCTGCACTATCCCAAACCTCCAATCTGCCTTTGGTGATTAATGATCTCACACTCAGCCCACACAAGGAGATGGGACTTCAGATTTTGAATACTTTCTTACACACACAACCACACAGCAAACTGAATATTAAAGATGCATATATATGTTGTTCAATGTTTATATGCCTCTTTATAAAGATCACATCTCTTCATTTGATCTGCCTCTTCATAAAGATCACATCTCTTTATTTGATCTGCCTTTTCATAACTAAATTCTAATTTTATCTCCTTCCTTTTATATTTACTCATTATTAATTTTAATGAATGATTATACAGTATATCGATTCAGCCTTCAGATGGAATAATACAACTCTTCAAAAAAGCTTCGACCCCTTTAGATAAAGATGCAGTCATTTCCAGACCGATGCACCACTTGAAAATACATATCCAGCAACAGACATCTGAAAAGACAAATCACCCGATTGCTATTCTCAAACAACTGTTTTAATTAGTGCGTCTTAATTTATCGATTTTTGATGATAAAAAAAGGTATCTTTGTGTTCGCGTCTGAAGAATAAAAGGGACGCCTCTGTGTTCGCATTTGTTGAGAAATAAAAGAACACGTCTTTGTGTTAGCATCTGTTGGTTAGCGAATTTCTTTTGATTAATATCTGAAGACTTTAAAAGGAGACGTCTTTTTATCCGCCTCTATTAGTTAGCGGATGATTTTATTAATCAAATACTTACAAAGGGACGTCATCTGTTCATCCGCCTCTATTGGTTAAATACGTATACTGATATACATAACATGTTATACTTCATCCGCCTCTACTGATTAAATACGTATACTGATATACGTAACATGTTATACTTCATGACTTCTATTGAAAAAATCTGAAGGTTTCGATCTTAATTTCTCAAACTGTATTACATGTTATACTTCATCCGCCTCTATTGATTAAATACGTATATTGATATACGTAACATGTTTATACTTCATGACTTCTATTGAATAAAAAACTGAAGATTTCGATCTTAATTTCTCAAACTGTATTACAAGATTCGATCTGTAGAATTTATGGATTTCTTCGAACTGAAATAAAAATGCCTTTGTGCTGCACTTGGATATTTTGATCTGTATCTTTATTTTAATTTGTAGGTGATGGTGATGATATCCATTCGATTTTATCCATTAATGTGTAGCACTAATCTCTGATCTGGAATGCACAACATACAAACTGAAATATTCAATGACAATCTATTTAGACTCTTTGTTTTGACATTTTATGATATCATCCACGCCACTTTATTTCAATACTGATTCTTGACATCAATGACAATATTTCTAACAATCTCCCCCTTTGTCATTGATGGCAACCTCTTCAATGGCCACCTGGTTTTTCTAATTGCTCCCCCTGTGTCCAATTTCTCCCCCTTTGACATCAATGGCAAGGGGTCTTCTAACAATGTTTTCAGCTCCATGAAGCTACAAGATTTTGTGCATAGCTCCCCCTGAATACATGCTTCCATCAATTATCTTGATGGATGTGGAACAACTCTCAATTTGTCCCTTAGATATTCAAATGTATCTCTTGGAAGTGGTTTAGTAAATATGTCAGCAGTTTGCTCTTTTGTAGTTATGTATTCTAAACACACTTGTCCTTCTCCTACTTGTTCTCTCAAAAAGTGATATTTAATAGGTATGTGCTTGGTTCTTGAGTGCATCACTGGATTCTTGGATATATTGATTGCACTAGTATTATCACAATATATAGTGCAAGGATGATCATACTCTACCTTGATGTCTTTTAAAGTTTGCCTCATCCATAAAAGTTGAGTGCAACATGCTGCTGTTGCAATATATTCAGCTTCTGCTGTAGATAGAGAGACAGATTCTTGTTTTTTGCTTATCCAAGACACTAGATTTCCTCCAAGAAAAAAGGCTCCTCCACTTGTACTTTTTCTATCATCTACATTACCAGCCCAATCAGCATCTGTGTATGCTTCAAGAGTGTAATCATTGCTGCTAGGGTACCATAGACCATAATCCATTGTGCCTTTCAAATATTTGAATATACGCTTTACTGCATGAACATGTGTTTCTTTTGGTGCTGCTTGAAATCTGGCCACAACTCCAACAGCTTGCATTATGTCTGGTCTTGTGGAAGTTAGATACAACAAACTTCCAATCATTGATCTATAAAGTGTTTGATTCACATCTTGGGATTCATCATCTTTACTTAGCTTGCAACCTGTAACCATAGGAGTACTAACAGGATTGCAATCTTCCATCCTAAACCTTTTTAACATTTCTTTCACATATTTGGTTTGGGAGATGAAAATACCTTTGCTTGATTGTGAAATTTGCAGCCCAAGAAAGAAGGATAATTCTCCCAATATTGACATCTCAAACTCTTTTTGCATATTTGATGAAAATTCTTTGCACATTTCGTCCTTGTTTCCACCAAAAATGATGTCATCTACATATACCACCACAATCAATAAGTGTCCATCCTCTTCTTTGATGTATAGATGCTCAATCTGCTAGTCTGATGTGAGAAGCAGCAATGTTCCAACTAGGTGTTGTATTTCAAACACGAAATTGGGAATGGGCTAGGAGGTAGCATCCTCGAAGCAATAACAAAATGTCCATAGTCATTTTGACAGCATAACAGTAAGGTAATTGATGGATACCAAATGCTGGAGTCATGCCTTCATTTTATAAGAATTGAGAAACTCTTCAACTTCCTCAATGGTACGCCAAAAGACAACTATTTGAATTCTCCTTATTTTTCAAATTTCATAAAATAATATTCCTCATAAAGTGGTGTCCACTTTCCTCCAAGCATAAATTCAAAAATATAAAATATTAATATCACCTTATGACAAGGCGTACCCTTCAAGTCCCCTTTTTAAAACAACTTGCAAGTTGTATCCTTAGTCCAAGGGGTCAATTGAAAATTATAACACTTATGCCAATACTTAGTAGATTTCAACAAATTAAGCTTGAGAGGAAGATATTGAAACAACCAATAATATGCTCACTGAAGAGAAGACTGAAGACAACCACCTGCATACTGCCACAACCATCATTTACTAAAAATAGTAAATAAAATGAAATGCTACAAAAGCCAAGCCCATGAAACCCTAATTTCCACCTCATTCCAGTCCACGGGTTCCGGAATAGACTGAAGAATGCCAATGCTGATCACTGATGAGAAGGGGACATTACAGTCCGCCCTCCTCGAAATTGCGTGTCCCCAAGCAACTGCAAAGATGGATGCAACAAAATCTGTTCACCTTCCCACGTAGCATCTTCAATAGGCAAATTCCTCCATCTCACCAAATATTCTTTGATTGTCCTTCTTCTCAAAGAACGGTCTCTAGTGTCAAGGATCTCTTCTGGAATCAACACTAAATGACCTTCCTCATCCAATGGAGGTAATTCTGATGTAGCCACCACATTGTGTCCAATTGCCTTCTTGAGGCGAGACACATGAAAAACATTATGTATTTTGCTTTCAGCTGGAAGTTCCAACTCATAAGCAACTTCCCCAATCCTTTTGGTGATTTTGAAAGGACCATAAAAGCGTGGCTTCAACTTTTCTGCACCACTCTTCTTGAGAGAAGACTGTCTATATGGCTGAAGCCTCAAATAGACCATGTCCCCAACTTCAAAAGACCTTTCCACACGCCGACACAGATAACTTCACCGATAACTCACAAATCGACCGCAAAATGAGGCCTTCTGCATCAAGAACTATATTATTTTCCTTTGACATATTCAATGTCAAAATCATATGCTTGGAGTTTACTTACCCATTTTTGCTGCCTTTCATTCAATTCCTTTTGGCGCATGAAATGTTTAAGACTGTTGTGATCAGTCTTAACAACAAATTTACTTCCCACCAAGTATTGACGGAATTTAGACAAAGCATGCATGATAGCAAGCATCTCTTTGTCATAAATAGAGTAAGTTTTTTCTGCCCCTCTCAACTTTCTACTCTCGAAGACAATAGGATGTTTGTCTTGCATTAGGACAGCTCCAACTCCTTCTCCTGAAGCATCACATTGTAATTCAAAAGGTTTTGAGAAATCCGGAAGTGCCAATACTGGACACGAACTCATGATTTGTTTAAACTTATCAAAAACCTCTTGTGCTTGCTTAGTCCAAAGAAAAGCTCCTTTCTTTGTAAGATCTATCAAAGGTGCAGCTTGATGAGAATAACCTTTTACAAATCTTCTATAGAATCCACATAACCCTAAAAAACCTCTCAAATGAGAAATAGTCTTAGGAGTTGGCCAATCAAGAATGGCCCTTATCTTTTCTGGATCCACTTTCACACCCTTTGAGCTGATAATGTGGCCAAGGTATAAAAGTTCTTCCATCTCAAACTCACACTTTGACTCTTTGGCGAATAGACATTCCGCCTCTAAAATGGTAAGCACTTCTTCCAAATGCTTAAGGTTCTCTTCCCATGACTTACTGAATATGAGAATATCGTCGAAGAAGATGAGCACAAACTTCTTCAACTGCTGTCTAAAAATCTTGTTCATACAAGATTGGAATGTGGCTGGAGCATTTGTCAAACCAAAAGGCATGACAAGAAATTCAAAATGCCCAAAGTGGCATCTAAATGCTGTCTTTTCTATGTCCTCCTCCCTCATTCTGATTTGGTGATAGCCCGAACGAAGATCAATCTTTGAGAAGAACATTGCCCCATGGAGCTCATCAATAAGCTCATCAATCCTAGGGATAGGATATCTATTCTTGATGGTTTTCTGATTTAATGCGCGATAGTCAACACACATACGCATTGTACCCTCTTTCTTTTTGACCAGCACTACTGCTGAGGCAAATGGACTCTTGCTTGGTCTAATAAAACCACTTTCCAACAGCTCCTTGATGGCCTTTTCAATTTCATCTTTCTGCCTCCTTGGATAGCGGTAAGGTGTAGTAATGACTGGTTTTGCTCCTTCTTCTAATTCAATCACATGTTCAGAGCCTCTTTCAGGAGGTCTTCCAGGAGGTAAGCTTCCAAAGATTTTACTTTTCTTTGAAAGTAAGGCTTGAATATCAGGATGATATTGCCTTTTTTCCTCAACCGGATCAGCTGGTAAAACCATACATTCAGCAGCCCATTCAACCTGATCATGGCGGATCAACCTTTCCATCCTTTTCAAAGAAACAATTCGAGGGCCTCCATTTGACATCCCTCTTAAAACAACCTTCCTTCCATTAGACTGAAATTTCAGCTCCATGGTTTTCAAATTCAATGTGATCTCACCAAGAGATCGCAGCCATTGTATGCCCAACACAACATCAGTGTCTCCTATACCCACCACATAAAAATCATCCTTAATTTCATGATTCCCTAATTGCAAAGATAGATTAGGGATTCTCCTTGTGCAAGACATAGTGAAACCATCTGCAACCATTACTTTGAAACCATCAAAATTTTCAGTCTTTAAACCTTTTCTAGCAACTAGCCCTTCATCAATAAAATTGTGAGTTGCTCCAGTATCAATTAGGGCAACTATCCTTTGTGAATTTACCACTCCATGAACCCTAAAAGATTCATTCTTTTGAAAACTGGATAGTTGTGCAAAAGCACTACTATCTCCAACCTCTTCGGACTTGTCTTCTTGAACTTCTTCACCTTCACTACTTGCTGATTCGTATTGCTGATCAGACGAATCAGATTCTGATCCATAATCAGAATAGCCCTCCATTTGAACTACTTTGCCTCTTCCATAGCAACGGTGGCCTTTCACCCAAGGCTCACGACAAGTGAAGCAAACTCCATCCTTTCTAAGCTGTTCTTTGAGTTCTTCGGACAGCCTTGGTGGAAACTTCTTGGGCAGATTTGAAGATGGCTTTTTATCCTTCTTATGGCTGAATGTTCTTGAGTGAAATTTAGGTCTTGGGGCTGCCAATTCCATGCTCCTAGCTTTCTTGATAGCTTCATCCAATGTTGGAGGATCAAATGCTTTGACCCAACCCTTCAATGGCTCCATTAAACCTTCAGCAAAAAGGACTACAAGTCTTCTTTCAGTAATGTTGGGCACCATTACTGACAACCTCTGAAAATCAGCCACATAACTCTCTAAAGATCCTTGCTGTTTTAACTGTGCCAATTCTCTAAACTTCAATTCCGGATCTTTGGTGTCAAATCTCTCAATCAATTTATTTGTAAATTCTCCATAAGTGCGAATAAGGTTGTGGCCAAGAGTGACCAAACCGTGAGTCCACCATTCATGAGCTATGCCATCTAAGTGCAAGGTAGCAAATTTGATAGCATCTTATTCCGGCATAGGTCTAAGAGAGAGGTAGTTATCTAACTTTTGCACCCATGACCTGGCTGTACACTTGTTACCACCATGAAAATGTTCCATAGTGATCTTTCCCAATGCTTGGTAAAAATCATTTCTAGGGCCTGCAGGAGGACGTTGATCATTCCTACCACCATTTCTCCGACTCCTTTGATTCATGAATTGATCAAAGGTCCATGCTCCTCTCATGTCAAGAGGTAAGGACACATACTCCATATAGGCTTGACGAGCATCATCAGCAAAGTTTGGAGTAGCCTCAACTGGTTGTTGCTCTTCCCTTGGTGTGAAAACAGGAAAGAGGGGTCTAGAGGATGACCCACTATGAATTGTAGTATGCTGACCTACAATTCTGTCCCTAGTATTCACCTCAGGACTGCCACTGTTATTATTTCCATTCACTCCACTATTTTCTCCAGCTGAGTTATTTTGGGGCTGAATAATACTCTGAGCTGCTTGCTGATCCAACTTGGATAACAAACGGGACATCATATCTATCATCCCGTCAAACTTCTTCTCCACTCTATCCCTTTCTTCATCATCTTTTCTTACTGAATCTGACATTATGACAGTTGTGTGATCAACCACTTCCACTGAATTATCTGAACCTTCCACTGTTTTACCAAGGTCTCTTAGAACTTCTGAGAAGGTATCTGCCTCTGGAACGGGTGGAAACTGATGCTGATTTCTGGCCTGACTTCTAGTGTATGGCCTTGTGTCTCTGTCACTCATCAGTTCACTACTGCAATCAGCCACAGGATGGCAGGGTCTTCTGCTCTGATACCACTGAAATATGCTAACCAATTTTTTCGGAGGAATAACACAAAATAACCAGCAATAGATGATATGATTAGCGTTAGCCTCAAATTAAAATCTGAACTTGAATGGAAGATGCTGAAGCTTGAACTGAAGAAACTGAATTGGAATAGAAGAACTACTCAACGTCAAGAATGTGCACTCAAGATCCCACTGAGGGCGAGGTGCTAACATATGACGGAGTCTAGAAATTGAAATTAAGAACTATCGTAACTACCATGAGAAAATTACCACCAAACAAGTAAAAAGATTATGTACCAGTAATCTATCTCACAAGGGCGGGCATCCATTTAATCAGGATTCACCACTAAGTGGGTACATTTCCGGCAACAATTTTAACCACACCGGGCGTATCCGTGGACTTTAATGAGAATTAAATCACTTGAAGTTGCAAGAATAATAACTAGATTAGTACTACTAATCGTAACCTTTTAATTTCAACATGACTGCAAATAAATGAATTACAATGATATAGAAGTGAGATATGGATATAAGAATGAATTCTAACAATGTTCTTTGCTTTCCAATGACTGAAAAAGTGATTAAACTGGAAACTGATAAATCTGATGCAAATTCCTGAGTTCTGGAAATTTAGAACAGCAAACTGGAAAACAGTAAAAAACTCATAACTCACTCATTTCACCTCCAAATTGATTGAAATTTGTTGCAAATGCATCTCAGAAGATAGGCGACCAAACCAGGAGGAAGAAACAGCAGCAAATGGCCTTCATTTATTTCTGGCACAATTCCCAATGCAATGAAAAAGTACGGCCCCTTGAGAAAATCGATTTTGCATTATAAAATCAACAACTTCAATTTAAAATCTGCTTTTTGGTGGAAGTTGGCGCCTCAAGTCAACAATCAGATTGCTCAAACACCCAGAACTGAAATAAAATCACTCCACAAGCTATGAACTGAAAACAGCTTCAGCTGTAGCAAAACCAGGAAATTCAAAACTGTAAAACTCTCCAAAATTCTCAACCTTTGTTGCTCAATCTGCTAGTCTGATGTGAGAAGCAGCAATGTTCCAACTAGGTGTTGTATTTCAAACACGAAATTGGGAAGGGGCTAGGAGGTAGCATCCTCGAAGCAATAGCAAAATGTCCATAGTCATTTTGACAGCATAACAGTAATGTAATTGATGGATATCCAATGCTGGAGTCATGTCTTCATTTTATAAGAAATGAGAAACTCTTCAACTTCCTCAATTGGCACGCCAAAAGACAACCATTTGAATTCTCCTTATTTTCAAATTTCATAAAAATATATTCCTCATAAAGTGGCGTCCACTTTCCTCCAAGCATAAATTCAAAAATATAAAATATTAATATCACCTTATGACAAGGCGTACCCTTCAAGTCCCCTTTTTAAAACAACTTGCAAGTTGTATCCTTAGGCCAAGGGGTCAATTGAAAAATATAACACTTATGCCAATACTTAGTAAATTTCAACAAATAAGGCTTGAGAGGAAGATATTGAAACAACCAATAATATGCTCACTGAAGAGAAGACTGAAGACAACCAACTGCATACTGCCACAACCATCATTTACTAAAAATAGTAAATAAAATGAAATGCTACAGTGCCAAGCCCAAGTGAAACCCTTCTAATTTCACCTCATTCCAAATTTCACGTTCCTAATAGACTCAAGAATGCCAATGCCGACCATCACAGAAGGACATTACATGCAAGCAGAGCTGGTCACTTTTCTTCGTGGACTTACTATTTTATGTGATCATTCCCTCGAAGCCGCCTCAACACTTCAAGATTTCAATGCAATGCTGCAAATACGCAAGAGAAACGAGGTCAAACGGAGATTTTGAGCAACATGCAAGTCAGATTAGGGTTTTGAGCTTCGGGGCCTAAAATGAGGGGTCAAATGCCAGAATCTTCGAAAACCGGTGTATCCCACTGCAATCAGTATCTTTCAAGCTATCCACTGGTAAAATTTGAAGGCAATCTGAGCACTTGCTATTTATAGTGAGGCACTCCAGAAACAGGCTATAACTAGCAGGTCAGCGCGAGTTATCAGTGTGAACAGGTCAGTCAACCCATGAGGATCATGTTAGTCTGATTTCAAGTTAAACAAAGTTGCAAAAGTCCTAAAACCAAGCAGTTACTATAAATAGTAAATCACCTCCAAATACAGGCTATAAATAGCAAGTTGGTGCGAGAAGGCAATGTGAACAAACCAACTAGATCATGAGGATCCTGAGGCGCAATTCCAAATCAATCCAAGCTTTAGAAGGGTGAAAATCAGAAACTTACTAAATATAGCAAACCAGGGCAAGCAAGCTAAAAAAATGTCTAAGTCTAAAGAATTCCTGCTTAGCCCCCTAAATGCGCCCTCAACTGGATCAAGGTGATGGAAAATTTTCAAGTCTTGAGAAAGTTCCTGCTCACCCTCTGAAATACGCCCATGTTGATGACTGGCTAAAGGATGGAAAATTGCTAAATGTGTGAAATTCCTGCTCCATACCTCAAATGTGCCCAAGCCCAAGGAGAGAAGGAAGGATGAAAAAAAAATTCAAGTTTTAAGATTTTCCTTCTTGACCCATGAAATGCGCCCAAGTCATCTAGCTATGGAGGACATAAAAAAAAAAAGTTTCTAAGTGTTAAGTTCCTACAAGACCCCCTAGATGCGCCCTTGATGGAAAGGTGCTTGAAGAAGTTTTTTTAAGTGTTGCAAAATTCCTGTAGAGGGTCCCAAATGCGCCCATCTCCAAGAGGTATAAAGAAAAATAGCTAAGGCATTGTTAATTCCTGCAGGACCCCCTAGATGAGCCCTTGATGGATATGGAGCTAGAAATTTTTCTAAGAGTTGAATTCCTGCAAAGGGTCCCAAATGCACCCAAGTTAGAGGTGGCTCTAGGAAATATGTTAAGTGGTGTTGGAAATTCCTCCTTGATACCTCATATGCACCCAAACTTGTTGAACGAGGGTGGCTTTTAAAATGTTCTAAGTATTGTTGAATTCCTCCACCACTAGCTAAATGTGCCCAAGTTGATGGGCTAGCATGGAAAAAATTTGAAGTGTCAAAAATTTCCTCCTCTATACTTGAAATGCGCCCAAAGTGGAGAAAGATGGTGGTGAGGAAAAATGGCTAAGAGGTTCAAAATTCCTTTGCTACACCTCAAATGCGCCCATGATTGGAGATGGATGAGAGAAAATTTATCTAAGGAAAAATGAAATTCCTCCTAGACCTCTAATATGCACCCAAGCTCATAGTGATAATGAAATTTTTCTAAGTTTTGAAATCTCTCCTCCCCTAGAGAAATACGCCTAGCCTTGGGAAGGGATGATCAAGTTTACTAAGGCATGTACAAAATGGCAAAGGAGGAGTCAAAATGCACCAGCTTCATGAAGTTGGATAAAATTGTCCAAGGCAAAGCAAGTAAAATATAAGCCCAATGAGGAAGAGTGAAGATGAACTTTTATGGTGGAAAAATTAAATGAACCCCTTCATACATGCATACATAATAATACATTTTCTAAGGGGAATTTCATTGTGGGTATTGGATATTTTTTCTAAGGGAATGATTTTAAAAGCTTTGCACCCCTTATATGACAATTTAAAGAGGAGATTTTAAGTGGGCACATGGTTGATGAAGTTTTCTAGGAAAAATAAAAAAATTCTAAGGCAAAGGAATAAAATATGAAAATGCCTAAGTCTGTTATCACCAGGAGGATAAGTTATGTTGAAAAATGTTGATGAGGTAAAACAAGCTCACAAGCAGGAAATGAAATTTGTCTTAGGCACGAAGAATTTGTAGATGAAGTGAAACTCAAGCATCAAGTTTCCAAATACACCCTCAAGGTGGAGAAATTTCTAAGGCACAAACTCCAAACATAGGTCCCTAAATGCATAGGTGTTGAAAGGCTATGAAGGAGGCAAAGTTTGCTAGAGGAAAAGGATGAACTAGATCACTCAGGCCTTAGAAATAAAAACATGGAGATCAGGTAAGTGAGATGGATTTATACTATAAGTGTTTTGATGCTCTTCTTCTTTGTTTTGCAAGATATGATGACTTGGGGAGACAAAGAAGAAAAGTTGCATGTCGGAAGAAATAGGCGAGTCCAAGACAAGGATCACAATAGAGAAAAAGATGAAGGCCTAGGCATTAAGGATCATCCTCAAGCACTAAAACTTCCTCAAGGCTAAGGGTGAGGAATGAACGAAAGGGCTTTAATGTTAGAGAACGACAACGGGATGGATTGAAGAACAGAATAGAGGAACTCTTCCCAGGTGTGAGGTCCTTCTCCAACGGTGACCCGACAGGATGTTCTACAACATACTCCACATAACCAAAGGTGCAATGACAGCAAGAAGGAAGATCATCAGACAGCTGAACGTACCCACCATCTCAACCCTAGAAGTTGGAGCAGTGTCAATCAGATTCATCAAACTTGTAGTTAGGAAGAAGAGCAGTATAAGCGCATTTACAAATAGGAATCTTCTAGAAGATGGTGGACATTAATTGCTCATTTATCACTCCACTCTTCTTGGTAGCAATTTTTAGGGTTAGGGCTTATGTGGCTCGATCTGGGCCGTCCATCTAATTGTAATTGGAGTCGTCCATTAGACTTGGCCAGCTATAAAAGGGGCATCCCCCCCCTCATTTGTACCTCATTAGATTTGAAATTAGATTGGACAGGATAGAATAGTAGAGAGACAGCTTAGAGCTAGCATAGTATAGATTGGTAGCTTAGATTGAAAAGGAAGGAAAGTCTTCCATTTGAATACTTTGTAAGTTGTTGTGAACACTTTCATAATAAAAGAGTTTTCATTGATGGTGATCTCTTCTTTTGTTGTGAGTAGCTAGCGAGGCTTCTTCGTCCTTCCAATTCACTAAGAATCTTGAAGTAGCTTAAAATAAAGTAGATTTCATTTCATGCAAGTACTTAGTAATTGTGGCATGTGGTGCTCAATTTGAAAAAAAATTCGCTTGTCCATACACTAGTGAGCTTGTTGATGATGGGTTTGCCTTGCATGTTCAACTGAAACATTGTAAACTTAACTTCAATTATGGTTTATGCATTGGCATGCATTGTTGTGATGGTGTCTTCATGCTGAATCGTGATTTGAACACTCGTTGCTACCCCCTTGAAGATTGCACTGGTTTTGTGGAAGTTGTCCGAAGCGAGGCAAAGCAAAGCTCGATTGAAGTCTGTGAGAATTGATCGCCATGTCCCACACCTTAGAGTAGAATTATAGCATCACTTATCCCTGCATTCATTTAAATTTAGTTCATTTTTGGTTAGTGTTAGGAAACTTGCACTTACCTGCCAAACCATTCAAACCACGTGAAACCCTTTAATCTGTTGTCTGTTGTCCGTTGCTGAACAATTGCGTAAGTCCCCTTGAAATACCAACAAATCACATCGAGCCAACTGAGACTATCCACCGCTTAGAAGGAACCTTGGAGTTAAACGCACGAACTCTCTCGCAATCTTAGCATGCTGGATACTTTGATCAAGAGAGAATAGGGTAGCCATTGGCAACTTTATTCTGTGTTGGTGCGGTCATAAAAAACACATCAACAGGACGATGGGATGGCAAGGGATGTGTTTGTTTGTACTTCTCACCTGATACCACACTATACTAGACCATGGAAAATGCACCTATAATCTCTTTTGCAACTGACAATAATAACTAACTCTAATACCATATCAAAATTTTTGAAGTCTGAGGCTTTTTTGAACAATGAAATCAGAAATCCAAATAATTGTTGTTAGTATTAACTGTTATATAACTTATATCACTAACTATGAATCTGAAATTTATTGTTGCTATACTACAGCTTTTTTTGTCATTACTGTCATGATTAATTTAATTGTTGTTATACTAATCTCATGATATATTTATTGCTGCTATTATAATGCTTTCATGATATATTTAAGTCTTTTTAATGTTATGAACAGTTTTTTTTAACATTTAAAATTTTCTTTTCAACAAGGGACATCTGGTCATCCCCAGGATGGTCAAGGGATGTTTGAAACATCCCCAACTGCCTCAGGGATGGCTAGGCATCCCCAATGCATTTCCTACCATCCCCTATTTTAGGGATGTGTTCTAGGATGTTTCCACATTTTCAAAGTGGAAGGGGAGGGAGGGCAGCCAAGGCACATCCCCTAATGTCCCTCCGTACCTTAAACACCTCAAGGGATGGGGATGGGGATTTGAGGGGTGGGGACGTGTCCCCATGTAACACAATCTTTAATCCATCATATGGAGATACACTACAAAAATCTTGTACGAACATTGAGCATCCATACTCCATCATAACAAGAACAAATCTTCCTCAAAACTCTATCTAAAATTTATTTGGTTTTAAATTAATAATATATTTTAATTATTTGTGGTTTTAACTTTCAATTTTAATTTTTATTCTAATTCTTTACATTACCCACCAAACACAATTGAATTGAGAAATGCTTCTAATATATATAACACAAAACAAGATGTATTTGATATGAACCAAAATCACTTTTCTTTTCACTACTCTTTACACTCAACCTCCACCATAAGTCCCATTTATGCTCCAAAACTTCATTCCCCATTGAAATAGATAGCCCCTATGAAACACAAGCTTTCTTGCTCTTTAAGTTGCATGATTTGATCATTTGTTAACTTGAGTTACCTTGATACAATAAAAAATATACTAATATAAGAAGAAGAAGAAGAAAAAAAGTTTTAACATCCATGACGCTGAAAATAGCCTATGGGATAGTTAGCCTTGTCATTTTTTATTTCTGCAATTCAATCCTTTTCCTATTCAAGGTGAGGATGAGCTCCCCCAACTTCTCAACAATCCCTTCACTGAATAAACCATACCAAGAACCAACTGTCAAGACATTTACATGTTTGTCCCTAATGTCCTTGAAGGCATCACACTCCATAATGAAGTGCTCTTTTTATTCCATTGCCCTAGTAGTGCAAAACATACACACCCTTTCTTCCCATGCTTCTTTTAGCCTTTTCCATCACCTCATTTCACATTGAAGTTGATGAGAGTTAAATCTTAATTGAGCAATAAGAATTTTGGCTCTCCATGGAATACAAGCCCCTATGTATGGTTTTTGAAGGTGATCACATGTGAGGTTGAACTCTTCAATATAATAATTCTTCTTTCTCCCTAGCATTTACCCCATGTATGCTTGAAGAACTTATCCATTACAAAAGCCTTTATCTCTTTGCTATTCATGGAGCATGTGTTTAAGTAGATATTCCACATGCTCATCCATTTGTTGTTTTGATTCATCCAAGTCTTCTTTCTTTCGCTCAAGATGTCATTGAAAACAATCTTAGGCCATCTACCAACTTCCATTTGTTTAATTCTTTTTAAATATCTTATGAGATGCAATAGCAATTGCTTCAATAGGAGTTGCCTCATTTTCACTTTGCATAATATCATAAGGGCAAACTTTTTATTTTGAACTTGCTTGTAATCGAACGCTTTTGATTTTTTTCAATTTGTTTCCACTTTGAGTCTAAGGTGTTGTTGGCCCACAATTCACACCCATAGAGCACTACTAGAACCCCTAAAAGCCCAAAATGAATCTGGGTAGTTTTCCAATCCCATAGCTTTGCCTCTCTACATCTGTTTTGAAGAGCATATAATGCTTTCCATCCTCTCAAAGTTCTCTTCTTTCTATAGCCCCCCCAACTATTGAAGTCAATCCCTACGTATTTGTACTCCATTACTTCTTCAAGAATATTGCCTTCAAAGTAGAACTTATGTTGTTTCTACTTTCTTCTATTGGAGAAAATCATGACTTTGGTCATGCTGGTATCAACTTGCATCCCCATTGCTCTAAAAAAAATGTTCAAGGGCATATAAGTGCTCTTGCAACCCATGAGCTGATTTAGCAATCAAAATAAGGTCATCAACATAAAGAAGCAGCCTTATCACAAACTCTCCCAAACGGACCCCATCTCCACTTTGCAAATTTAGCCATTCTTCAAGTTTGTCAATATATAAACCAAAAAGAGTAGGGGAGGTACCCTTGCTTGACCCCAAAGTCACTCCTAAAACTCTATGAATGCCTACCGAAGTTCTGATTTTGACTTTAACCTCTTCATAAAGCCCATGGACATCCACTCTAAGATGTATAGGAATCCCAAGTTCTTCCATTCTATGCCATAACTTACCTCGGGGACCATGTCAAAAGCCTTTTTGAAATGAACAAAACAAAAAGAAGCTTCTTCTCTCTTCCTCCAAACTTTTTCAATGGCATGCCTCAAAGTGATTCCATGATCAACCATAGAGTGCTTAGGCCTAAAACCTGCTTGCCCTTTTGTGTGCTTTTCTTTTTCTTCTGCCTACTTGTTGATTCTGTTTTCTACCATACTGCCAAATAATTTTGCAAACAAAGGGTTTATCATTATGGTCCTATAATTGCATGGATTATTAACGTCACCACTCCTAAAAAGAGGTATCACTAGGCTGGTTGTCCAATCTCTTGGCAACCCTTGCTGAAAGATATTATTGTATATTCTCATAATGTGCAGTGTGCAGTGCAAGAGTTCTCACCCCCCATTTTAGATGCTCTGCTTGAAGATCAACCAAGTCATTTGCTTTTCCTACACCCAATTTCTTAATACTTGTCTCATCTTCCTGCATGGTGAACATTTTTGTTATGGTGTTGACCAAGGGGGAGGGGAATAGGGTCAACCTTTGATTCCTTCTCATAAAGTTGTCTTGCATTTCGAACCATTGATTAGCTGTAATGTTATTTTCAGTTTGTTTATTTATTGGTTAAAGCTCCTTCCAAATTAACTTTGAGTTATTCTTTCCTAGTTAGATTAGCTCTTAATGCCTTGTGTCCAAGAAATCAACTTTTTTTTTTTCTTAAAATCTGTTTGAACGACTTCTTATTTATCTTTTTCTTTCTTGGCTCTTTCAAAGTTCTCCTTGCAATTTTGCATTCCTCATCAAACCAAGTATTAACCGAAAAGCAATGTGCTTATGCTTTCTTATTTTTTGCTTGTTCATTAGTAGTGCTGGCATTGAGATCTCCCACTAAAAGGACTTCTCCTTGCTAAGAATATGCTGCAATATCTTTTTCTAAATCTGCATAAGGGTCCTTGCTATCTAGCCCATTATTTTTGTAATTTTTTGAAACTTGTGGAGCAAAATAACAAGTTGCAATTCTAATGTGACTTTCACTTTCTAAAATTTGAACCAAATATACTGCTTATTTGAATTTTCTCTTTCTATCTGAATGATATGCCCTTCTTTTTCTTTCAATAAGACCATTATTCCACCATAGCCTTTGCCATTCCCTGCTGCCTTGTTCAAAGCCACCAACTTCATGTAACCTTCAAACATAGGAGTCTTGCAGCCTTCATGTTCATGTGTCTTTATGAGACAAATTATGTCTCTACCTTTTGCAATAGGCCCTAACCCAAGTCCCCACCTCCAAGGGTAACCTCTACAATTCCAACAAACTAAGCTTAGGAAAACCTGGGTAGGCCTTGATTGCTATATATTTTTGCACATAAGACTCAAAGTTGAGTCTTCACCCCTATTTTCCTGTATTGGCCTTGTTGCTTTGCTTCCTACTATAGAATCTACAGCTTTTTCCTTGCTGTCAGCTTGTTGCCCTACCTTACTGTGAGGTCCAAAATTGGCAATAATAGCTTTAGGTTTGTACAACCATGCCCTTTTGCCTTCATCTCTTGCTGCTTTTATCTTTGCCACTTCCTCCCTTCTCTCCTCTTGCCGCCTAACAGTTAAATCCTCATCTAGGAAGAAGCATCAGCCCCTCAAGAGCTTCTTTTTCCTTAAAAGATGTTGCTTGTCATACACACTTGCCATGATGACTTTTATAGGCCTAACCATCTCTTCACATATCTTTCCCACCCTCCACACTTGGAAGACTTGCCCTTGCCAATGCAACTTGTCTTTTAAGAAGTCACTTGCAAGATTGAGAGTGTTTTCATTTTTCCCATACTCTCTTATACCTCTAATAATTACATTTGCTTCTTTATCTTGACTTTATTTCAGCTCTCTTAATTGCATTTTTTCAACCCGAGTGTTTGCTTCTTCCTCCATACTAGCAGAATCGCTATTGACTTGAGCTAATGTTTTGACTTCTTTTGATATGTTTTCTAAGTTCTTTGTTATTTTCTTTTGTCTTCACTCCCTGAAAGTTTGTTTGCTGAAGTGTTTGCACCTCACCCTGAGATGTTTTGGAGTTTACCACATCCCTATTTAACGCTACAGATTCTTTCATTGTTTGCTAGGCTAGCTTCATGCTTTGCCACTCAAGCTTCCCTACCAAAAGAGCTTCTTGCAACATTGCCACCCGTTCCTTTAAAACTTTATCACCTTCGACTAAGGATTGATTTGCTACTGTGATCTCATGGATTTTGTGGTCCCTTTCTGTTCCTTGACTTCCAAACCCTCCAACCTCTTCTTGACAATTAACAACTCTTGCACATAAAGGTATGAGGACCAGGTAAGAGGCGTGGAAGTGGGGCTGTAAATGGCAAATTCTTCTCTGCCTCTTCTACCCTAAGACCTTTTATCGCAACAATCTTGTTGTAGAGTCTTGTTTGAGAGAGTTTTACACCTATGACTAAGAATTGCAGTATTTTCCCTTTGAGACTGCTTTCTTTTTGCCTGTTCCCATTTTAGGTGGGCAAGCCTACACTATAAGGTAACTTGAAATTGCTTTGCATTTACCCAAATCCACTTCCCATTTTTAACTGATGATGCAATCTTATCTTGACCTGAATGGTTTGTTTCAACAAGACTGGAGATTTCCTTTCCAGGTATCATGTTTACTGGTGATTGGATTTCCATTGCCAGTAAGAAAAATATTCAAGTAACACAGCTATAAGAGCAAGCCTTACCTGTCTGCCTATTGGAGGCAGCCTTATTTTGAAAAAGCCTCCTTGAGAGAGAGATTGACTGGAGCCCACCAAAACTGTGAAAAATCCCACTTCTAAAACCCTGCCTGAAACAGTTGGACCCACTTGCGCCCTTTTACAGATACGAAACATGGGTTCACAACAGCTACAAAGTTGCAGACCCCACAAAGCTACAGATAAGACAAGATGTAAGAATTTAATGGGTAACCTAGGAGTGAGTGATTTGTCTTTTCATCAAAATAAACAGACATGTTAGAGGGAGCTATTTGTTCTCTACTTCCTAGACTTAAAAGTAACATTCAAAATGGGTCCCAAAAGGAGAAAATTATTGCAATGAAAGTTTTTGGTTAGGGTTTTTCTTGGCACAAACCCTAACACAAGTACACCAGAAATTGCATCAAAATTTCTGTCAAGGATTTCTCAAGATTGTGTTGGGGTTGCTTTGGAACTTTGTTTTTGAACCTTGGCAGTTTTTTTGGCATTATTTTCAAATTTTGCCAACATTTTAAAGCACATTTGACACTCCCATCAGATAATATCTTGACTAGTCTTATGCAAGCTACATCAAACATTGAAAAAATACAATAAAAATGTATATTCTGATGCTAATCTGATCCGTAGACTAGAGAAAGTTATGCCTTACTGTTGGTAATTAAATACAGATTTTATGAAGGATTAAGCAACTGTATTTTTTAGCAAGTAAATTACAGTGAACTAAAAGGAAAATGAGAGCAATAAACATCACTATTAGAAGACACAAGGATTTAGCCTGGAAAATCTAAATTCCAGTAGAAAACTCCTGCAATAGTGAGGCATAATACTCACATTTTCACAATCTTCAAAGTGGAATACAATCTTAGGCCTGTTGGGCACATAACAAGCATATAACAACGTATTTCAGTCCTTACAATCACTACAACAGCTCTCTGTTACACACTTTAAGATTTTAATTCACTTCTGACAGTCAAATGAACCTATGAACTCTACTCTAATTCAAACAATTTAACTTAAATCCTTCTCCTATGCCTCTATGGGACTTTACATATGTTTAATTCATTTGTACAGTCATGTTAAGGATCACAAAAGTCATCAGAAATCATTTGGAAGAGGAATTTGAAACTTACTTGTATGTTACTGGCCATTTCAGAACATGACAAAGCTGCTATTTCATGCAATGAAGAAACTACCACTTCTGTACAAAACCACCCTGGCAATTAGAAAATTATTCCCAGCAATTAGGAAACTAACCTGGTGAATAAAAAGTTGCCAAAACCTTCACTTTCTCCGAACTTCCAACTTCTAATTCACCCTACTTCGTGTGTCTTCTGAGTTGTGTTCTACTTCTCCAATGAAGTCAACTGACTGTAACCAGTCAAAATGCAGTAGTGGTGTTATTGTCAGGTTGGCTTAACTCAGTTTCTAGATAAAGGATACCTGAAGAATTAGTCGCTAATAGTAATCTAAAGAAATCCTACGGAAAGATGGTAAGATGCAAAGGCCGACATCTAAAAGGACAACTATATTCAATCTTTACATAAAAGAAACATGTTAATATATATCATCTATAAATTGAGTGGCTTATCAGAAGGAAAATCATATTAGTTCAGAGAGAAAAAAGAATGGCACTGTGCTAATTTTCGCAGATGACCAAAAAACAGACAACAGTGTTAATAAAATGTCAAACTTTGAATGATATATTGAGCAAATCACATATCCTCAAGGAATTTTTTTTCATTTGTTCTTTCTATGACTTGTGTTAGTTTTCAGGTTTAAGTTAATTTAGTGCAATTTTAAATCTGGAATGGAGGTATTTTATAGAATAAGTATGGATTTGATAAGGCTACATTAGAATAGATTATGGACCGTAGGGATAAGTGCTCAAATGGAAGGAGAAATGCCCTGTAAAAAAGCAGCAAATACTTCAGATAGCTATCTCTTTCACATAAATATATTTCATTTCTGTTAACAACTCGAATTTATGGTCATGGATGTTTTGTGATTGTTTCTGCATTCATGAAAGGCTCAGTGTTCCTGCAAACCTGTATCAGGTGTTTTGAAGGTAACAATTACAACAGAAAGTAGAGAGTTCTATAGCATTAAAAGATGCCTCCATGGCTTCAATATTCAAGAAGTTTTACCTTTCTTTACTGTCATTAAATTTTAACAGTTTGTGCAATGCTTGGACCAAAAAACTACTCGTGAGAGTAGTTGTGTCTTAATTTCAATAGACACTGACAATCTCAAATATTAGAATGTCAGCTGCAATGTTTACGCACAAAATATAAAATTGTTAAAGTCTTATCACGCAGAGACAAATTTTTAAGTCTAGTAATACTGTTGAATACAGGATAAATGTTATCTGCTTCATAAAAAAAAAATAGTTCAGGGTGTCATAGTATCAGAAAAATTATCAAAGGGAAAGAAAACTCTGGGAATTTTGTAGTCTATTATTACATTCAAATATTATTGAAGTGACACATCATATTATGCATACCAGAAGATGGTTGCAATTTGCTTCTTTGGTTGTCCTCGAAAATCTGGATTTGCCCTATGCTCCAGAAACCAAACAACAGCTCCAATCATAACAAAAGATCCACCAATTGCACACCACATCCCTGGCGTAAATGGCTGCGAGAAAGCCCAGGGATTGTTTGAATGGATATCTCTGGAGGGGGTCACAACAACTAAGCCTGAATTTATGTAAGGCAGTGTAAACTCCACAATCTCTGATCTATTTTTCACAATTGAAATGTCCCCCACAACTGCATCAAGTTTCTGCAGTAGCTCAGATTATAAATAACCGTACTAAGAAATGTGCATAATGCCCACCTATTTTAATCCAGAAACTAATAATGATGAAAGAATCATAAGCACATTAAAACTTTGGAAAGAGTTGCTAATAAACATAACAAAATCTTGCATAAACAAACCTTTAAAACAACCTGCTCCACAAGGTCATTATAACTGGGAGTTGAGTTGTTTTGTACGAAAGATACAAACGTGTATGGCAAATCATAAGGTAGTAAATTTGCAGCAGCAACAAAGACATCAATGCAGAAACCCGTCATCGTGATGTTACCTTCTACAGTTGTCACAAACTCCTCGAAACCTGCTTTCTTGGGTACACCAATTAAATTTTTTTTCTTATTGTTTGCGAATACCCATCCACGTGGCACTACTTTGCTTCCACCAGGCCATATAATATCATATAATTGCTGTTTTGAGCTAGATTGGTTAGCTTCCAGAAGATTAATAGATAAGCCAAAATGACTTGACCAATAACCTACAATTCTAAAATCTGCTCCAGCAATATTAATAATCTCAAATGTAGAACCAAGCAGGTCTCCATGTTTATCCAGTTGAATTGGACCAATTAAACCTGTAAAATTAGTTTTAAGTAGTATCTTTAGTAGTTGTAATCCTCCTTGGAAAATCTTGTGTTGTTCTAGCTCTGACTTTTTGCCATTTACAGTGGATAGCTCAGGATGACTCACAAAAGAAATATTTCCACCTTCATTCAAGAATGTAGAAATGGCTCGAGCAATTACCCACACTGTGTCATAAGCATATAGTCCAAATACATTCAGATGTGTGTCAACAGTCCTCAATTTAAGCAGCTTGTTCCACCATACTGTAAAAGCATGTTGCTGATCTGAAATTGGAGTATGCTTACGTAAGCAAATGACCCCTTGGAGTGAATTCATAGTATCTAAATCAAGTACCCTAGAATCTAAAGTAGAGGATAGCCAGTCTGTAGCCATCAAAACATAGCCATTCTTCAGCATTCCATGGAGACTTGCTTCAGCAAATATATTCAGACCCATTCTTGGATTTGTATGTACAACAAGAACTCGTGATTCCGTCAAAGCCAGTTGCATTAAAACACTGCCAATGGCACTTCTGCTGGCTCCATGTGGCAATGCTGCTTTATAAACAATCTTTGCTCCCACCTTTCTGAGCGCATCACCCAACACTAATATCCCATTTCTTCCATAATCATCATCTATATACATAGCCACCACTTTCCTCCAGCCATAGTAGCCAATCACAGCTGCAATAGCTTCCATCTGAGAAGAATCACTGTGTGTTATTCGAAGGAAATATGGGTACTGATATGAGGAAAGAGTTGGATCCGTTGCAGCAAATGACACAAGTGGTATTTGGAGTCCACTTGCCAATTGTGATACAATATGAGCAAGCGGTGATGATTGTGGGCCTATTATTGCCACCATGTCCCTTTGCATTAACTCCAACGCTGTCAATGGAATACAAATCAAACCATAAACATCAATCATAACCATTCTGAAGATTAACCAGTAATGTACATCATACCATATATTTAGAAAGCTTCAGACTTCATGAAGTCTCAAAACTAGCTAACCAACAAACAAACAGAACACCAAAATCACCACTAACAATAACTTAAATTTGCCATGAAGATTCAAAAACATCTCTATGCCTATTGAAAAAAGATCAGAAATCAATCTTGGATACCTTAAACTTATACCCCCCAGGCTTAATATGTTTCCTCTTGTTTGTTACAGGGAAAATGTTTTAGGCAAGGAAAATCCTTAGAAGTTTCTCAAAGGCATTTCCATTTTTGTTCTATTCAGGTACGCCTTGTGAACATTTCCTACACATTTGAAGAGCTCATGAAAGCATTCCACAACCCAAGATAGTATCGTCCACTCTGAAATCCATGAGGTACAAATCATTCTTGGGAATAAATTGACAAGCCAAAAGATAAAGATTTTCACAAAAATTGTGATCTAATCAAGAAAAAAATGGGTTAGGGTTCGGGTTTTTGTAAGAAAACGGAAAAAAATAGGTTTAATGTCAGGGCTTTCAAGAAAAGGAGAAAAATCACCAAAAAGTTAAGAGGTTGATACTATGTTCCTTGATTACACCATCCACCAAGGTTCAAATACTGTAGAAATATGATTGGGTTAGATTTAACCCTTGGGTGACTTTGACCAACTAGATCCCCTTATTCATGGCAGCTTAGCCAAAGAATGACTTCAATTTAGATATATGCTCCCTTGTAATGTTGTAATCTGCTATATGAAGGCAGAAATGTCAATACCTGTGTCAGAAAAAGCAGATGAAATCACAGCTAAACCCTAAACCATGTTACTTTGGCAACTTAAATGCAATTTATTGCTGATAAAACTGGAGCCTACAA
This sequence comes from Sequoia sempervirens, assembly GCA_007258455.2. Taxonomy (NCBI): domain Eukaryota; kingdom Viridiplantae; phylum Streptophyta; class Pinopsida; order Cupressales; family Cupressaceae; genus Sequoia; species Sequoia sempervirens. The sequence continues at coordinate 26,337 of VDFB02263527.1, forward strand.
TTTTATTTGAAAAATCATGGTTAATCCATGCAAAGAATCACCAAATTGGCCAATCCATGATTTATTAGCAATAAATGCTACTATAGGGGTACAAATGTTTATACAAAGATTATGGTTCTTTATATACTTTCTTCCACTACCCTAATTAGAGACACTTGACCCTTTTTCTTCATAAGATCATCTTACTACTAGGCATAGATTTCTTTGTGGGGTTACAGGTCTACTAGATTAATTACATACATCTTTCATCCCATCAGGCATAAAGCAAGCGCTCGAGATACTATTGATTCACATAAAATGGAGATAGTTTGTGGGCATTGCTCCACTACCACTACGACTATTGGCACCATAGCTCTCATTTTGATAGCCATGGCTCCATCTATTCTCAGTTTCAAGGAATCCCTAGCACCCATCTTTCATGACAAGGATCTCAAGGGCTCTCACATTATTAGTTTCTTCTCTTTTATATAGAGGATGATCTAAGAGGTTGGGGTGGAGAGTGTTATCCAAACTGTCATACACAAAACTACTACATATGCATTTGTGAAGAGACTTATACAAGAGAGGCATCCCACCATTTGTTGAAGCTTCGTGCTGTCCATTGCCTAGATTCAGTAGTTGAAGACAATGAGAAGATTGGATGCATCAAAAGCATGATTGAAGGTGCTAGAAACATTACAAAAAATTATCTACAACCATACTTGATTCCTTAGTTTGATGAGAGAGCACACCAAATGCAAGGAGCTTGTGAGATTGGGTTGACTCAATTTACCACAAATTTTATCACTTTGTAGAGCATTGTAGGGGCAATACCTTCTCTCAAGCATATGTTTGTGAGCAATGCCTAGTTGGAATCTCCATATTCCAAAAAGCTGGATGGAGAGTAGGCTACAATGACTGTGGTCAAGAATATACAGGAGATACACAAGGTAAGAAAAAAAACACAAGTATTAGAGGAATTTTTGTGTTTGCTATTTAAATTTCTATTATTTAAAATTTAAGTTTTATTTTTTAAAGAGATAGAGTCTTTGGTAAAGGTTCTTTGTTTTGTTAATGTAGATAAAATGTCAATGACGTATCTCTATGAGGTCATGGATATGGCCAAGGAGGCCATTTTGCATTGTTAGGGTGGGAGCAGGAGAAAATATGAAATCATTTAGTGCATCATTAATTGTAGACGGATAGGCCAACTCTACCAATCAATATGCACCATGGGGTACTACCTAGGCCCCAAAATTTTCTTCTCTAATATATTTAAGGTTGATGAGGAGATCATGGTAGGCCTTACTATATGCATAGAGAAGATGACACCAAATGGAGGCCTTAGAGACATAATTCTAGATGAGTCAAAGATTTACTATGGTGCAAAGGGGAGGCTTTTTTCTTCACCTTAAAGTATTCAAAAGAGGATAAACCAACAACAAGGTAAGAAAATAGTCCTAATAAATGCAATTTTAACTTTAGCTTAATACTAGAAAGTTTTTACTTTTACTTAATACTTATTATTTTTTAAATGTTTTATTTGTAAATTTGTGGTGGGAGGCTTTTGGTATTGGAACTTTGAATGTTTATATGCTATTTGGCCTTAGTTTTGTAATGCTTCTAGGTGGGAATGCAACTGGAGCCAATTTAAAGTATTCGAAAGAGGATAAACCAACAAGGAGGTAAGAAAATAGTCCTAATAAATGCAATTTTAACTTTAGCTTAATACTCGAAAGTTTTTACTTTTACTTAATACTTTTTATTTTTTAAATGTTTTATTTGTAAATTTGTGGTGGGAGATTTTTGGTATTGGAACCGTGAATCTTTATATGCTATTTGGCCTTAGTTTTGTAATGCTTCACACTCAGAAGAAAATTAAGTTGACCTCCAAGTGCCTCAATGACCTTTGTCTAATACAAACTTCACCTTCAAACCAAAAGGGTAGAGGGGATGAACTCTCATGATGCCATCAACTTAGATGACATCAATCCTAAGTTGTTGGTTCTGGTACACAGGATTGGGTATGGGTACAGAATACAAGTATGTTGATATGACAAAAGAAAATTCCTTGGGTACAGTTGTGTATATATATATATATATATATGCAAAAAAATTAAAAATATACAAAATTGTAAAACATTTGATAGTATGATACTTTATCAATCATCAATCATCATTGAATCATTGATTAGTTGTCATTAAGATTAGACTGAGAGTGACAATAAGAATGACGATGACACAAGGAGAAGAAGGAATATATCAAGAAACCATGATAGAGATGTTATTGGTGAGTTGTTATTGAATGAGTATGGGATTCAAATGAAATGAGGCGAGGAATGGTTGGTAAGGGAAAGATAACTCTTAGAATACACCCGGTCCTAGGCCTGTAACTATGCAGGAGGTTGGAGAAGTGAAATGAGAAACAAAGGCCTTGTTGTGACCTTTTCACACATCACCCCATTCTAGATGGGGACCCCTAATTTTGATTTCTGTCGGAGCTTCATGTCCGCTTCTTCATTATCCCCTGCGCTCTGGCTTTCGCAATTCGGCGTCTTGACCTGCTCGACGCCACGATCCGAGGGCCGCAGCAGAATGAACGGAAAACCGGATCGGTCGGCGATGCAGCCGCATAGTCACGGCGATTCCGAGGAAATGGCTGGCGAGAGTCCCATGATGGAAATTCGAAGGCCACAGCATTCAGGTAACACACCAAGCCGCTTACAAGGGCAAAATTTGAGCTGAAATAGAGGATCTTCCCATTTCATTTTAGCGCTCAAATGAGCCAATTTCGTGGCCCTCAGGAGTGCAAGAAGTTTTTCAACGCGATGTCCGGAGATTCCTTCCGGTTTTCAAAGACCTTTCGTGGATGGTAAAAATACATGCAAAAAGGAGAATGTACTTTTCAAAGTTCTCCAGGCTATTTTAGGGTTTGCATGTCGCTATTTTCAGATGTCCGCAGATATTCCCTCAAGGGTTTCTTCTGCAGAGCTTCGCAATGATGTGACATGCAAAACGAGATAATCACTTATTCAGAACTTGCTATTTTGCATGCATCTCTCAAAATTCTCTCCTGCCAAAGACCGGGAATCATGTCGATCACAATGGGGCCTGTAAAACTTTGTGAACAAAATCCGAGATCGCTGGATATGGCGCATGAATTAGGGTTTCTGGTGACCCAAAAGAGGCAAAACGTAAATTTTCGAAAACCGGGATATACCAATCGCTGGACAAGATCTCAAGCTATCCACCGGTAAAATTTGAAAGGCAATCGGAGCACTTACCATTTATAGTAAGGCTCCGTAACGTGCTGCAAAATAGTAAACTAGCAGCAGGCGCCAGTGTGAATGGGCAGGTCATGTGGTGAAGAGCGCGTCATTCGAATTTCAAGTCAAACGGAGTTGTGGAAGTATCAGAAGCAAGCAGTTACTATAAATAGCAAGCCACCTCCAGAAACATGCCAAAAATAGCAGGTCAGCGTGAAGTGTCAGTATGAACATGTCAAGCAACTGATAAAGATCCCATGGCGCGAATTTCAAGACAAACGGAGTTGCAGAGAACAGAAAATCAGGCACTTACTATTTTTAGCAGGCTTGGATAGGGGAATTAGGGTTTCCTAAATTCAAGGGCAAGGAATGACAATCACATAAATGCAGCATCCAACTGTGATCACCACACTTCAGGCATTCAGCACGTGAGATTTGAGGACATTCTGAGCAACTGCTATTTTTAGTAAGTTGCTAAAAATAGCAGGTGCAGGCTGGCATCAGGGCCCAACAACTCAATCACGTCTCTAGGTTCAGAACAAAGCAAAATCCAGCCTTTTTGGAGCTTGAAATTAGCTTGAAGTGCAAAGTTGACAAACTTTCTAAAAATAGCAAATTAGGGTTAGCATGAACGAGTTGCCCTGAATCAGGCAAAGGGCATAAAATTCACTGAAATTGATAAATTTTCAAGTCCAACCAGTGAAGAATGCCTTTAAAAGCTGAAGGTTGGTGGAAATTTCTCTAAGCACTTGAAAATGGAAGCTCGCAGGTCAAAATGCGCCCTTAGCTTGCAAAAGGATGAAAATTTTACTTAGGCATTAAAACTTGATGCTCACCCATGAAAATGCGCCCAAGGAGAGGAAGGGGTGATTGAAGTTTGTCTAAGGCAGGGAAACAAGAAGTAGACAGGTGAAAATGCGCCTTGATCTTAAGGAGCTGGTGGTAAAATATTCTAAGTACTTTAAGCTTGAAGCCCACACCTCCAAATGCGCCCTTACTTCAAGGATAAGCTAAAAATATTCTAAGTGCTGCAAATTGAAACCTCACACCTCCAAATGCGCCCCTCATGGAAATATCAACTGGAGAAATCTTCTAAGGCATGGAAATTAAAAGCTCAAGCTATGATTTGCTCCCAACTTTGGAGGAGACTTCAAAATGTTCTAAGTGTCGAAAATTGGAAGTAGGGGGTCCAAAATGCGCCTAGCCTTGAAGAGAAGACCTTGAAAGTTTCTAAATGTTTTAAATTTGAAGCATGACCTCTGATATGCGCCTGGACTTGCCTGTAGAGCTTTGAAAAATACTAAGTGTTGGAAACTAGAAGTAGCCCCTTCTATATGCGCCTAGACTTGAAGAGGATAAGTTAGAATTTCTCTAAGTATGGAAAATGAAAGTAGCATGGCTCATTTGCGCCTTGAAGGAGGAGGTTGAGAAAGTTTTCTAAGTTATCAAAACTGAAAGCTCATCACATCATATGCGCCCTTGATGTGAGATTGAAGGAAAATCTGAGTATAATGGAAATTGAAAATGAAGGCTCAAGGGTAGAATTGCGCCTAAGACAAAAAGAGAGAACTTGAGAAATGTTGAGTGTTGCAGATTTAAACTTCACCCCTCCATATGCGCCTTGAAGAAGAAGATTGCTAAAATTTTCTAAGGCACCCAAAGTGGGAGTAGCACCTCCAAAATGCGCCTTAGGGAGAAGAGGGTGAGCTGGAAAATTTCTAAGTGTTTGAAATTTGATGCTCAGAGTATGAAATGCGCCATCATGGAAGAAGTGCTTAAAAATATTCTAAGTGGGAATTGAAACCTCAAGACCCTAAATGCGCCCTAGTAGTAGAGATAGCTTGGGAAAATATGCTAAATGTCAAGAAGTGAAAGCACACCCTTTGAAATGCGCCCACCAAGCTGAAGAAGGTAAGTTAAAAGTCTCTAAGTATTGGAAATTGGAAGTACCCTACATCAAATGCGCCTAAGAGGTTGAAAGGGACTTGAAAATTTTTCTAAGGCACTCAAATTTGAGGCTTGACACTCAAAATGCGCCCAAGTACCAAGAGGTAGCATGAAAACTTCTAAGGCAAGTTAAAATGAAAGTTCAAGGGGTAAAGTGCGCCCTTGAAAAGGATGGGAAGAAAAGTTTCTAAGTGTCCAAAGTGAAAGCATGACCATTGATTTGCGCCCTAGCTAGTGGAGGAGTTTAAAAATTCTCTAAGTATGAAAATTGGATGCTCACCCATTGATATGCGCCCTACTTCAAGGAGGAAATAAATAAAGTTTATAAGGCATAGAAAAATGAAAGTTTCCCCTTACAAATGCGCACTTGGCTTGAGGAGGTGATGATTTAAAGTTTAAGTGTCTAAAATTTTGAAGCTTGAGCTCTTATATGCGCCTAAGTCAAGGAAGTGGAGGTGAAATTTTCTAAGGAATTGAAACTGGAAGTCCACCATGTTGAATGCACCTGGCTTGGAAGAGGTAATATCAAAAGTTTAAAATTTTCTAAGCGTGGAAATTTGAAGTAAGCCATGTGAAATGCGCCCATATTGATAATAAGATGTCAAGATTTTTCTAAAGTGTTAGAATTTCATCTCTAGAAAATATGCCTAAGTCTAATGGAGGAGATGAAATTTTTAGAGGCATGGATAAAATTGGCAGGAATGAGTCAAAATACTCCAGCTTAACAGGGTCAATGAGAAATTTCAAGTCAGAGCAAGGAAATGCGCCTGGAGTTGAAGAAATGGATTAAATTTGAAATTCTAAGGTTCAAAATTCAACAAAATTAAATGAACCCGTTCGTTGTATACCCATGAATCTGACGCGTTCTGAAGAAAATTTTCTTCTGGGTATTGAGGATCCTCGACAGGGAGTTGATTTTAAAGCCTTTCACACTTCGCCGAAGCTTTCAGGATAAAGATTTTGATGGGCACCGAATTGATGAGTTTTCCTAAGGGAAAATTAGAAAATTTTCTAAGGCAAAGTGAAGAAAAATGTGTTTTCAAGGTAAAATACTCCAGACGATGAATTTGAAAGGAACTGCCTAGGTGAATTTGCTCAAGTTCTTCGTGAAGATAATTTTCCTGAGCCAGAGATGAATGAGATCAAAATAGCGAACACCTCAGCTGGAAAAGTAAAGGGAATACAGTTGAAGTCAAGATGTTGGAAAATCATGAAGAAAGCAAAGTTGGCTAAGGAAAAACGATGAACCCTTGGAGATCAAAACATGAAAATCTTGGTAAGTAAAGTGAATTTATATTATGAAGTGTTCTAATACCCTTCTCCTTGCTTGTTTTGCAGGAGGAACGTTGAGACCAGGCGGGGATGACTTAAGTGATGAAGAAAATAATCCAAGATGACATTTCAACCTCAAAGGAAGAAAAGTTGCGAAAAATGGTTGAGTGTTGAGACTTAATATAACTCAAGTGACAAAGAAGAAGTTGAAGAACAACGTCAAGAAAGAAGATAGAGAATAGTGTAAACGCGTCTACAAACGGGAATCTTCTAGAAGATGGTGGCCATTAATTGCTCATTTATTGCTCCACTCTCCATTATGGCGGTTTTTTAGGGCGAATCTTGTTTAGGGCTGAGGTGGCACAATCTGGGCCATCCAGCCAATTGTAATCTGAGTCGTCCGTTGGACTTGGCCAGCTATAAAAGGGGGAGTCCCCCTCATTTGTACTTTAGTAGAAGCAGAGCTTAGAGATCAGAGTAGAGAATAGAGCGGAGACACTTTAGTTGTAACATCTTAGCATAGCGTAGTTTGAAGAAGGAAAGTTTTCCTTTGAAAACTTTGTAAGAGATTGTTGCGAAAACTATTGTAATAAAAGATCTTTCATTGAATGGTGAATTCATCTTTGTTATAAGTAGCTAGCGAGGTTTCTTCATCCCTTCAACTTCAAGTAGCGTAAAGTAGAGTAGTTTTCATTTTCATGCAAGTAGATGTTAGTTGTGGACGTGTGGAGTTAATCGAGGCAACTTCATTTTTATCCATACCACTAGCAGCTTGTTGACGGCAAGTTTGCCTTGTGTGGTCGACTGGAAAACTTTATAAACTTAAATTATGGTTCATGTGTTTGTATGCGTCATTCTGATGGTACTTGCATGTTGAATTATAATTTGAAAACCTCTTGTCACTCCCTTGAAGATTGCACCGACTTTGTGTAAGTTGTCCAACATGAGGCGGAGCAGACTCTGGTCGAAGTCTGTCAAGATTAATCCCACGTCCCATCCTTAGATAGAACGTAAACTTCTTAGGCCCTACACTCTTTTAAATTCAGTTCATTCCTGGTTAGAATTAGGAAACTTGTGCTCACTTGCTAAATCATTCAAACCACGCAAAAGCCCTTAATCTATTGTCTGTTGTCAGCTATCGAACAATTGTGTAAGTCCCCTTGAAATACCAGCAAAATCACATCAAGCCAACTGAGGGTATTCTATTGCATTATCGGAACCTTGGAGTTGAAAGCATGATCTTACTCGCAATCTTAGCATGCTGAATACTTTGTTCAAAAGAGGATAGGGTATCCGTTGGGAAACTTTATTCTATGTTGGTGCGGTCGCAAAAACCACGTCAACAGGTCACCTTCCACTTTCCAAGACTTAGCATTTTTCAAAGCTCTACAGGCAAGTCCAGGCGCATTCCAGAGGTCATGCTTCAAATTTAAAACATTTAGAAACTTTCAAGGTCTTCCCTTCAAGGCTAGGCGCATTTTGGACCCCCTACTTCCAATTTTCGACACTTAGAACATTTTGAAGTCTCCTCCAAAGTTGGGCGCAAATCATAGCTTGAGCTTTTAATTTCCAGCACTTAGAATATTTTCCACCCACCTTTGGCCTCAAGGGCGCATTTCCTCATGCCAACTTCCAGTTTTCATGCCTTAGGCAAATTTTGAGTCTCTAGGCACAAGGGCGCAAATGTAAGGGGGAGCTCTGAGTTTTTCATACTAAGAAAATTTTCCCAAGTCAAGAAGGGGGGCACATTTGACCCATGGAACTTTCAATTTTCAACATTTTCCCTCTTCATCTTGTCTTCAAGGCGCATTTACTAGGGTCACCTTCCACTTTCCAAGACTTAGAAAATTTTTACTTGACTTTCTCTTCAAGGGCGCATTTCATGGCTTGAGCTTTCAATTTCTCACACTTGGAAAATTTCAAGGCACATCTCTTCAAGCTTGAGGGCGCATTTTGACCTGTGAGCTTCAAATTTCAAGTGCTTTGAGAATTTCCACCAGCCTTTAGCTTTTAAAGGTGCTTTCACTGGCTGGACTTGAAAAATTATCAAACTTGAGTGAATTTTATGCCATTTGTCAAATTTAGAGTGACTTGATCGTGCTTGCCCTAATTTGCTATTTTTAGAAAGTTCTTCAAATTTTGCATTTTAAGCTGATTTTTGGCTCCAAAAAGCTGGATTTTTTTACTTTATCTCGAACTGCTGATGCCTGATACCTGTCTGTACCTGCTATTTTTAGCAACTTGCTAAAAATAGCAATTACTCAGAATGAGCTCAAACTTGGCGTGTTGATTGCCTGAAGGGTGTTGATTGCGGCTGGATGCTACTTCTACATGACTGTCGTGTTTCGCCCTTGAATTTAGGAAACCCTAATTCCTCTGTGCCAACCTGCTAAAAATAGCAAGTGTCTGATTTTCCATCCTCTGCAACTCCATTTGACTTGAAATTTGCGCCATGGGGTCTTCATCACCTGCTTGACCTGCTTACACTGAGATTTCGTGATGACCTGCCATTTATAGCACATTTCTAGAGGTGATCTGCTATTTATAGTAACTGTTTGTTTCTGAGACTTCCACAACTCCGTTTGACTTGAAATTTGGATGATGCGCTCCTCACCACGTGACCTGCCTATTGGCATCAACGCATGCAACTGATTTGCTATTTTTAGCCTGTTTCCAAAATGACTTACTATAAATAGTAAGTGCTCCGTTTATCTTCAAATTTTACCAGCAGACTCCTTGAAAGATGCTGATCGCCGTGGTTTACACCAATTTTCGAAAATTCTAACTTTTTACCCCTCCTTTTTGGGTCTCGAAGCTGGAAACCCTAATTCATCTTGCATGCATATCAAATGATCTCTGTTTGTTCTCATTTATGTTGCATTGTGATCAGCTCGTGATTCTAAAGTGCTAGGAGGCGGCTGCCAGGATGCATCTGCTAAAAATAGCAAGTTCCTGAAGGAGTGATTATCTCGCTTTGCATGTCATATCATCGCAAAGCTCTCGAAAAACCCACAAAGAATATGCCGACATGCAAAGAAAACCCTGACATGCAAACCCTAAAAATAGCCTCCGAAGGCTGAACTTTGAGAGTCATTATCTCATTTTGCATGTTATACTGTCGCGAATGTCTCGAAAAACCCAGAAGGAATCCTCAGACATGCACTGAAAAACTTTGCATATAACCCCTGAAATTTGCCCTGGAAGCTGAACTGCTAAAAATAGTAAGTTGTCCGTTTTAGCTCAAATTTTGCCAGTGAGCAGCTTGATGTGCTTTGGATGCAGTGTGACTGTTAAAACTTCGAAAGTGTCGAGAAACTGCTCTGAATTTCACACTTACTAAAAATAGTAAGTATCCAGAATCTAATGAAATTTTAGTGAAGGCCTGCTGGAAGCACACTGACAATAGTGTTAGTCTTTATTTTCAATTTATTCACCTCACTTGACCTCAAATTGACCGGGAAAGTACAAACCCTAATTCTTAGACTTGGCCAAATTTCACGTTAAGGTTCAACAGCGGGCACATCCCGGAAAGACAGACAATAGAAAAGAGAGACAACAACAAAACGACCGAAAAGCAAAGCCAAAATTAGGGGGGTCCCCATTTGCAATGGGGCGATGTGTGAAAAAGGTCACAACAATCCGTAGGTTCGGGAACTTTGCTCTCCACAAACTCAGCCAATTCATTTTCTTCTAAGGTGAGCATAATTCTGAATCTCCATGATGTGAAATTTGATGTTCCCTCAAGTCTATCCTCAATCTTAAGACCGTTCCCCATCTTGTCGAAGAGATGGAAGTAATCAATGATGAGAAAGAGAATAAAGAGTATTGCTGTAATACAAAATCTGATCAAGATCTTCTTCAAACCCGCTCTGATACCATGTTAGTTTTTATGATCAGATTAGAGCACAGAAAATTATTTCAAAAAATTCAACACAAGAACATAGCAAATACCCTGGGAAAACCCTCCACTTGAGGGAGAAAAACCCAAGCAACAATATATCGCTTATATATTGAATCACAAATGAAACTCCTTTACAATAGAGGCCGATAAAGAGGCCAAGAATATGCACCAAAAACTGATGCAATCTCAGATATAATCAGATGTGACTCGCTAAAGATGAATCTCAGCCTTCAACAATATCGAACTGCTCTTGTATATGAACTCGATCTGCCTTGTAGATGAACTCAATCTGCCTTGTAGATGAACTCGCACTTGAGGTGAATAAGAGTGTAATGAATCGATGGAATGAATGAATGAGAAACAATGAAATGCATCGATCACATATACAAGTGAGGGGAAAGGTCGTGTCTCTTCAAGACAAGTCGGCCTATATAGAAAGATGTGTCTCTTCAATAAATCACGTCCAATCAAGGTATGTAACTCTTCAAGAAGTCGGCCTCATAACAAATCGTGCCTCATAATAAATAAATATTAATCATCATTTAATAAATGACGCATCATTTCATGAAATCGCTTTCACCAATTAAATAGTCAATAGGCTACAATTTAATTGATTCTTTATTCGATCTGGGCTGGAATAGATGACCGACGCTACCAACATCAACATTGGAGACTCCAGGCGCCCCAGTTCAGTCTAGGCACCCAAACCTTCATGCCTTAGAAATTTTTTCATCTCCAGCAAGCAAGGCAAAGGCAAGCACGCGAAACAAAGGAGAAAGTTGAATTTTGCAGAATAAAAACTAAGTTTGGAAGCTATGGGTGCCCCAAAAGGAGATAGGTGCCCAACTTTTTAGGGCATCAAATGATGAAATCAGGGTTCGTGCTCCTAGGCAATGTTGTTCAAATTCTTCTCAACTCTGCAATGAGCCCAACAGCATAGTCATCAGATCAACCAGTCAGCCTGAATCACGGCTTGATTGAAGGAGTTTCAACCAAGTGGCAGAATGCAAATCATGAAAATAATAGAAAATATTCTAAGTCTGGGAACTTTGGGCACCCCAAGTGCCCAGGGGCGCCCAGCCTTTTGGAAGACCTAATCCAGCAATTAGGGTTTGCAAATGAGCTCAATCTCTGCAGGATTCTGTCAGCTTCACAGTAAATGTCTTCGTCAGATCATCAGACTTGTCAATCACCGGCAAATCCAGATCAAACTGAAGTTGTAACATGAAGATTCAAAGTGAAAGGTTGAAAGTCAACCAAAAATGGCCAAGTCTGGAGGGATTGGGCGCCCCAGAAGGAGATAGGCGCCCAAACTTTTGAGGGCCTAAATGGATGAAATTGCAGTTGACACCTCCAGCATGTTCTCTTCAAATTTGATCAAGCTCTCCAATGCAATCACCAACACGTCAATCAGAGTTGGTAGTCATCGGATATCGAAAGCAGAACAGAGGGAAAAACATGAGCAAAATCACAGAAATCAAAAGCAAAGGCAGAAAACACAGAATAAATTCTAACTCTAGTGAAGTTGGGCGCCCAAGCTTTTCAAGCCTCAAATCAACTTTTCCAAAGACATCACTCCCAGGAGACCCTCTTCAGATTCTTCATTCAAGCTATCCAGCAAATTTGATAGAAAGTCGATCGGGTCAATCTAACTCCCAGAATATCAAGATCATCTAAAGGTTTGAAAGCAAGTATAAAATTTGAAAATCAAGAAAAATGATAACACTGGTGATCATGGGCGCCCCAAGTAGCCAGGGGCGCCCAGCTTTTTGAAGGGTCAAATAATGTTTTTACCCAAAGTTGCCTCTAGGATAATCTTCTTAGAATTAGTCAGTCTCCATGATGGATCACTCTGTCAGTTCACAGTATCCTCCGAGCATGCACAAATCAAAGTCAAACGGAGGTCAAAATCAAGCAAAAAGATGAAATTTCAAGAAAATAGGCTAAGTCTGGAGAGGAAAAGAGCCCCAGGAGAAGATTGGCGCCCAAGGCTCAATGCCTTAGAAAAAATTTCAAGGTTTTCATCACTCAACATCCGAACAACGTCTACGTTCAATGAACCTGCTCGGGATTGGCTTCAAGAAGTTTTAAAGCAAAAAGAAAGCAAATTTTCTCAAACCTCAACTTATTTAAGACATCCTTGGCTTCCATTATTCACTTTTTGCAGGTTGGCGTCCAGAGCAAGAAGATTTTCTCTTTTCTTTTAACGAAGATTCGAAGACCCAAACAACATGCTTTTTCAGTGTTCTTCATGGTTTCGAGATCAGTGAGCAAAGAGGAATGCTTTTTCGTGCTCCAAACTTCAAGGGCGTTGCTTTTTCAAAACAGTCACTCAGCATTTTCCGTTTTTGATCACATGGGTCTTTCCGCTTTTTCATCCTCTTGAACATTGAAAAACTTTTCCCTCTTCTAGCAACTGCTTTTTGGCTGCTTTTTCAGGATGGATTTAGCTTTTTCAATTTTCAAGCATCTAGGTTTCTCTGGAACGTGATTTTCTACAAAACCCAGGTCTCAGCTCTTTTTTTTTTGGAGAAATTGCTTTCTCAAGACAAATCAGCATTCTATTTTTAGCAACATTCTCCACTTAAAAATCAAGAAACAAATCAGCTTTTTGGAAGATGTGGACGAGATTTAAAGCAGCAATCATCTAGAAGCTTTCTTCTAGCTTTCTTTCTATTCTTGTCTCAATTCTTATCCACTCTTTGAAGAAGAGAAAGAAAACAAATTGTAATAGTTGGCATTTCTTGTTTTTATGCTTTATTAGGTGGTTAGATGTTCATCTTGTTTAGTTTTAGAAATAAAGCTTGCATGTTGGCAAGTCTTGGTTCTAAAAGCAAGGAGTTTTAGGGTTCCCTACTCCTTTGCTTGTGTATAAATAAGGGCAACCTTGCCCATTATTTTGGGAACCGTGCTTGTAATAGCAAATTGCAAGCCTGTAATGTTGCAAGTTGTTATTCAGTGTCAGTTCACTTTGTGTAAGAGCAAGCTTGCATGCCTCTTTAGCTGCAAGTTATTGTTCAATGCATGTGTCTTGTGTCAATGTATTCAAGTTTGATGGCTAAACTATAAGCCTATTTTGCTACAATCCTGCTGTCCCAGAAGTGTAATCTTTGTTCTTGAAATTTGAGGAAATAAAGTCTTGTGCCTGCTTTGCTGCCCTAATATAAAGTCTCGGATTTTCGTTTATTGTGTTATGCTTATATGATCTCCATTTCAGCTTGCATTGAAAGTAAGTAGATGTATGCTAGAAGAAGAGTTTATCTAAGTATTTTGTCAGAAAATCCTTGTTCATTTCTAACTCTCTTGCTCTGCGTTTACTTGAGAAGTTAGAAATGTCATTAGAGTAGGCTTAGTCGTAGTTGAAATTCTAAAATAGAAAATCTCAGCTATGGCGCTTGAGTTTTATAACCTTGTGCTCTTAGCTGAACAAAAAGATAGGCAAATTAGTTTTAATTTACTTTCTTGAACAACATCAGCAAAGAGGGAGCTTCCCTTCCTAATTCGAAGAGCAATTTATCTGTGCATAGCTGTCTATTTCTAATTCTCATTCTAGAGGTGCGAATTAAAACACCAACATAGTGGAAGATAGTGGATAGATGAACGCCTATATCTTTGTACAAAAGGTCCAAATGAGGCCTCCTACTCTATCATGACCATCAATAATGATCTGATGAGGCTTCATGGTCAGATTTACATGGAAAGGCTAAAATGGCAATCTCAATAGGTTATGATTGAAGTTGGGTGGTTTCATTTATAATGATCTAGGAATCACTTTCTACCATTAGGGAATCAATGCCTGATAAGATTTCTATTTTTATCCTTCTACAAGACCAATAACTTTTGCTTTCTAATTTGTGCCTGGCAGTATAATACCATTCCAGCCTCCTTAAATATCCCATAACTGTCTCTCATAAACATCCTGCTCTGCCTACTCCTGGGTTACCCCTTCAAGGCTCCATCAAAGTTCAGCTTCAGCTCCCATACAGGGGATGTTCCCATTCAGACTCTTTCCTTTGATCTCTTTTGTCGCTCTGTGTCTTACAAAATAATGGTAGGCTTTATAATATGAGAAGTATACAATTTTGACCATGTGGGACAACTACATGTGCTAGTTCTTCTTGCTTGGGTAAAAATCCATAGCCCTATGAAGCATATTTCCTGATATAACCCCATTTTCTAATGTAACACAAGTCCCAGTTTTCCGGAAAATAAAATATGAAAAAAGAAAAAAATAGCAGAAGAGTACCTGTTAGGACTTTCAAAATGTAGTTTTACAGGCAGTTCAAATGTAATTTGTCTCACTATCCTGATGATATTGGGGTGTGATCCAAAACATTGATAAAAGTTGAATATACACAGTTTTCTCTACTAGCTCTTATATCTCATGAACCATGGAAATCTCATGTGCCCTATAAACCCTTCTTATCAGCTTAAATAACTGGAAGTGCTGTGTAGTCAGAAGACATTTGTAAGGTACAGGTAAAGCCATTGTTTGTAAATATGAAAAACAGTTAGAAAACTTACTCTGGAAACATAAGTCCAGCATCCACTAGAATATAGCGATCGTAATGACCTACAAGCATACAGTTCATTCCTATTTCCCCCACACCTCCTAATGGTAGAATACGCAAGGGTGGACCTTCAAGTCCTTCATGGAATTGCTCCAATTTACGACGCACACCATCTTCGATGCTTCGTCCAGGCCCTTCAAGGCTCCGAAATCCTTTTCGTGATCTATTAAGGCATTGAGAATCTAAGATTCAGAGACAAAATTAATTAGAAAAAGAGATGTGAGGAAAAGATACCTATCAAAATAGCAACTATCCAACATGCTATTTAGAAATCAAAAGCGAAATTTCAGTAGTACAGTTAGATAACCTGACATAGACATGCAATCTTTTAAAATCAAAATGGAGAAAGCAAAAAAGAACAAGTCTGGTAAAAATCAGTTAGGTTATAAGAAGCAAGAACACAACCTAGCAAACACAAGATATGCATGATTGGTAAAAAAATATAGTGATAATAGTTAATAAAGAGTCTGTAACGTATATTGTTCAGAACTTGATACTATGCTGTTTGGCTGATCCAAAAACTCTATGGAAAGTGAGAACTAATATCGTCAAGAAGCAAAAACATTGGGAGCTATGTATGATGATGTCAGGATTTGTCAAGAAATTTTTAATACAAGGATACACATAGAACTTTAGAAGAATATGAAGCTGCATAGAGGTGATTTGAGTTTTTGTATCAATTTTATTGTTCTATTGAGCATAGTATACATTGCTTTGTGAAAGATATTGCTTGCCTTTGGTTTTAGGATTGTGCAACCTAAATTTGCATTTTGTCCTGGTATTCTTGATCTTATTGACAAATATAGATTCAATACAATTCAGAAAGCATAAAGCTGCTTATTAAATTTTAATTTCAGAATTTCCTGTCTACAGTTTTTTAAAATTAAGTTTTAAGTCATGGGCATTTGAACCAGACAAACATTAGAGGCAATGCTCTTAGAGCATTTCCAGCTCTCAAAGCTCCATAGATCTTTTTCATCTGTAGTCGCTGATTTAGGCACAAATAATCCCTATATTAATTAAGGTCAATGGTATAATGTTAGTAAATAAGTTCAAATATAGGTTGCATGCATTAGGAAGTTCATAAACATTTGTGCTACCACATGAGGAGATAAACAATTCCATGTCCAGTCAGTATCCTGCAAAACACACTCTTACAGAAGATCGTGCTTATTGAGCAACCTGTCCAGTGCAAAACTGTTAAGTCGTATTAGTCATAGCAGATCACCATTATCAAAATGTAACAAGGTTCAAGAAAAACTGGTAGGTTTGAGAAGGAAAAAGACTTTCCATGCTCATATGGTTTATGAGATCTTCTGTCAACATGTCTTCTCTTTCCTCATTAGCTTGTACCGGCTCTTCAGCTGGCTGACCCATTACGACGCCATTATTCCCATCTATGTGTTGGGTACAAAAGTTCTCATTGGCAAGGGCACCAAATGTTTACTCGCTTATTCTGCTTGACAAGTTACAGAGTAAACGAAAGTAACAGAACATAGAACATGATATATATTTTAAAGTACTTGCACAATTCATGAAGGATAAAACTTGATTCTCGTTCATTCACAGATTTGCAACGAGTACATCAAAAGCATAACAACAGTTCCCGACTATGAACAATAAGGACGTATAAATAGTCTGCCGATGTTGGTTAAGACTACCAACTCTCGGTAACTATCAACTGACTATAACAACCATCAAGGACTTAACACATAAAACCAAAACATAATCATTTATTTATTTATTATCAGGCCTACTAAAACATTTCCAATTAACATTCGGCCGACTATAACAAGTGCCTAATAGAGGTGTCATGCAAAATTTTGATGGGGCTTATAAAGACAACCTTGGTTTAGTAGGGGGCAGGTTTTATTCTAAGAGACGAGAAAGGTAACTTTATACTAGGAGGATCACAATTTCTTGGGCACAAAACTAATAACAATGCAGAGTGCGAGGCCCTACTTGCAAGCATTCAAGCTTCATATAGAGCTGGTTATAGAGAGATTGAAATATAAGGCAACTCAACTATTGATTTTTATGTTGTTAATGAAAAAATTGTCCTAATAGACATCTAAAGGTGATTTGAGAAGAAATATTGATTTGAAAACATAATTTTTTTCTTTTAAAATTTCCAATTGTTACAAGGAACAAAATTAGGTTGTTGATCTCTTAGCAAACTAGGGTGCTTTGTAAAATTACTTCTCAGTGGTGGAAAGCATGGAGGTTCATGACTGGGATAATCTGCATGTAATAAAATAAGAGAATTACCCTTGGTGTGCATTTAAATTGAATTGTAGTGAAAATGTTGTTTGCGGTATGATGACAGCAATACAGTAGGTAGAGTACCATAATTCGCGCACTCTAGATATTGCATCATCAATTAGAAGGATGAAAGGAAAGCTCCACCAGCTATTTCGATATTTTCAATAGTGTATATATGCATAAGTGTAGGTGGTGCTTTTTAGTAGGCAAAGGGTGCTTTAGGGTTTCTTTGGCTGGTGTTTTCTTTAGTAAGTGATTTTGAGATCATGACAAGTGTAATGTCCCCGTTTTTAGCACTTCACTTTTTGATGATTGATAGCCTATTCCCAGTGTGCTGTCGGCTAATCAGTGGCAAAATTAGGGGTTCGTGTTTTGAAGGATGCTCTTGCTCGAGGTTGGTTGATTTAATGGCGGATTCTTTCTGGGTTTTCAAAGAGCTTCGCAGTGATATGTTGTTCTTGGCATTCTGAGCATTTTCAAGAATTTACTATTTTTAGTAAATTCTATTTCTGGCAGTGGTCCTGTTGGTTTCCGCTCGGTTGACTTTCCATTTCAGACTGATCAGTTGGCTTACTCACTTGCGGCTCTGGGGCATAACTGGAGAGATAAGTCGAATTATTTTAATTAAGTCATGTTTTAATATTATATTTTAACATTGACCCCTTGGCCTAGCAACTTCACTTTAAGTTGTTTTAAAAGATGTTCTTTATGGGTGGGCGCCTCGTTAAAAGGATTAATTATATTTTTTATTAAAAGATTTAATCCAAGCATAAGTTGGACACCAACTTCAAGGAAAAGATTAAGTTTGTAATTAAAGTCAAATTTTGCTTGGTAAAGTGGGACGCCATCTATTGGAGAATTAGGGTTTGACTCACAAGAAAGAAGATTAGGGTTTCGAGAAGGTCAGCGAGAAATTATAAAAGGAAGCCATTGGTTCTCATTTCGGTATCTTTTATCTACAGGTATGTTATGCTGCCGGATTGGCTGTGAGATTGCTTCGAGGAATGTAAGCCTCCTAGCTAGGCATTGCTTCTCGCTTGAAAGATAGCGACTAGTGGTGAGATAGTATAGTCTGAGTGTTTTGTATCAAGATTTCTGCATTATTGTCATTGTGTGGCTTTGTAGTTCAGATTTGTGCATTTTAGTGAGATTCTAGAATTGCATTTTCCTCATAGCAGATTATTGTTTTTAATCACAAGTCAAAAATACAAAAAGTGTTGTTCTGGGTATTGTCTCATTGGTTTTCTCTGTTGGAGGCGACCCTTCATGAATATTTGCAGATTTTAATATGAAGCTGATGATTTTATAATGCAAATTCGTCATTCCTTGTAGGGCGCACTTTCTGGAGTGCCTTGGGATCTGTGCCATTAATTAATAGCCACTTTTAGCTGTCTTTTCTTATAACTAAACCAGGCGCCATCATTTTATAGGTCCATTGCATCAAACTTGAAGTCTTTTGGGTCTGTTTAGGGTGTTATACGAGCAAATTAGTGGATTACAGGCATGCTGGTTTTACATTTAAAAGTGCAGATCTGTACAAATCAGAATCTTAAATCTGGTTCTTGAGTGAAGAAATCAGTCTTGGTATCTTCATTAAGCAAGGAGAATCCTCTTATTAGATGTTCGTTGAATTGTTCTAACTTCATGCTCTTGGCAGGCGAATTCTTCTCATATTGTAAGCTGAACAGTAGTACTGGCAGCAGTTTTTAATCTTGCTTAATTCTAATTTGTAATGCTTATCTTACATTCTGAAGTAGCTTTGTAATAATTTATATTTCCGTCATATGGTAGCTCCCATTCCGTCTCAGTCTGGAAAGCACATTCTTGACCTCGAGTATTTTCAGCATCATTGCTTATTTCCTTTCATAGCATTGTAATTCTTACACTCCGCCATATGGTCGCCTCAACTCCATACTGGATTGGGTAGCACATACTTGGTGTTGAGTTCCCTTTCAGTACTTGTAGTGGTAGAAGATTCTCTGACCATATGCTCGCCATCATCGGCGCCATTCTTGGTTAGAGTTCCTTCCAGTTCTGTTTTTGCATTCAGATCCTCTGACCAATGCTCACACCTTGCCCTCATCGAGATCTTGGTGTACATTCTGGTTAGAGTTGTTTCAGTATCGTTATGGTTTAAAGCTAACCCTAACGACTGTGGATTGCTCTCCTTGTTGCAATTGAAAATTTGAAAAAATTTGGCTCGGAATATTTCAACAAGTGGCTCCTCTTCTCAAGATCCCTTGAGGCAAGGGCCAGTCATAGATCACAGATTGAAGCTTATCTTCAACTACAACTCAGCAACCAACCTTGAGATTGTTAAAGTAGTTCTAGGCAAAGAGGGTTTGGAGGATAATGGGTTATTATGGTCTCATGTAGCCATTTTGGAAAAATTCAAGGAGAATTTGAACTGCTAATTGGTAATGTAGAGCTGAGGGGTAGTTCTTTGGTATTGTTGGTTCTAGAGCCCTTGTCCAAGGAGATAAGAAGCATTGGAGGATGATTGGAGCTCGGAGGAACAAAATAAGTGTAAAGGTAAAGGACCTGTGGAGGAGGAGGAGATAGATTACATCCAAAAACAGATGAGGGCAGATATCAAAGATTTGAGAATCAATGCAGAGATTTTAGAGAATTTCATGCAAGATATGTGTACTGTAATGAGAAATATCGCGGTTTCAGTTCATAAAGGCACTCTAGAAATAAACAGTGGATATTCAATGCCTTTCTTTGAACATGGTTTATCGAATTGAGCTATATGACAGGATGTGGTGATGCATGGGATCAAATTTCATGGGCTAGTAAAGCTGCAGAGAAGGCTATGGATGCAAATATTGAATTCACCCCAGTTTCAGGCTTAGGAGTGTACAATAGGGCATGTGAATGCAAGCAATTCAGTTCTCTGATAGTGGTTCTATGCAGGGTGGTCGGAAAGACTGTGATGCTGTCATGGCAATATTACTATTTTTGGACTGAAATTTTCTAATATTGCTATAGTTAGTTCTTATAGGCTTTTGGGTAGATATTTGATGCTACAACATCTTTGTAATGATAGTTCATGCAATTCGCACTTTCTTAAGTTGTTTCTCTTAATGTTGTTGGGATGAGGGTCCATATACAGAACCCCAATATCTATATTAAATTTTTTTAAAATCATGGAGAGAGTTTCTGCAACATTACAAAAAGGTAAGAGAAATTCTTGGTTTCCCTGAGCTTGCAAGGGAAAAATTGGATTTTTGGAGCATCCATCCTCAATGTCTCATTGCCAATCCACTATCCAATCTCATTGGATGTTTGAACAAACTTTGCCCTTGAGAAAAGCCCCTCCAAGTTCAAACTAGCGGGACTCAAGGACCTTGCTCTTTGGAAATGAATGGAGAAATGTTGGAAGGAAGACCGCCCAGATCAAAGATGTTTCATTTGCACAAAGACTGAAATTCATCAAGAGCTGCCTTAAGGATCGAAACAAAAAAAACTTTTGAGTCCATCTTCAAGGGAAAGAGATCTCTCAAAGCAGATCTTGCAGAATTTAACAAAGAAAACCAAATTTGGCTTATAAAAAAGGAAATGTCCAAGAAGAAACTGAATTGCTAGCTAAACTAAAAGTGTATCAAAAATAAGAAATATTCTTTAAACAAAATTTAAGGGAAACAAAACACAAGGTTCTTTTACCAATCAACAGTGGAAAGACAAACCTATAATACCAGATTCTGCTAGAACACCTACCAAACCCAGATCAGTCCAAGGTGAGGTCTGAGATGTAACTAGGTCAAATGGCTAGGCCTAGAACCGCTCCATGGGTGAACCCAGAGAGGATCTGTTATATTTTCATTTTAAACAGATTTTTAATATAAACAAAACAAAACAAACAAACAAACAAAAAACTAACCAACCCTAAAAATACTTTTGAACAATATTAAGCTTGGTTAAAAGCAGTAAAATTATGAAAAATAACATACACCGTGAAGGTCTCCATGAGGCGTGCTGCCCCTCAGCCCCACTGGGGATTGCCACCCCCAGACCTTCACTGGTTTTTCAAAGTGAAATTTTTTTAAATAAACATAGTTTTGGGCTGCAACAAATGGAAAAGTGACATTTTTCCTGAGTTTTTTCCAATTAAACAAAAGAAACTGAATTCCATTTATACTTTTGGTTTGCCAAGTCAAGACCAACTGTGAGTAATGCTACTATGATATAAAGCATTTTAATTTATCTTTATGATTTGACCAATAACATTGCATTGTCAATTATCAGCTGAGTTCCCAATTCTGTATTCAATTTAGTAAATTATGTGCAAAATATGATTATTTTTAAATATTTTTAATATATATTGTACGGCTGAACACTGCCATACCAAACCCTGGGAAAAATAATAAGCAAACAGCCAAACCCAAACCCAAACTGAAAGAATAGAGACAAATCAGTAGCTTCAGTAAAATCACAACCCAGAACCACTTGGTGTTAACAAGCAATTCAAATTCAAACTCAAGCTGTAAGTTTCTTTGAGAAGCTCCTATAAGAAGATCCAAATTCTGGTGAAGCAGAAAGGATAGACAACCAATGTTAAGGCCTATCCCTCAGCTGATTGCAGAAAGACAAAACGAAGACTTAATGAAGCTGTGTTTAGAAGAACTAAAAGCTTCACTGAGTCAGAAGAAATGGCAAAGCCCCAAGGTCGGATGGCTTCCTTGCTGGCTTTTTTCAAACTGTGAATCTGATTCGAACAGATCTGATTGGAGTTGTAAATGAGTCTAGAAAGTCTTGAAGGATCTTTACTAAACTTTTTTGGCTCTTATCCCAAAAAAATTTAGCCCTGCTTCATTTGCAGACTTCCCACTGATTTCACTCTACAACACAGTATGTATACAAGTAATATCCAAAGCAATAATTGAAAGGCTAAAAAGCATGCCTCCCGATATCACATCTATTGAACAAGAGGATTTGTTAGGGGTAGACAAATCCTAGATGGAATATTAATGACCATTAAGATTTTGCATTCACTCAAAAGCAATAAATAAAAAGGAATGATCCTAAAACTTGATATTGTGAATGCATATGACCAAGTTAACTCATTTTTTCTTAAGGACACCCTGATTGCCTTCAGGTTTTCTAATGTATAGGTGGAAGGGATCATAAAAAATTGTAATAAGAATCTTCTTCACTGTTTTGGTCATGTCATCCCATGGGTTATTCAAAAACACTTGGAGGATTAGAAAAGGGTACCCTGTCTCTCTGTATCTTTTCCTTATCATGGCTGAATCCCTCAGCAAACTTTTGGCAAATACACATTTGATGGTAACCAAGGGCCCGAAAACATCACCTTCTTATGCCCCTTCAACACACCTTCAATTTGTGGATGAGACAATTCTTTTCAAAAGAGCAGAAAAGTGAGATGAAGGGTTTTGAAAAGATTCCAGACTCGAATGAATCCACCTCGGGTCAAGCCATAAACAAAGAAACTAAAGATCTTTTTCATCAACACTCTGCATCAAAAGGAACAAATAATTGTTCCTTACCTTAGGGTCCCTTTGTTCATAGGTGCAAGAAGGGAAAGAATTTGACAAGAAATTCTGGTTAAAGTTAGCTTCAAGATGACTACCTAGAGAGCTAAATGGCTAAATATGATGGGCAGAATGACTCTCATTAAGGTAGTTCTCCAAGTGACCCTGATATATATATCTTTTCAATCTCCAAGTCTTGAAAAATGCCACTGAGAAGATGGACAAAATTATTCAGTCTTTCTTATGGCAAGGACCCTCTAAGGAGAGAAATCCCATTGCTAAAATGGAACAAGGTATGCACAAGGACTGTGGTGTGCACTAGCAATAAGAATCTCTCGACCCACAATAGAGTCAATCTTAGAGCACGATGCTGAGAGAAATATCCAGATACAAAAGAACTTGACCAAATCTTCATAGCCTGCCAACTTCCTTCAAGCTCCCATATATGGAACTTCATCAATTCCTCCCAAGACCTAAAATAAAAAAATTTCACTGAGAAACTGAAAATGGCCAAAAGGCTAGATTCTGGGATTAATCTTGACAGAGCCACCGAATCCTTAAAGATATGGACCTCTCAAAGGCCAAATCATACCTTTAAGTTTTATGGGGATACAAAGTTTGTCATTATTATGTGGGTGAATGGGTGCCATGACAATACAGAAGCTAGGTAAAGTTTTAAAACTGGCCTTTCATGATAGAGAATATGTGGGTGAATGGATGCCATGACAATGCAGAAGCTAGGTAAAGTTTTAAAACTGGCCTTTCCCAGAATTGCAGAAAGTGATGTTGACTCTTATCTTAAAACAGAGAAAGATTCCATCAAGGAACGAAGAGGATACTCTGAGATGGAATGGCATCAAGACAGGTAGATACAATGTGGATGCAGGATGTACTTCTGCAACCAAAGATGCCCCTCAGATTCTTGGATTGGCCTGTAAGGCTGACGTGGGACAAATTCAGCTCCCCTCAACCTAATTCTTTGTATGGCTCACCTGCCAAAACAGAATTCACAATTAAGAAACAATGCGAATGATTGATTTACAGGTACCTTCACAATGTTCTATCTGCAACATGGAGGAGGAAACTGTAGATCACCTGCTGCTTCAATGCCATTATGCTCAAATGCTGTGGAACAACCTTCTGGTTAAGATAGGCCTTTCCTAGGTCTTTGCAAGAACAATTAAGGGAACACTCCTTGCCTAGCCTAGGGATTCCATGAACCTAGTTGCCTTATGGATAAACTCAGCTTGCATCCTTTGAAGCATTTGGATTGAAAGAAACTACTGCATTTTCCAGGAAAAAATCCCTCCCTAGGAAAGACACTAGGCAGAAACAAAAGTACTAATCTCTGCAAATGTATCATATTAACTATATGGCCAGAAGTGAAAAATCAATCCTCAAAAACTTGACAAGGATCACATTCAATCTTATTGCAGGCACAAGTAACAAAAAGAACAAAAGGACTTCCGCAAAATGGTTCTCCCCCCATCAAGATTCCTCAAAAATAACTTCAATGGGGCAACCTGAAGTAACCCGAGATTAGTTGGGGCTGAGTATCTACTTTGAGATCAAAATGGGGTCTCTTTGTTTGGGGAATCCTTTTTTATTCAAAATCAACAAATAATGAAGATGAGGCCATCATACTCCTTGAAGGCCTAGTACCATTCATGAAGGGGATCAAAATGCTCATTGTGGAAGGAAAATTGATGATTATCATCAATGCAATGAAAAAATAAAGCCCCTAATCATAAATTAGAATGCATCCTTGGCATGACTATTGCCCTCACTCTTTGGTTCTCCAATATAGGCTTTCATCATTGTTTAAGAGAATACAATCGGCCAACGAAACATCTGGTCAATGCTGACATTAATGGCTATCCAATCTCTTCCTCAATCAGAGTTTTAACTGTGGCATGGAGAGTTTCCTGATATCTTTAACTAGTGATTGGCTTGCCATCTAATAAGGTGTCTAACCAAATGACCTGTAGGAAGCAGATTAAAAAGGATGTATAAAGAAGTGAGAAAATCTTAAAAAGAAATGAGAAAAAATCAAATTGGAATTGATTTCAAAGATATAGCATTAACAATTGCAGAAGGGTGATGGGACCAACGAAATCATTGTGGCCTCATTCATCATCTGGTTATATTACCCAACAGCACTGTGATTGCTACCACCAACAAGTACAAATGGAAACAATCAATCCTCCTCTTGAATTTATTATTTGCTTCTGGGATAAGATCTTGTTCATTTTAGGCAAAGCAATCTCATTAGTTGTTTGGCGAGGTGAATATTTGGCTGTAAAAGAAGGCAGTATATCTATTGCAGAAGAATTGTGAGTGTTTCAGTTATTATCTACACTACCCAAAGGAGAGGTAATGGCAAACAAATGTCTAAGGGACACTCCAGGCTCGAGTGTAGCATCAGATTTCAGGTTCATAATGGCCATACATGTGGACAGCCAGGATACATAGGAGATGATCAAGGAAATTCTAGGGGAGGGTGGGCATTGGCAACATGGCTTTGAAGCAAACCAAGGCCTCCATCAAGGTGGATTTCCAGCACAATTGCTGTGACACTAAGGAAAGAGGCCCTTTACAACTGGATCCTCAACAGAATTCTACTAGTCAACAGCCAGGGCAAACACACATGAGGATGAGGAAACAGACCACAGGGAGGGAAGAAGTGGTGGTTTTTAGCCTTCAGGACAGAAATCCAAATGGTTTACAAAATACTGGAGGCAACATAGTGCCATTAAAAAAGGATTCATGTAGTTCATTAAGTATCTTTGGATGGCGCATAGGTAAGATCTGCTGGGGCTGTCTAGTTCTTCCATGTTTCTAATTCTCAAACGGCTCAAGTCAATGTATCAGCCACCACTTAAACATGTCATTGGAACTGGGTGTGTGCCTGAGTTTGTTACAATCTCTCAGGCAGATGGATGAATATGTACCAAAAGGCTGGTAGCAACCATGCTCCTCAGTCAGCTCCTGGTGGATCTCCACCTCTGGTTTGGCAGGCGGTGCCTAGAAGGCCTCGACCTTCATCTGCTCTTTGGGCGGCTATGCAATGAAATACAAGAAATTCAATTTGGAATGTTGGGACAGTTGGATAGGATGAATCTACATTTAGAATTGGCTAGGCCCAGGGTTCTGGCCGTCTACAAACCCACACTCCTTGCAAATACAAAGACATGCATCAGGTGGTTCAATTTTAAATTTCAGAAAATGCTCCTTAGTTAAAAAGAGGGGTGGCTTTTTAACTGATCTTAAAGGGTGTTGTTTAGAAACAATTCAATGTTTCTATGTTCTCTTAGCTTTCTATATCCTGCTGTTAACAACAGCTGCATCAATGTAATTTTTATAATCAAACTACCATAACAGAACTCTGCTTATTTATCTCTTTGCAGTTGAAGCCTGTAATGTAAATTGGCTGTGGTGCAGATTCAAATTTTTGAATTTTCAATTGATGTTTGCCTCTTTTTTTATCTGGTGGTTTCAAAGCCTTTTAGTTTTCATCGGTGGGCAACATATCGCACCCATTATTTACAGACCAATAAAAGACAGTAAGCATTGAGCATCAAGATGCAGAATTCAAATTAGAAATTGCATGTATGGGTACCAGTACAGTACAGGTGTGTACACCTGAAGGATTAGGCACATCAACCCCATAACCTTGTTCTCTTGACATGATCTTCATGGAAGGAATCTACATATAGTTTTTTTATTTTCAATTTTTCTCCTTCACTTACAATTTTTTTCTGGTGCCAATATTTTCACACGTGGCTACTATGACCAAACTGCAAACAATGAGAACCAAGACGCATACAGAAACATGACATCTGAATATCAACAACTGAACAGCATAATCAATCTGTTGTCCTCCCCCATTCATAATCCAGATTATAAGGCAATTACTTCTCCAGGTCTGCAGAACCCAATTCTCTCTCTCTATGTCTGGAAGACCAATTGGCTCTCTATTTCTGGAGGGCAGCTAGGGCATGATTAGACTCTGCATCGGCCCTTTCCTGCTGATAAACAAGAATGCTGGCCATTCTTCTGCTACTAAATTTGAGGCATCCTAGAACTTTGTTGTCTATTAGGTACCCTTTACTCTGCCAGCAATTTTATTGACAAGGGGCCTTCCTTTTCAAAGATTGTATTAGTATTCTAAGGATTTTTAAATGCAGATTTGTGTATGCCCCTCACTCATTTGGTTTTATTGCTTCCAGGTTTAGGTACTCGTGATTAGTCACTGAAACTTGATGTACTTCTGAATCCCATTAACTTATTTTGTTCATTTGTGGGCATTAATGTAATCTCAGAAACAATTAAACAAAGAATTATGCTGCTCCAAGCAATAGATTGTATTCTAGGAACTGCGTAGCCCTTTCACCAAGTTGTATTTCTTTAAAGCTGAATTGCCTTGTAATTCAGTGGCTGTTTAGACCAATTCACAACACAATAACTGATATTCATTATAAACATCGAAAGGGATGAACGCAAGTAGTAAAAGCAGGTGGGCTTCCAAAAGGGAGTGCCGCGTTCAGGTCCAAGCAGGCAAGCTAAAGTAATAAAATTGGATAAAATAAAATATCCAATACGCTGGATGTGGCATACACCAAATAGACAAGGCTGGTGAAAGTACGAGAGGACTTTGATAGAGGAGATACCCCTGCGTTGTTGCATCTAGCTGCCCCAAAAAAAGGAATTCGCCAAATCATACAACATGATATTATTACAAATACTAACCATTACAAGAATACATAAGACAGATAAATATCATTTTCTTATTTTATCAACATTCTAAAACTACGTATTGTGATTATCTCCAGTGTTTTTTTAACTCTAGTCTGTTTTCATGCACATACTGCAAAATATGCAAAGCTCATCCAAATGCATACTACCAGACCTTCCTCGGCTGCGCTTTTCCACGCAGAGACAAATTTAAAGCATTCACCGTATTGACTCAAAACATTTCATTAAGTAATTCAAACTAAAGCAAATAAGTCCCAGTCCTATGCTCGTGGCATTGATTTGCAAGCTAAATAAATTTTGATAATCACTCACCTGCTAGGGAAACTCGGCAAGAATTTGTCTTCCTTGTGTTTGTGAAGTGAATGCTTGAAAGTCTGTTGTGAAGAAGAGTGCATGGCCACCCACAATCTTTCTTCAGATGAGGCGTACCCTCCCACTTCAGCAAATTCATGCTTGAAATTTTTGAGTGTTTCCGTGAAATGAAAGGAATTCGAGGAAAGCAATGCTGTAAATTGATTTAAATATGGACTTTAAAATGGATGTGATACCTTCGTTTTGCCTCCAGTGTGAGCCATATTTCTAAACATTGTAGCAATCTTACCCCTTACACGGCTAGCGTGTGAAAAAAAAAACACTTGTGTTCTGAAAGATTTTTGCTAGAGATTTTTTTTGCTTCTACCAGGTCCGACCGATTAGTAATCATATTCGGGGTTAAGCCTCAATGCTTTTCTTCATTCTAAAGGATTATATTTGTAATTAAGACTTTCTTTGTCTAATTTTAATTGCCATATTTGAATTGCTTTCATTTATTGTTGTAAGAATAAAATAGAAGATTTTTGAACGTTGGCTTTATGTGATATAAGTTATTATGGAATCTAAGTATAGTAGTATACTTTAAGTAAATATCAATAATTAATTTTTATTTTTTTGGGATTCTTATTACACAGATTGTTTCGGCTTGACTTATTTTTTTTATCAAGATATAAGTTCCAAAATTTAAGGAGTATAAATTATGAGTAATATATTAGAAATATTAAGAATATTATTTTATTTTGGGTGGTGGAGATTTTAGGTGCAAAAAGTGTATACTTTGTGTTTTTTTGTAAGAGAGGGGGATCGATCACGTTCAAGGCCCTAGGTCACGGAGAACCAAGAGTAGAAGGTTTCCCTAACTTACCTCAGCTTGATAGGGAGTTAGGAAATGCAGGGCGAGAATGATGAGGACTATAAGGTCCTTCAATCACTCTATAGACCCGAAATACAAAATGAGGCTAGGCGAGCCGGTTTTCAAGTTCAACACTTCGCCTCAGGAAGCTCTCTACCCGAGGACAGAAGAGCGGTCTTGGGACAACAGCGTGGCACACTAGCGTCTCTCAAGTGCACTGGCATCTGTACGACCAGACAACTAAAGAGACAAGGTCGAACCTAGGAAAACAAGCTAACGACCCAGCTAACTACTACTAAAGGGCCAAAATAGCAATATTAAGTAAACAAAATACTCTCTTATATGATAAAGTAAAAATGCAAGAGTTAGGGTGGCAAGAATGATCTTGCAAAGAAATTTGTTCACCAACTAGCTCCCAAAAGCACGTCCACCTGCACACAAAGAGGAGGAAAAATGTTGGATGGTTGTATAAGGGTCTATCTCAATCAAACCCCCATTTAGGTGTTTCACCTCCACGGACAGCCAAGAAAGTGAGTATGATAAAGAAAGTAATGTAATGAAGAACACTAAAACACTACAAAACAGTAAATGTGCTTACTCAACCAAGTAATACAGAAGAGGAATGGGAAGCTTACCACCTCCACAAAAAGCACTCAAGGCTAATAGGGGAGTGAATGAGAGTACTCGAGCCTCTGTTGCAATGGTGTTGTCCCAAAATTGCTCTACTAAAGTGATGGAGTAAAGTTGTTGCTACTATGGAGTGCAAAAGTGCTACTAGGAGTGCTTGAGAATGCAAGAAGTGGGTGCAAGAGTGTGAAGGAGTTTGGAAGAAATTCAACTGAATGTTTAGCAAATGAAATGAAAGAGTGAATAGTGAATTTGAAGGAGAGAGTGAACAAAACAGCCATATTCGAGTCGGTCAGCCGAAGAGGGCGTTACAAGTCAACTACCAATGAGAAGTGTAACGCCTCTAAAGGTTTAGTCACAAGAATCTTCCAGGGATGTAAGCGCGTCGCGCAGATGTCTACACACCGCATGGGCGTCCCCGACAGAAATTCCCCGACCGACGCTCAAAATAGGCGCCAAGTGGAATGAAAGCAGTGGGCTTAGGTGTAATTAAGCCTTTGAACTTAGTTTTCTAATGTGGAGAAGGGAAAAAGGGGAATTTGCATAAGGGGTGCAAATTCACTCCTATACATTTTGCCCCAACTTTAGCGAGCACAAGTACTAATGAGTGCTTTGGTAAAGTAGATCGAAGAATGAATAAGGTTAGAAATGTATACCTGAACCATCGAGGAAGCAGACCATGATCTGACGAACCTGAAGGTGCAAGGCAAGCAAAGGACTTCATAGCTTCTTAGAACTATGAAGCTGAAGAAAGAAATTATCTTACAGGCCTGCGGACCCGCAAGGAGGCAACCCCCAAGATATCTCACATGAAGAAAGCCCCGTGAAGTAAGCATCTTATAGGCCCGCAGACCTGCAAGGAAGGTGTCCCCCAAGAACTCACATGGAGGATACTCGAGAAGTGTCTCCTAAGATCTCTCACATGAAGGAAGCCAGGAAAGTGCCCTACAGACCCGTAGACCTATAGGGAAAGCATTCTTCAAGATCTCTCACATGAAGAATGCCTAAGGAAGCGCCCTACAGACCTGCAGGGAAGGTAACCCCCAAGATCTCTCACATGGAGGAAACCCAAGAAAGTGCCCTACAGGCTCGCAGACCTACAAGGGAGCCACCCCCAAGATCTCTCGCATGGAGGAAGCTCAAAGGAAGCACCCTACAAGCTCTCAGACCTGCAGGGAGGTACCCTCCAAGATCTCTCACATGGAGGAAACCTAGGAAAGCGAACTCCGCAGAGTTAGGAAGTGGCCATGTAGGCAAGTAAGCGGATAGTCACGCATAACGTCGATAATTTGGAAGACTTTCAAAGGGCTCCCTCGGGAACCCATCGTGAAGAATGGTTCCACTCAAGGGACGCACAGTTCGAACGCATATATTTTCTTTCTCAGAGTGATCTATCATCAAGGTATCCTTTTGAAAAATGTTCACTTCATCAAGGAATTTAAAAGTAAGAATATGCCCCCACATGAGGGGAAGGTCAAATTTGTTCATGCTTCAGAGGGAGGTTTTCAAATCCTTTCTTTACGAACCCATGATGAAGGATACAAATTTTGTTAGGGTTCCAAGTTGAGAATATAATTCTGAAGAAAGATTTGTGAAGATCTTCGAGAAAAGACTCGTTGGCAACGAATGCATTTTCTAAAAATTAGAATGTTGAAGAAAGGCATTATCACACATGAGAGGGACAACTCAAGCAAAGAAGAGAGACAAATAAAGAGAAAGCAAAGGGGAAAACACAAACAAATGGCACAGGGGGATCTGATTTAGAGGGGTCAGATCTTTCCATGCTCATATAAATAATAGGTAACCGCAGTGCAAGGCAAAAGATCATCAATCCCCAACTAGATCAAGAAGAATGTATGGAAAACAAAGTAAAAATAAAAAATTGGGTGAACATGGAAGGGAAGCCTAAATGCCCCCAATGCTTTGCATCGTCCCCAATTTACCAAAAATCAAGCACAAACATGGAAGAATGATGATACAAATAAAGGAAGATTTACGACACAAAACCACGACTGTATCCAAGCACCAACAGGGGTGACAGGGATCATCTAGGCACACATAGCACGATCACAGGGGAACATATCACAACACACACACAGACACACGAGATCAAGAAGAGGACTCCTCCTAACATTGATCAACCAAGAGGTCATCTGCTTCCCATTCTAGATCATCGTAGGGGGAAGGAGGACAAGCCTGTAGTGGTGGAATTTTAAGGGGAGGAGCATTCGGCTCTCTTGCAACAAGGGCTAAGGAAGAAGCCCTCACAAGGTCTTCTTCACTGAACTCTTGTAGAGCTAGGGTCGACGATTTTGCAACGATAGCTGACAAAGCCGAAACTTCATCCATAGAGTTAAACATGCACCCTATAGGAGCGTCGTGTTTAGCTTCAATGGACAGGGCAGGCTATGCCTGAGATTCACCGCTAGGCTCGCCGAATGACTTAGGAGCGATGACAAACTCAGGAGTGGTCGAGACTAGTTCCATCACTAGAACAGAACAAGTCAGCACAAGACCAACTTGTGAAGAAGGTGGACTCCTCTTACGTCCTTCACTGCTAGAAGGACCACACTCCACCTTTTGCTTCGTCGAAAGAGACAAACTCCCCATAGACGAGGCTAGAGGTGTGGAGGAAGAGTACGAAGAAAGAATTGCAGTGGATACAACTAAGGTATTAGTCATATCCATGGGTTTTGGGAAAGGCTAGATATCTGGGACGGATATCAGCAAAGATGGCTCCACCGAAGGAGTGAACACATGCACCCCCTTGGGGTTAGGCACATTTGCACTTGCAGCAGAAGTGGGGAGCATTGTGCAACCAGACTGAAGAGAAGCAAAAGGAAGGGGAGAGGAAGACATTGTAGGAGGTCCTAAAGTAGGGGTGGTTGTCTCTTCCTCCTTCCTCTGTGAGGCGGCCTGCTCACCTAGAAGAGCCTTTCGTCGGCACTTGCGTTTGTGCACAACGTAGTTTCTACGACTCTTTGAGTTGGAGGCAGGAGGCTGTGAAGGTACAAAAAGCTCTTGTTCAACCATGGGAACATCCATTATAGCCATTTTCGGTGGAGGAATAAATTCCTAAACGGGAGTAGGAGGAACAAGTCGAGGAGCAGCGGGGTGAGTCGGCTCAAGACCCTCGACAGCGAGCCTCTTCCCATTCATTTCTTTAGGAGCAGGAGTGGTAGGAGGTCACGGAGGCTGGGATAAATGACTCTCCACAAGAGACCTTCTTCCCATTATACTGAATGGATCTAAACAAAAGTAAAAAAAAAAAAGGAAGTTCAAATGTAGGACGCTTGGGATTTCACCAAGAGGGCACCATAGGATTCTCCCACAAGCGCAAAGCAAAATCTAACTAACCAGCAGAAGAGGAAGAAGGAGAATCTTGGGACTGCTTCTCTTCTTCCCTCTTATGTGCCTTAGTGGCATCATTGTTAGCTTTTAAGAAAGCCTTATGTGAAACAACATAAGGCGATAGAGGGTATCACACTTTCAACCTTAGGTGCCTTTTCTTATAGTTTTGATATGTTCAGTGCAGAAGGTTCATTCTAGGTGGAAGAGGACCAACGAGTGCAGGCCAAGAGTAGTCCAAGAAGTAGCTACCATGAGTAACCAGTGGTTTATAACTGGTGTCATGAATTACATGTACGAAACCCCCATGGATAAATTTTAAACATTTATGCACGACCGAGGGTACCGCATTCATAGCCACCAACCAAGGGATACCCAACTTTACCCTAAAGAGCTCAGACTGAGGGATAATGTCAAACAGGAGTTTCATAGATTTAGGTCGAACCAAGACCAACAAGATAATACTACCCAAAGGGGGCACGAAAAGCCTGGCATGTGTGTGAATGGTACTTACAAGTGTATCATACCTATCTTTATGTAAGAAGTTAATCAACATGATCTCCTTAGTTATTATGTTTACTTGTGATATCAGATCAATGAGAACACCCACTATGATGTTTCCATTGATCCGCGTAGGGATATAGAGAGGAGACGGTTCCTTGTTAAAACCCATTAGCAGGTCATGTGATGTGAAGGTTATACTAGTACCATTGTCCACAGGCTACACAGAGGGGATAGGTTGATGCACGAAGGAGGCCATTATGCACACTAGACGATACTTTCAGAGAGTCCCTAAAGGTTAAAGGATAAGACAATAGCCTAATTAAGGTTTCATTATGCAACACCTTTGAAACCTTCCAACTACGCCAACTAGGGGTTGTAGGTTGGGTTGTAAGGCGACAACCTCACAACACTCACACCTACAACACTCCTAGACTATGAGGAAAGGAATTGTCAGTATCACAAAATGGAACCAAAATGGTTCATGTCAGGTTCACCAAAAATGTAAGAGAGGGGGACTAACCACATTCAAGGCCCTAGGTCACAGAGGGCCAAGAGCGGAAGGTTTCCCTAACTTACCTTAGCTTAATGGGGAGTTAGGAAATGTGAGACGAGAATGATGAGGACTATAAGGTCCTCCAATCACTCTATAGACCTGAAATACAAAACAGGGCTAGACGAGCCAATTTTTAGGTTCAACACTTCACCTCACGAAGCTCTCTGCCCGAAGACGGAAGCGTGGTCCTGGGACAACAGCATAAAATGCTAGCGTCTCTCAAGTGCACTGGAATCCGTACTACCAGACAACTAAAGAGATAAGGTCAAACCTAGGAAAACAAGCTAACAACCCAGCTAACTACTAATAAAGGGCCAAAATAATGCTATTAAGTAAAAAAAATACTCTCTAATATGATAAAGTAAAAATGCAAGAGTTAGGGTGGCAAGAATGATCTCATAAAGAAATTTGTTCACCAGCTAGCTCCCAAAAGCACGTTCACCTACACACAAAGAGGAAAAATGTTGTGTGGCTTTATAAAGGCCTGCCTCAGTCAAACCCCCCATTTAGGTGTTTCCACCTCCATGGACAACCAAGAAAGCTAGTATGATAAAGAAAGTAATGTAATGAAGAACACTAAAACACTATAAAATAGTAAATGTGCTTACTCAACCAAGTAATAGAGGAGAGGAATTGGAAGCTTACCACCTCCACCAAAATCACTCAAGGCTAATGGGGGAGTGAATGAGAGTACTTGAGCCTTTGTTGCAATGTTGTTGTCCCAAACTTGCTCTACTAAAGTAATGGAGTAAATGTCACGTCTCAGATTTTGATGTTGTTTTGTCCATGGCTTTGTGTGGATTTATTATATGAATGATGGTGTGTGTTAGAGTAATATGATATAATACAATGCTTTGGTGTGTGGAAATGTGAAAAATATTTACTTTTGAAATTGTGAACGCATTTTATTTTAAAATATGCAAGATAGAACAAAATAGAAGTATTGATTTAATTATTGCTTTGATTTATATCCCTATATCAGTTACTAATACAATTTCGTTGTTGCACACTTGAGTGCACTTGAGTTGCAGGTGGTCGAAGACCAAGAGTGTGATTGAGGAAAGAAGGCTAGCTTCCCGATAGGGTAAAAGAGGAAGAACTCTCGGTCACACACACAACACCTAAAAATCATATAGTTGCATTTAGGCAATGTCTGTTTTAATTTGATTGTTTTGAGTTACTTACAAAATAGGTAATAAATGGTTTAAATAAATAAATAATAAAAAAATATATAATAACATAAATATAAATTAATTATTAATTGTAATTTTAAAAGGTTTATGATTTTTAAATCTATCTTAATTAACAAGCCAAATGAATATGTGTTTATGGAGTAAGTATTTTTGAATTATCTATCCCACTTTTTGTGCAAATAATTGAAAATCTTTTATTAAATTTTATTTATTTATGAAATTGAAATACAATGGAAATATTTTATTTGCCTGTCTTAATTCAAAGTCCAAGATTAGGAGAGAGGAAACTAATATTAAATAGAAAAGACAATCCTGAGAAAATTGGGTTCTGGAAATTCTTCTTAAAAAAAACAATGTTCTCGACAAGTGGCTATCTCTTTATTTTTTTGCATGTAAATGTTTGCCAAGAAAATTATCCATCTGTCAATTTGGAAGGGTTTGCATGACTCTCAGTAGAGGGGATAAAGATTTAAGGTGGAGAGAAGACAGAAAGGGAGAATAAGAGAAGCTTATTCAGAAAAGAACCGAGAAGGAGAAGCAGACTGAAGGAAAAGTTGGGCATCTTCAACTGGAAGCTTTTATCCAAGTTTTTTTGTTCTTTCTATTAGTCTAGTTTCAAATTTTGGCAACAGTGGGAGAGCTTGTATGCAAAAATTGTGTTTTTGTCTGCAAATTTGAGTTTACACTATGAGTGAAATTCCCAATTCTTTCCTTTCAAAATGGAGTTTATTCTTTTGCAATCTATTTATTCTTTTGAAATCTGGGTTTGTGATTGTGGCATTTCTTTGATACATCTCTGTATAGAAAATCAAGGAGTAATTATTCTTTTGAAATCTGGGTTTGTGATTGTGGCATTTCTTTGATACATCTCTGTACAAAAAACTAGAGAGTAATTATCCTTTTCAAATCTGGGTTTTGTGATTCTAGCATTTCATTGATACATCTCTATACAGAAAACCAAAGAGTAATTATATATATATATATGTGAATATATATATATATTTATACATATGTAATTATATATATATTACTAACAATTCTGTTATGATTTCAAAAAAATTCTTCATTAAATCTGTACACCGCTGTGGAATTTATATTCTTTTTCATTTTATTTTTTATGGCTAAGTTTTTTGTTTGGGGGAGGGGATTAACCCCAGCCCCGTCCCAAAGGAAGGGACGGCGCTATGGGGAGCCCCGCGCCCTCCACAGGCCGCAGCCTGTGGAGGGGGCACGGCCTCCTCACAACCCGCGCCCTCCCTAAGGGAGAGGCAAGGCCTCCCAGCACCCTTTGGGGTGCTCATCATCTAATTTGAACCCTGAAAAATAGTTTGTTTCTATGTGCGCGACAGTAAAAACACGAGGATAAAACAACTATTAAATCTGTATTTTGATGTATATATATATATACATACTAAGCCATGTAAATATATATATATTAAAGTGTGAACTTACACAGATATAACTATCTACAGAATGACATATTTCAGACAAATATATATAAACATCTCAGTATTCCTGAAGCTGGAAATTTGAAAATGTAGCTCTTGGAATCATGCAAATTGGTGATTTTCTTTTAGTCACATAGTCTTATGTTTGCATACAGATGTAGATTTCTGAATATTAGCATACAATAGAAAACACATGTAAATATGCAAACCTCTGTTTTATTTCTGAAAGAGTTATGCTATTTATTTTAACCAGAAACTTGTAGCAAATTGGAAATTTCACTTTCAAATCAGCTTGAATCTTGAAGATATAAAAATATACATAAATTTGAGAACACTGTTTTATACAGAAAATTATTACTTCTGCTTGTGTTAATACACTGAAAATATCATGATGTACATACATTTTTACATTTGAAAACCAAACTTGAAGAAGAACATTCAAGAGAGTAGCTTGGAGTGAGAACAGATTTCTTTACTAAACAGAAGAAAATATGCTGAGAAAAGAGCAGATTTTATTTTAATACTGAAACTTTACAACCTATTCTTTAGTTCAACATGTTAAAATGGAACTCAAAAGATGTTTTGAAACTCTCGTTTGAAAACTTAGTATGAATGGAAATCAGTTTGAAAAACATTTTATGGATATGGATAAATGAAGGAAAATCTTTTTAGAATCAATGAAATGCATGAAGCATGTAAGGAAAATGCACAACTTTCTGTTTTTGCACTTTATTATACTATATTCTGGTAACTTCCGGGACAGGATGCCAAAGGTGGATCCACAGGGACGGTAGTTTTACCTTTTCTGAAACTACCACTTGTTTTTTTTTTATTTATGCTTGGCCAAGCACTCGTACCATTGAAATAGATGGATTTGTTTAAAATCTTAGAAATATATGTATTTGAGTCTCTGCCACCTCCTGTTGCATGAAATATGTTTTCTCATGTTAGAAATGCATATAGGCACCAGGCATGCATCGAGAGTTCCCTCCTGTTTTACTGTGTCAGTTTGCTAGGCTCCTTATGCAGGGCCGGGGATTTCTTCGAGTTAGGAAGGAACCCAGGGAAGTCATGTACTTCGTGGTTGGGCGGAAAAGGTGCCTGAATCACACTCTTGGCCCCAGCTCGCAAGAAGATCGATGGTGTCACGGCGGTTGGAGGATCAGAGTTTTTATTTTACTATTTATGTACTTGAGTATCCTACTGGAATGGCTTGTGAAGCCCATTGTAAATGTAATTGTATTTGGCATTTGTTACTACAACATAGAAATAGATGTGTTATTAAGATTTTGATGTAACATTGATACAAATGTATTTATTGAAGTTATTGGTCTCACACAAATGTGAATATTTATTGGTTTATTGATCTCTTTTGAGTATGGGTGAATATATGTGATATACTTGGCCATGTGCATAATCATGATGAAATGAAAATGTTATATTTTATATACAGGAAATGCAATTTGTTTTTAATTCTTTTTCATTGAGTTTACTTTTAAAACTCTTATTAATAGCATAATTTTTAAAGTAAACTTTTGAAACGGATTGAACAATTTAAAATGCTTTTGCTTATCTACCAAGAATTACATTTTGGTATCAGAGCGGCAAGGTTCAACTCTAGGACCTATGCCTAACTACGTATGACGTTGTGCTTTAACTAGGGTAACCTTAAATGGAGAATAGAGTGTACTAGCAGATTGGAGGATCTCGTGGAGATCCCAATGATAAACTGGACCAAATTTTGGCCTTGCTGCGAAGTTAGGGGGCTAGAATTGAGGAACTAGAACAGGAGAGGCGAGTTGGCCATCAAGGGTTAAACACAAATGAAACCAATGGAGAAACAAATGTTGAACCACCTGGAAATGAAGGAAATCTAAATAGGGTGGCTGAGGAGTTGGGAAAAGACCTAAAGAAGGTCGCTCCTTCGAAATTTGATGGGAAAACCCTTGGAGATGGAGTAGAAGCCTGGGTTATAGAAATGGAGAGGTATTTTGCCCTACATAATCTATCTGATGAAACAAAGGGTGAATGGGGTTCTTATCAGCTCACCGGTGAGGCTGCTACTTGGGAAAATGAAAGGGCGGATAAGCAGTTTATGCATGGGAAGGTAACTTTGGATAAGTTTCTACAGTTATTTAGGAAGAGGTGGTTACCACAATCTTACTTTGATAAGAAAATGACAGAATTCTAGGTACTCATACAGGGTGGCATGACAGTGACTCAGTATTGGGAGAAATTCTCTCACTTGCTCAAGTATGCACCCCAGTACCAGCATGATGAGAGGTTTCGAGTTCGAAAATTTATTTTGGGGCTTAGACCTCAAATTAGAAATGAAATAGATCTGCATAATCCGGCCACCATGGATGATTTTTTTGATTTGGCAATTAAATAGGAGCACAAGCTGCAGCAAGCTGCTAACTATAAGAAGAGCAGGGAAACCAAGTATGGCAATAAGAAGTTCCAGGGAAATCGTCAAGGTAATAACAATCAGGGTGGTCAGAGCAAACAGGACAATCAAGGGAATGATAACAGGCAAATCAGAAATCTGAAGAGGGATGGTAGTCCTCAGGACCGCAACGATGGAAACAGGAATAATAACAACAAGAGGGACAATTTCAATAAAAGGAATGATAATAACAAGAGAGATTTTTCTGACAAGCCCAAAGCACCTCGTGGGGGTTGTTATACTTGTGGTGGCGAGCATTACGCCAGTGTGTGCCCTCAGAGGAATAACAAATAGAATAATAGGAATCAGCATCATATTCATGTGGCGGTTGACAATCGCCAAGCAGATTATCAGGCCACTCCTATCCAGCTATCGGGTAAATTGTTTAGATGCCCTATTTCTATTTTGATTGATACTAGTGCTACTGATAGTTTTGTAGATCCTTATGTTTTGACTAAGTTATCAGTTAGATCGAGTTATATGGAAAATTCTTGGAAAGTTTAGTATGGAAACCAAGTAGAGAGGAAGGTAGAGCAATGCATGTATTTCAGTAAACTTGAACTCCCTAACCTTCAAACACAAGTGAATTTGTATGTTGCACCGTTGGGGTCTTACGATGTAATATTAGGGATAAATTGGCTCTCTGAACATAAGGCTCTTGTTGATTGCGAAGAGAAGTCAATAAAGTGTCTTGATGATAGAGGAAACCATGTGGAGATTTGTGGGGTTAAAAATCCTTTAGAGCTTAGGCAAGTCTCCGCCATGCAGTTGAAAAAGGAAAGTCGGAAGGGATGCACTATCTTTGCAATAAAGGTCAAGGATCTTGATGAGAAAGAAACCTCAATTAATGATCATCCCATTCTGAAAGAATTTGAGGATGTTTTTCCTGTAGAGCTAACTGAGCTACCGCCTAGGCGTGTGTTTGATTTTTCTATTGATTTGCTACCAGGGGAGAACCTCAGTCTAAAGCTCCTTACAGGATGAACACGATAGAATTATTTGAGCTTAAGGCCCAACTGGAAGAATTGTTGAAGCAGGGATTTATTAGACCAAGCGTGTCGCCTTGGGGAGCTCCAGTTATTTTTGTGAAAAAGAAGGATGGGACCTTGAGGTTATGCATTGACTATAGGATGCTTAACAAGGTCACTATCAAGAACAAATACATGCTCCCACGCATTGATGACTTGTTTGACCAGCTGAAAGACGCCAAGGTATTCTCAAAAATTGATTTAAGATCGGGATACCACCAGTTGAGATTGAAGGAAGAAGATATTCACAAAACTGCCTTCAGAACAAGGTATGGGCACTACGAGTTTACGGTGCTACCATTTGGGCTAAGTAATGCCCCTACAGCTTTTATGAACCTGATGAATAGTGTCTTCCGAGATTGTTTAGATAACTTTGTCCTAATCTTTCTTGACGATATCTTGGTCTATTCTAAGTCAGAGGAAGAACATGAGAAGCATTTGAGAATTGTGTTGCAACGATTGAGGGAACATAAGTTGTATGGAAAGATGTCTAAGTGCACTTTCTTCCAATCTGAGGTGCACTATTTGGGACACGTTATTTCAGCAAAAGGGGTAGCGGTG
The DNA here is from genome assembly GCA_007258455.2 of Sequoia sempervirens. Taxonomy (NCBI): domain Eukaryota; kingdom Viridiplantae; phylum Streptophyta; class Pinopsida; order Cupressales; family Cupressaceae; genus Sequoia; species Sequoia sempervirens. Next base: position 66,658 of record VDFB02263527.1, read on the forward strand.
GACCCAGAAAAGATTAAGGCAATTATGGATTGGCCAGCGCCGCAGAATGTCTCTGAAGTTCAAAGTTTCATGGGTCTTGCAGGTTATTATAGGAGATTCATTCAGGGGTTCTCGACAATTGCAGCACCCATCACTGCACTGCAGAAGAAAGAAAAGAAATTTGAATGGAGTGATAAGTGTGAGAGAGCTTTTCAGCTGCTTAAGAAGAAACTCACTACTGCACCCATCCTGGTTGTGCCCGATCCGAATGGCCATTTTATAGTTATTACTGATGCATCAGGGGAAGGGGTAGGAGCAGTTCTTATGCAAGAAGGGCAAGTGGTAGCATATGAATCGAGGAAGTTAAAGCAACATGAATTAAACTATGCACCACATGACTTGGAGTTGGCAGCCATAGTCCATGCTTTACAGATGTGGAGGCATTATCTCTTGGGAAAGCCTTTTGAACTGAAGACAGACCATGCAGGATTAAGATATATCTTCACTCAACCCAATCTTAATGCCCGACAAAGGCGATGGCTGGAATTCTTGAGTGAATATGACTTTGGAATTGAATATATTAAGGGTAAGGAAAATAGGGTGGCTGATGCCTTGAGTAGAAGGAGGCACCTTGCAGCCATGGTTACCATAAAATCAGATTTCAGGCAGCAGGTAGTTCAATCCTCACTTGGGGATGAACATTATGAAAGGGTGAAACAAGCCCTAGGGGTGAATTCCTCAATTGTCGATATGAGGGTTATGTATTTGAATTGGATGGGCTCTTGAGATTCCAGGGGCGGATGTACATTCCTAGTTCTGCAAACTTGAGAGAGTTGGTGCTAGAGGAGTTCCACAATGCACCATACTCAGGACATCCTGGTATTACAAAGATGATGGAAGGACTTAGGCCACTGTACTTCTGGCCAAGACTTAAAAGGGATATTACTTCATATGTAGCCCGATGCTTGGAATGCCAGCAAGTCAAGGCTGAGCATGTGCATCCGGCAGGACTCTTATATCCTCATAGGGTGCCAGAGTATAAATAGCAGGTTATCACTATGGATTTTATTCAGGGGTTGCCAATGTCTAGGAATCGACATGATACCATCTTGGTTGTGGTGGATAAGTTGATGAAGGTTGCTCATTTCATTCCTAGAAACCTCAAGGACGGTTCAATGGTTTTAGCAAGAAAATTTGTTCAGGAGATCTTCTGTTTGCATGGAGTGCCAGAAACGATCATTTTAGATTGAGACACTCGGATGACTTCTAGGTTTTGGATCACATTGAACTCTTCCCTAGGAACTAAATTGAATTTTAGTTCTGCATATCATCCTCAGACCGATGGTCAGACAAAGAGGGTGAATCAGGTAGTAGAAGATCTTCTCCGCATGTATTGTATGGAGCAGCAACATAAGTGGGAGGAGTATTTGCCTTTGGTGGAGTTCGCTTACAACAACTCCTACCATGCTTCTTTGGGTATGGCACCTTTTGAAGCTCTTTATGGACATAAATGTCAGACACCCATTAGTTGGGACAGGGTGGAAGATAGAGTTGTGATTGGCCCTGAGATGCTCAGAGAAATGGAAGACCAAATGAAGATCATTAAGGAAAAATTGAAACAAGCTACGGATAGATAGAAAAGTCTACCAGACAAGAACCAAAGCTTCAGGCAGTTCTCTGTAGAAGATAAGGTCTTTTTGAGGGTTCGACCGCATAAGAGTTCAATCTCTTTCGGAAAGAACTCTAAGTTGTCCCCTAGGTTTGTTGGGCCCTTTGATGTTTTGGAGGTGGTGAATCCAGTTGCTTATAGGCTTGCTCTGGCACCAGCTCTATCCCGGATACATAATGTATTTCATGTCTTAGTACTTAAGCCCTACCATCCAAATATTGCTCACATCCTTGATTGGTGTGCATTGCAGGTTCAGGACCCAAGGGTGATTCAGGTGGAGCCTGTCAGGATTCTGGAAGAGCGTAACGTTAAGTTGCGGAATAGGGACATTATGTAGTACAGGGTCCGGTGGGACCAGTATTCGGTGGATAATGCCACCTGGGAGAATGCTGAGGATATAGATAGAGCCTTTCCTCATTTGAGATCTTAGCATACTCTTATTTTCTTTCATGTAGAGACTTACGATATATTGGTATCTAAATTTTGTTGTTTAACTTGCTTTTAGACATCGAGATGATGTCTCTTCCAAGTGGGGAAGGATGTCACGTCTCAGACTTTGATGCTGTTTTGTCCATGGCTTTGTGTGGATTTATTATATGAATGATGGTATGTGTTAGAGTAATATGATATAATACAATGCTTTGGTGTGTGGAAATGTGAAAAAAAATATTTACTTTTGAAATTGTGAACGCATTTTATTTTGAAAATTTGCAAGATAAAACAAATTAGAAGTATTGATTTAATTATTGTTTTGATTTATATTTTTATATCGGTTACTAATTCAATTTCGTTGTTGCATGCCTGAGTGCACTTGAGTTGCAGGTGGTCGAAGACCAAGAGTGTGATTGAGGAAAGAAGGCTAGCTTCCCGATAGGGTAAAAGAGGAAGAACTCTCAGTCACACACACAACACCTAAAAATCATATAGTTGCATTTAGGCAATGTCTATTTTAATTTGATTGTTTTGAGTTACTTACAAAATAAGTAATAAATGGTTTGAATAAATAAATAATAAAAATAATAACATAAATATAAATTAATTATTAATTGTAGTTTTAAAAGGTTTATGATTTTTAAATCTATCTTAATTAACAAGCCAAATGAATATGTGTTTATGTAGTAAGTATTTTTGAATTATCTATCCAACTTTTTATGCAAATAATTGAAAATCTTTTATTATATTTTATTTATTTATGAAATTGAAATAAATGTGAAATATTTTATTTGCATATGTCTTAATTTCAAATTTCAAGATTAGGAGAGAGGAAACTAATATTAAATAGAAAAAGACATTCCCGAGAAAAATTGGGTTTTGAAAATTCTTCTTAAAACAAACAATATTCTTGGCAAGTGGCTATCTCTTTTATTTTTGCATGTAAATATCCGCCAAGAAAATTTTCCATCTGTCAATTGGGAAGGGTTTGCATGACTCTCGGTAGACGGGATAAAGATTAAAGGTGGAGAGAAGACAAAAAATAAGATAATAGAAGCTTATTCAAAAAGAACTCACTCAAGAGAAGCAGACTGAAGGAAAATTGGGCATCTTCAACTAGAAGCTTTTATTCTGGTTTTTCTGTTCCTTCTTTTAGTCTAGTTTCAAATTTTGGCAACAGTGGGAGAGCTTGTATGCAAAAATTGTGATTTTGTTTGCAAATTTGAGTTTACACTGTGAGTGAAATTCCCAATTCTTTCCTTCCAAAATGGAGTTTATTCTTTTACAATCTGTTTATTCTTTTGAAATCTGGGTTTGTGATTGTGGCATTTCTTTGATACATCTATGTACAAAAAACCAAAGAGAAATTATTCTTTTGAAATCTGGGTTTGTGATTGTGGCATTTCTTTGATACATCTCTGTACAGAAAACCAAAGAGTAATTATTCTTTTGAAATATGGGTTTGTGATTGTGGCATTTCATTGATACATCTCTGTACAGAAAACCAGAGAGTAATTATATATATATATATATGTGAATATATATGTCTAGATATATATATATATTTATACATATGTAATTATATATATATTACTAACAATTCTGTTATGAATTCAAAAAAATTCTTCATTAAATCTGTATGCTGCTATGGCATTTATATTCTTTTCCATTTTTTTTTATGGCTAAGTTTTTGTTTGGGGGAGGGGATTAACCCCAGCCCTGTCCCAAAGGAAGGGACAACGCTGTGGGGAGCCCCGCGCCCTCCACAGGCCATGGCCTATGGAGGGGGCGCGACCTCCTCACAGCCCATGCCCTCCCTAAGGGAGAGGCAAGGCCTCCCAGCACCCTTTGGGGTGCTCATCATCTAATTTGAACCCTAAAAAACAGTTCGTTTATGTGTGCGCGGAAGTAAAAATGCGAAGATAAAACAACTATTAAATTTGTATTTTGATGTATATATATACATACTAAGCTGTGCAAATATATATATATATATATATTAAAGTGTGAACTTACACAGATATAACCATCTACAGAATATGACATATTTCAGACAAATATATATAAACATCTTAGTATTCCTGAAGCTGGAAATTTGAAAATGTAGCTCTTGGAATCATGCAAATTGGTGATTTTCTTTTAGTCACATAGTCTTATGTTTGCATACAGATGTAGATTTCTGAATATTAGCATACAATAGAAAACACAGATGCAAATATGCAAACCTCTATTTTATTTCTGAAAGAATCATGCTATTTATTTTAACCAGAAACTTGTAGCAAATTGGAAATTTCACTTTCAAATTAGCTTGAATCTTGAAGATATAGAAATATACATAAATATCAGAACATTGTTTTATACAGAAAATTATTATTTTTGTTTGTGTTAATACACTGAAAATACCATGATGTACATACATTTTTAAATTTGAAAACCAAACTTGAACAAGAACATTTAAGAGAGTAGCTTGGAGTGAGAGCAGATTTCTTTACTAAACAGAAGAAAATATGCTGAGAAAAGAGTAGATTTTATTTTAATACTGAAACTTTACAACCTATTCTTTTGTTCAACATGTTAAAATGGAACTCAAAAGATGTTTTGAAACTCTTTTTTGAAACCCTTGTATGAATGGAAATCAGTTTGATAAACATTTTATGGATATGGATAAATGAACGAAATTCTTTTCAGAATTAATGAAATGCATGAAGCATATAAAGAAAATGCATAATTTTCTGTTTTTGCTCTTTATATTGTATTTGGGTAACTTCCGGGACAAGATGCCGAAGGTGGATCCACAGAGACGGTGGTTTTACCTTTTTCTAAAAATACCACTTGTTTTTATTTATGCTTGTCCAAGCACTCATACCATTGAAATAGATGGATTTGTTTTAAAAGCCTAGAAATATATGTATTTGAGTCTCTGCCACCTCCTGTTGCAAGAAATATGTTTGCTCATGATAGAAATGCATATAGGCACCAGGCATGCATCGAGAGTTCCCTCCTATTTTAATGTGTCAGGTTAACAAGATCCTTATGTAGGGCCAGGGATTTCTTCGAGTTAGGAAGGAATCCGGGGAAGTCATGTACTTCGTGGTTGGGTGGAAAAGGCACCTGAATCACACTCTTGGCCCCAGCTCACAAGAAGACCGATGGTGTCATGGAGGTTGGAGGATCAGAGCTTTTATTTTACTATTTATGCACTTGAGTATCCTACTGGAATGGCTTGTGAAGCCTATTGTAAATGTAATTGTATTTCACATTTGTTATTGCAACATTGAAATAGATGTGTTATTAAGATTTTGATGTAACATTGGTGCAAATGTATTTATTGAAGTTATTGGTTTCACACAAATATGAATATTTATTGGTTTATTGATCTCTTTTGAGTATGGGTGAATATATGTGAAAATGCATTGATATACTTGTCCATGTGCATAATCATGATGAAATGCAAATGTTATATTTTATATATAGGAAATGCAACTTGTTTTAATTCTTTTACATTGAGTCTACTTTGGAAACTCTTATTAATGGCATAGTTCTTAAAGTAAACTTTTGAAATGGATTGAACAATTTAAAATGATTTTGCTTATCTCCGCAAGCGTTACACATAGAGTCAATTAGGAAATCGCTTGCACAATGAGGTAAGGCACAAGAAGACATGTAAGGGCAGAAATAATGACAAAACTAGTTGTCGTCCACCACACACAACACACCAAATTCACCCATTACACAGTTGTCCATAATGCATTCTTCTAGTAGGAAGGATATCAGTGCATTGTACACTACACCGAGGATCCTATCCTTTCCACTAGTTTCCTGCACCTTTGGACCTACACCACCCCACAAACACTTCTGGGTAGACAAGTGAGATCAACCCAAAAGGAAAACATAACTAACGAACAAAACACCTAGGTCAATGCCATGGCTCATAGTGCCCAGAGTATAACCTACACAACTGACAACTTAATGGGTCCCACATTATCCTAGAGCACCCAGTGTTTAAACTTGGGCTCTGATACCATGTGTAACGCCCAGCCACACAACCCTAGGGGAAGTTGCAATTTACTACTCAAACAAACTAATTTTTTTCTTTTTCTTTTGTTAATAAGAACAATTAACATGCAAGATCACTAAACAATTGCCAACAAATCCCTTAAGGTTACGAGACTGAGTTACTTAAACCCAAACAAGAAACATGAATTAAATTCATAACATTTGATTACTTAAAGCATTAAGAATGCATACATTCCAAACAAGATTAATTACTTCAAGAATCATAAATACCACATGATTTCAATAACAATTTAATTTTACAATAAGATTACAATGCTCATTCCCCGAATGAGATAATCCAATAATCATGATTACATATTACAAATTCCACCTCGATCACAATGAGGGGTAATAAAATACAAGATCAACAGAATGAATAAAGCATGACAAGAAATTGGATTCCACGAGCTCTCCAACTGGTAATCTTGTCCACAGGAACAAGAAGAAAACCAACGGATAAAGGTGCACATTCCACCCAACCATGTGATACCCAAAGGCTCACCCCCCATGCTAGGAGATAGTAACCAGGAATCCAACACAAGACCATCTACCACTAGACACAGGCTAAAGCATAAACTAAACTGAAACAACTACAACCACAATATTACTTAACACAAAGTTACAGTGCTTCCAGAGAACAATGATCTTTTACGCAGTACAACAACTGACTTGGTTGACATAGCGAGAGTGTCACACGACAATTGTTATGAGTTACCCTGGCTCAACTGTCTAAGGCAATCAAACCCACATCTTGGGCTATCCAGGCTCAACTCTACCAGTCGCCGGACCCTCATACCAACTGCGCTTCTCGTCTCATCTCAAACCTTAAAAGTGAATGAGCTATGAGAGAGACATTAATTATCTTAATTAGTCTAAGAGTTTTTCATTAATTCTTTTTTAAGTTATCACTTACTTAAACCCTAAGTGAGTTACCCTGGCGCCCCTCTGTGTGTCGGACCCCCACATAGAGCCACTCTCCTATCGACAACACACATGGTACAAAGACCACAACCAATGGGTAACTAGATAAGACGACATCTCCAAACCAAGGAGGCAACAAATAAAGGAAACTCACTCCAAACACAGGAGGAAACAAAATTACAAAACCCTCTCCAAACACTGGAGGCTACAAAGGTCAAAACCCTCTCCAACCATTAGAGGAAACACAGGTCAAACCTCTCCAAGCACTGGAGGAAACAAAGATACAAAATCACTCCTTCCCAAGGAGGCACAACCACATAACCCTCTCCCAACCCAAGGAGGCACAAATCCCCGTTCGTGGAAATTGGGTACAACATAATAATACAACTCTACACGTTTCCCAAGGTGATTCGCAAACCGAACCAATACATGAAACATCCCCACCTAGAGGACTCCTCTGGAAGACTTATAGACAATTAACCCCATTTGCCCCAACATCGAGAAAGAAGGCAACATCATTTACAAAGCATTTCAGGCAACTCAACAAGCTAACGTTAGGGTTTCTTAAACCCGAGCCAAGCACTGATATAGAACATGAAATTAATTAAATAACTTGCATTATACGTTCATACTCAAAGTATATCAACTCACATTAGCAATGTTAAAGAATTTAACTCTAGCCATTTAATTCTATTTTCCTCCATTATACATAATATTCAAAATGGAAATTTAAATAAAGCCATATGATTATAAAAATCAATCTTTAAAGTAAATCATTTTAAAATTCCTATTAAAATATTTACACCTCATTTACATATGTGCCTCTAAAATATCATTTTAAATTCCAAGATCTCCTCATTATTCATATTTGTCAGAAAAACAAATTCTTAAATAAAACACTTATATTTTCCAACTATGATAGTGAAATAAACCTTTAATAAAAATATTACACTCACAATAGCCCATATTATTTAAATTATATATATATATTCTAAAAGTAAAAACAAGATATTCATTTAAAACTCAAATTATCTAATATTGAATATTATATATATGTAATATTATATTATATAAATAATATTAAATATTATATAGACATATAATATTATATTACATATATAATATTATATATATCTAATATATTATATAAAATATAATATAATAAGAAATAACAATATAAAATAAAACAAAAAAAGTTCCATAGGACGAACCCTAACTGGGCATGCAGGCCTTGCCTCCCCATGGGCGGTGGTGCCTGTGTGCTTTGCACACAGTCCGCCCCCCATGGCCGTGGCCTGTGTGCTCGACACACAGTGCCCGCCTCCCACGGGCAGCAGACTGTGTGCCCCAGGGCGGCGACCCGTGTGCCCTGCACATGGATCGCCTCCCGGCTGGTGGCACCGGCAGTGACAGCAGTGGCGGCGGCGGTGGTGGTGGTTGGCTTCCCTCATGCCCCGCCCCCACCTCCCCCCACCCCCTCACAAAACAATTTAATAACATAATTTTTGTTTTTATAAAAAAATTCAAAAAAATAAAAAATACAGTCCCCTGTGTATTTCCAGAATACAAAATATTCATAACAGGGACATAATAAATATATATATTTTTAAAAGATGAACTCCATGGCTTTACAAGCCAAAATATATATATATTTATAAAAACTACAATCCATTTCCCAACTCAAATTGGTCAAATCATCAACAAAAAATGGAAACACAACAACATGGTTTAAAATTCTAGTTTGAAATGCCAATTCTTTTGGTTTCATTCTATTTCTCATTGTTTGATACTAGTTTGGTTTTTATTTCCAAATTTCAACAAGTTTGCAAGCTTTCAAAACAATTTCTCATGGGATTCATTGGATTTAAACAACATTTCAAAGATTTCCAAATAGCATAATGAGGATTTAATCTATTTTCAAAATGAAACAAAGCAAGAACAAAGAGGAACCTGATTTTTCCTCCAAAGCTTGAAGCCTTCAACAATGGTGTTTTCAACTCCTCCTTTTGAATTTAGCTCAAGCAAGGGTCTCCAACTCTTTACCAATCCAAGCAAAGCCACAGCCAAGAAATCTTTTCCCCAAATTGAAAGTTAAAAATTATATGAATTTCCATTTGCTAAAATAGAGATTTTCCCCAAATTGGTCAAACCCCTAAAATATCCCCACCCACTAAATTTATTGCAACAATTGGAGGATATTTCCATTTTTTTATTTAAAAAACAAATTTCTATTTTCTAATTCCAATCACATGCATTTTCCAAAATTCTTTAAAACAAAAGAATACATTCTTTGCAAATAATTTACTTTCACAATAATTTTCCCAAAAGTGAAATTAAAACAAAACATGTTTTCATTATATTTATTTATTTATTTTAATTTATCTTCAACTATCCAAATATGATTTCTACTTTTATTTTGATTAAATCTTAATATCCAATAATTGCCAAAACAACTATTACATTTAATAAAACACCTTTAATATAATTACCAATAAACTCAATCTAATTTATTAATTAAATCAAATCAATCAATAAAATAAATGACGTTTCAACATTGCAAATCAATACATATAAACATCAATTTAACTACGCAAGCCACTTGATAACCTTTATAATTTGCAATTAAATAAATACTCAAGGTGCAAAGGACCGAATTAAAACAACCAACCCGACAACAACTCGACGACACGCTATGACTAGGGTGACGACTTGGCACGGAAAACCTAGCTACTATCTCCCAATCATTTCCATTGGTCAATGGACATGCTCAAACCTGCGAACCAGGTGGAGTCGATGTCATGTACCTGTCAACCTACAAACAAAGAGTACATCGCCATGCATACATATATATATATATATAATATGATCAACACACCGTGAAGAGGAAATCTCAGAATCGTAGGGCACTCGCAAGCAAGTGATACAATCGCATCCCCTTCACCAATACACAATTTATTAACTGACGATTCTAACATCAATGATATGATTGACAACATAAAATATCGTTAAATCAAATATCTTCTAAGTTAATCCAAAACACGCCATAAAGATATCATCAAAATTAAATAACATCACATCAAAATATAATGTTTACATCGCTTAACAAATAACGGTCAAAAGCAACCAAGTTCCAAAGTCAAAGCATAGTCAGACACAATCATAACAAGGAAGAACACTACCGATCAAACCTTATGCCTTCATCAAACAATTGAAACAAAACACTATGAATTTTATATCTATTGTTTCAAAATTTTCTATGTAAATTTATTATAAGATATGAATAAATCTATACAATAAAACCCCCTAAATTTATAATCATAAAACAAAAAGAATATATACATTCAAAAGACAAAACTCCCTGAAACTTGTATCATCATAACTCTAAAATGAATTACATATTTAATTTAATTTTTTTGAAGATTGCATGATGAATGTATGAATGACAACTCAATTTCAAAACTCAAGCAATGAAATGAGTGATGCAAACAAAGACACTTATAAAAAGGGGTAAAAATTGAAACAATATAAAATAAATATTAAAAAATCAATAACAACTATATATTTTTCCAGAGCCTTCACTTGACATAGGTAAGATGAAAGATGTTGATAAAGGCTATAAAGTTTGGAGTTATGTTTGTGAACAACATTTTCTTGATTTTTAAAAGTATGTGTAAATTAAAAATACAAATATTTTTAAAGGGTCATGGTCTATAGTAGAGCTGCAGTACACATAATACTCAATTTTCATGGTGGGTGTGGTCCATTGTGTAGGTCCTCTTCCCACAAAATCTTGTTTGTCATTCATGGGCCCTCTATTAATAGCTCATTGCCTTGATTTGCCACAACCCTTCAAATCCTCTTCCAAACATGATCAATTGCATTGTAATCAAGGATAAAACAAAAAATAAAATGGATGTGCTTTTCGAAATTGACACTCTTACAAACATGATCAACTACATTTTAATGAAAGATAAAGCCAAAATAAAATAAAAATGGATATGTTTTTAGACATCAATTCATAGTAGTATTAAATCCTTCATCTTTTAGTTATTTGTAAAATTTGGATTTGCAAGTAATAGAAAATACATGATTAGTTGTGCAAAGAGCATTTCCATTAGAGGAGTTACAATTTTGTCTCAAGTACAAACTATATGTTTTTTGTAACCCTAATTTTTTAGTACCTTGTAATTGATAACTCCACTCTATAAAAAAATTAGAGGATCAAGGATGTAAATAATTTTCTTTTCTTTCTTTTCTTTTCTTCTTTCCTCATTAAGTTTAACCATTAAAATACAACACTAACTTTAAGATAAGTAATAAAATTTACATTTAAAAACTATTTATATTACTTAATCTATATGATACAATAGAGTATGACTTGGCGTGGAGTCTATCATTATAACTAGTAAATCCTAGTACTCTACTACTCTATATTGAATATCTACTTATACATATTTAATCTAAAATATATATTATATGATATTAAGATATAATTATTAATTTACAATGGGAACCATTCTCAAAAATAGTAATTGATAATATTGAGGTATCTAATTAATACTTGACCTATTCAAAGTGTACAGAGTTAAGAGTAATCCCCAATTTTCCTCAAAAATATTAATATCTCTAATTTGATAATGACTACATGCATATAACTATGTTGTGATCCTACGATAACTTATAAATTAAGGTTGTCATGGGAATAACCTATTTAGCATGGATTGTGAATTAAGCCTTATTGGGGCTAGCCAAGGATATCATAAGTGAAAATGATAACCATTCTTGATGATCCTGTGTATCTTATTTGGGATTGTTAGAGCATAATATTATTTGGGGTCATATTTTAAGTATTTTGAATGGTACATCCAATTAGGCCGACCTAATTGATGTTTTGGGTGAAGTAGATATATAAGTTAGATCTTTTTTGGTATTTTGAGTAAGATGATATGTAGTAAGAGTTAGTGGATGTGAATTGTACGAAGTTAGTGCAAATGCAAAGCAGAGTAGAGTGTTGATTCAGATTAGTACAAAGAGTTTTGAGTCTATATTTTGAGCTTCACTGGAACTATTTTTCCTGCATATGATAGATGTAATTGTAACGGTTCAATTTAGGCTATGAGCCACAAACTTTCTTCTATCTCTTTTCTTCTTTTAGTGGGCAGTGAGTCCAGTTGTAGTGAGAACTTCTATAATATACTATAATTGGTTATAATATATTGTAAGCTAATCCTCACCGCGGTTTTCCCATTTTGGATTTTCCACATAAAGATCCTAGTGTTCATGTGTTATGTGATGTTGTTGGATATTTTCATGCTTTCTTTCATTACCACAATTGAATATTCTATAAGTATTGGATGTTTAAATGTTTAAGTGGTTTAAAAGAATACTGATTCACCCCCCCTCTCAATATTCTGGGTGTTCAACAATTAGTATCAAAGATTGGTTCCTTGGAAGGAGATTAATTGTTTGGGGAAGATCTTGGAAGTTGAATACATGGATGTTAGAAGATTACCCACTCCTCTAGAAGAGATCCATGTTGTTGGATCTATAGAAGAAGATTACATACTTGACATAAATGGAGAACTCAAAGTTGCTCTTGAAGATCTGGACAGAACTGAAGGTGAAAACAAAGATATGAAAGAAAATGTCAAAGAAGTAGATGAATGCATCAAAAAATTGAGAGAGAAAATCAATAAATTTAGAGAAAGGAATAAGGAGGTTAGTGAGCAATTGAAGCAAGAAAATCTAGAATTAGTGGAAGCAAGCTTGTTAAAAAAGAATACCATATGATTGAATTGCAATAGACCTGGACACATTCTAAGTTTTTCAGAAGAAAAATATGAAGAAGGATGATCCAAAAAAGAAGAATGATGAAGTGCAAAAGATTGATCTGGCAGGTACAAGGAGATGGACAAGATTTTAAAAAATATGGAAGAGACAGAGGTTAAGGATGAGTCTATACTGACATTTAGTGCAGATGTTTCCTCCAAAAACTAAGTTGATAGCTTTGGCTTAGGGGGATCTTTAATGGAAATATTTCCTTGGAAAAAAAATGGTTGATGCTTCAACATGAGGATATGTGGTGTAGGTCAACATGCTTGATCTTTTATAGAAATTTTTTCCAAAAAATGTTGAAATGTGAAAGATTGCAGAGCATTTGAAGGTGACTGTGAAGGGTTTAAAAACTTTACCAAATAAAACATTTATGGTGAATTAGGTCATGACAAAAGGATTATAAGTGACTACACTCAACCTAAAATCATTTGCAATCAAGTTTTCGAGCGAAGAAGAGCAGATGAAGAGTAGAGCAATACAATTGAAGTGTTTGAGGTCTTGTTGTGTGCAAACACTAGTTGGAAAAGCGTTGAAAGGTATTTTGTAGTTTCCCTATTGCCTTAGTTTCTCGGAAATTTCTTTAAAAAGTAGTTTTGGAATCTTTTGAGATGGCTACACCAAAGGTTGTTGATGTATCTGAGAGACCATGACCTAAGTTTAAAAACATCCTGACAAATCCATGGAGGTTGATCTTGTAGGTGTTTTCTTGAGAGTTCCTTATAGAGTTTTACACATAGAAGACATTATAATATATATCCGTGGTAAGCCTGAAGAATATGACCATTCCAAAATGGGGGATGTGTGGATAAAGGAGCTTACTAGTGATGAATTCATGCTAAAACCAAAATATCAAAACCTAGCTGTGAAGAAGCTTGACGTCTGGAAAGGGTTTCCTAACTTTTTCCATAATGATAAATGGGTGAGAATTGTTTCGAGCCACATTCATGATAAATTCTTGTGGAAAAACCTGCCTGAGATGATTACTAAGGAAGTGATTAAGGAATTCATAGGGTTGTGTGCCACTAGACCCATTCCAGTATTGAAATATGTCAAGAATGAGGTTGTGATGCAACTCACTGATGCCACATATGACAAAAGGGCTTTGACAATGAATAACATTAGAAATATAGCTATGAAGTAAGCAACCATGATGATAGGCTACAAGTTGTATTTCTCTAATTGAGAGAATTTTGTATTTGAAATCAAAATCAACACAACCTATGAAATGGTTGAAAAAGGTTTGATTATGATCTTTGTGAATTATTGAGACAATAGTTAATGGAGAATCTGAAATAGATAAAGGAGAACAAATAGGCATTCAAGTATTGTACTTTGATTGTTTGCTTACTTTTCTATTTCTTGAGAGAACTCCTTGGTCCACCAAAAATGTGACATGGTTGAAAGGAAGACCTATTGCACATCAGATTAGAGACTTTCTGAGAGGTCTTGGTGGTGTAGATGCACAAGATGAAGTACTTGAATATTTCTTTGCAATATTTCAGAAAATAATGCAAGAGAGAGAGAGAAAGAATTCCACACAAAATAGTAGAAAAATACAAGAAATATATTGTTTTTATGGTTTCTAATGATGAATGTATCATACAAGTAGTTGAACCAATAACTTTATGGATCCTAGAGATGGGATATGAGATTACTGAGAAAAAAATTATTGCATCTGCGAACTACATGCTTAGCAATCCTAAGGAAACCATCGAAGGAAGATATGATACCTATGAAGAAAAATATATGGAGGTGCATATGGAGTAGAATAAGCCAATAATAAAGAAGAAGGTTGAAAAGATGGTTGCACAGTTTGTGGAAGACATGGGCTTCACAAAAGAGCAAGTGGAACAAGCAAGAGCAATGGTTGGAGCTCTGGGAATCTCATTAGGCACTAGAAGATCTGGTAGAATGGCTACCACCCCTTCTACTATTCAAAATTCCTCCACAGCTTAGCCCCCTATAGGAGAGAAGATAAAAGCAACTGAAAGTCCTCTAGTGAAGGAGAAGTCCCCTCTAGTTATGTAGAGTACAAAGCCTAAGAAGAAAAAGGCTACTTCAGTAATACCACCTGCAACCCCTACCAAGAAGAGAACGAAACAAAGTAGTAAGATAAAAAGTCGCAAGTGTAAATATTGAAGAGGATGAAGAAGAAGAGGAGGAAGGACCACAATTTCTACACAAAAGGAAAGGTGAAGCAAGTGTTAAAAGAAAGAAATTTGATATCATTAATATAGATAGTGAAGAAGAAATAGAGAAGGAATAGAAAGATTTTGTAGTCCACATGCAAGAGAATAAGAAAGAAGCCACCAAGGAGGTGTCACTAGAAAAGAAGAAAGTAGAAACAAGTTAGAAGGAGACACCAGAAAAGAAACAAAAGAAGAAAGATATGATAAGAACACACACTCGCATGAAGTTAGAAGCACTTTTCAGTGGTATAGTACAAAATGAGATGTTAGCAGAAACTTAAACCCTGTATAATGAAGTAGATGAGGTGGATAATGCCACCATTGTAGAAGCTATCATTAATTATATTTTTTCTCTTGAGGTAGACATGTGAAACATAAAAAAAATAAATTGTGGATTTATGGAATGTTTTGATAGAAATAAGTCAAGAAGCTATATAGATGAAGAGGCAAGGTTAAAAGACTATGCATTAGAAAAGATAAGTGCTCCTCTCTCTGAGGAAAAAAAGCCACTTTGGCTATAAGGTTCAATAAGTAACTCAGAACTAAGTAGAGGGTGACAACCCTTATGGGTAGAGATCAAAATGATCTCAAGAGACTCAAGAAGGAGAGTATTGAAAAAGGTAGAAGAGATATCACAAAAGTTGGGAATGAATCTAGAGAGAAAAGAGGAAGTGAATGTGGAGACATCTGATCCAAAAGAAAATATTGATGGTGATGTGCAGAAGGCTGATTCTCAACATGGGCATGAGGTAAATGAAGAAGATGCACAGGATAGTACACCTCCAAAAGTGGAAGAAATGATAGAGAATAATGTTGAGGGAGTAGTGATCGAAGAAGAAATTGCAAAGGAGGATACTCCTCATCTGGTATCTAAAGAAAATATTGAGAATATATAAGGAAAACTAGAGGATGTTACTCCTTTGGATAACATAGAACAATCTACTAGAGAAGATGATGCAACTAAGGATGGTGAAAAGGAGAATGGTGATGCAAATAAGGATGATCAGGAAAATAAGAAAAAAGATGAGGAAAAGAATGAAGATGCATCTAGAGGAAAAAAATGAAGCAGAGACACAAGTGATTTCTATTAAGATGGAAAAGGAGTTCAAGGAAAGACCGCATAGAGTATGAAGGCTACTGGCGAATCCTTCAGTACCTCCAGAGATTCATTGAAGAACTTACTAAGCATGCAACTCCAATTTCAGCCTATTGTATAAGCCCAATTGCTATAATTACCTATGAAAATAGGGGAATGTGGACCTTGACAAGATTTCCCCACTCCACGAGCTTCAGTTGGGAGATGTATTCCATGCATCTACTTGAAAGGAGATAATAGAGACCCATTAGAAGAGTGGAGAACTAATGGATGAAGCTATAAAGACTCTGCAAGAGGTCATACCTAGTGCATGTATTGATAACTCACTCTATTGTATGGAGAATTTGAAATTGTTAATTGATTCCTTTAAAGAATATTCTATTGGTCTTAAAGGAAAAGTTGAGAATGAGGTTGAAAAGAAGATTGATGACAAGAAGTTGTTGGAGATAACTAAGAAGTGTGCTCAAACACATAATAAATTTAAGGATAGTTTCAAGAATTACATACTTATGTGGATGAAGAAAAATCCTTATTTTAAATTTGAATGAAGTGGCCTGGAGCCACCAAGAGTATCACTGATGAAATAGACTCAATAGAGTCACAAATAGATAGATCTTTGAGTGTATATGATCTTGCACAAGACCTCGATGGAAGCATAAGATTAGTGATTGAGGACTTGCATGATAAATACTTCCAACTATAAGGACAAAAGGAAAATATTATCATGCTCTTTGGGAACATCAGGGACTTGGTGAACTCAAAGTTCACATCAGTTGCCAATGACCTAATGAGTGTTGAGAAAGCCACAATGATGAATATGGTACCTAACACTTTGGAAGAAGGAGAAGATGCACCGATGGAGCTAAAGACCCAATGTAGGATGCTTGACATAGCTAAGAAGATCTGGGATGAAGGAAAACAAGAATGTAAAGCCCATGTTGCAAAGGTTCAAGAGTTAACCTCCTTTGGTTGACAACATTTCTACTTTTTATGCATTCTCAGTTTATTGTTTTAGACTTCTTTGTATATATACGGATTGTGTACAGAGTGTTCCAGTACAAGTTTTTGATATAATTTTGGTGCATAACATTCTTAGGGGGAGTTACTTCAAATTTTTAGTTTGTATATATATGAACATATTTGTTAGGGGGGGATCCATAAATGAAGAATTGGTACATATGCCCTTTTCCCTTGATGTCAAGGGGGATGAGTAATTCAGGAGAATGATTTTGGCATGTTCCCATCAATGACAAAGGGGAGATTGATGGAAGAATGAGGAGTTTTTCATTGATGATGTTGTTGGCAACATGAGCATGTGTAATGAGCACAAGGTATATACAGTAATGCATTATAGTGTTGTGATTGACGCCAATATTGTATCCTGATACAAATATTATAGTGTAGATCAGTTTGGGTGTCATGAGCATGGTTGAAGATGATTGTAAAAGAAAATTTTGCAAGAAGGTTTGATCTGGTGAAGACAATTGTGATGAAAATTGACTAAGTGTTAATACCAGTGATTCTATGTATAGGGGATCCAGTAATTGGCTCCGCATTGGTTCACTGTTAAATATTTTTCTATGTGCTTCTAGAATAATTTTTTTGGCTAGTAGAAGTTAATTTACAATTTTAGCTTGTTTTGGTTTCTGGTTTTGGAGTTATGAGTAACAAAAGTTCAACTTGGCAGTTTTAGACATTTCCAATTTAGAATATATGAGTTGATGAGTCTGCACTTCTTCGCAGATTAGTTTTTGGATTTGCAGAGTTATGGACGTGTTGACAGATGTTAGATGAGTGTGCATTCTAGTTGGCATGATGTTTTGAGGTCCACGTGTTCGAATTTGGGTATACACTTGGTTAATTTTTGTATTAGGTCCTTTGCGTTGCCGACCTATTAAGTTTGAAGGTATGCGAAGCTTAATTAACTATGTCCATGCTGACTTATTTCAAACTGTTTTGATATTTGAATCTTGGAATGAAGTGTGTGTGGATAGATCTTGAGCTGAAAAGTCATATTTTGAGTATTTTGAATGGTACATCTAATTAGGCAGACCTAATTGATGTTTTGGGTGAAGCAAATATATAAGTCAAATATTTTTTGGTATTTTGAGTATGATGATATGTAGTAAGAGTTAGTGGATGTGAATTGTGTGAATTTTGTGCAAATGTAGAGCAGAGAAAAGTGTTGATTCATATCAATATGAAGAGTTTTGATTCTGTATTTTGAGCTTCATTGGAACTATATTTCGTGCATATGATAGATGCAATTGTAACAGTTCAATTTAGGTTATGAGCCACAATTTTTTTTCTATCTCTTTTCTTCTTTCAATGGGCAGTGAGTCCACTTAGACAGCGAGTCCACCTATAGTGAGCACTTCTGTAATATACTATAATCAGTTATAATATATTATGAGCTAATCCTCACTGTGGTTTTTCACATTTTGGGTTTTCCATGTAAAAATCTTGGTGTTCATGTGTTATGTGATGTTGTTGGATGTTTTCATGCTTTCTTTCATTACCACAATTGAATAAGCTATAAGTATTGGATGTTTAAATGTTTAAGTGGTTTAAAATAATATTGATTCACCCCCTCTCAGTATTCTAGGTGCTCAATAGAGGAGTGTTGACTCCCTACCACAAGAAGGATTGGTGATCTTGCAAGGTGGTTCTAAATTTGTTTGCATAGAAATAGTGTGTTCAAAAGGTTTGGTAAAAGCATGGACTCAGGGGGAGTTTATCTAGGAAATAGGTTGAACTAGAATCTATAGTAAGTAGTTGACCTTTTCCATTGATGTCAAAGGGGGAGAAATGAAACTCAAAATGCTAAATCATCTAAGGAGAGAATTAGCTCAATGCGATGTGGCTTCATGATCCTGACACATTAGATTTGTCTTCTTGTGCCAATAACATTTTTTTATTTACCATCAATGACAAAGGGGGAAATTTTTGAACATATGTTGTCATTGATGTCAAAGAAGTAATATCAAAGTATTATTGTTCTTGATGTTAAAGGTGTTCATTGATGTCAAATGAGTAATGTTAGCAGATCAGTGAGAATTAAATGTAATCATATTGTTGAAATTAGGGTGTATTTGAGAACAACGAAGAAGAATGCTAGCAGTATGTTGAAATATTATGCATCTTGTATCTATTCATGTTGATAAAAGTAATCCAAAAGTTTGATTCAAAATGTTTGAGGCCAGTTACCCATATAGAGGGATTTTTTTGGAAACATGTTTTCGATTTGTATTTCTTCTTGGGTGTGAGTTTTGTCCTAAGGTTTGAATGGAGAGTATGTCTACACATATTTTATCTTATTCCAAAGTTTTTAGAATTCATTTGCATTAGGAAGAAAGTTTGGAGTGACATAAGTGTCACTGTATTGTTTAATTAACTAGAGGTTGGTGTTTCAAATTGATGTGGTAGCAACTTGTTGTGTGTGCTCTTTGGAGATAATGTGGGAAGGTGAAATAGGTCTAGGATAAGGTCCCTGAAGGAAGCACACGTCATCACATTCTAAATTGGCAGCAAAAAATTTGATTTAGGACCAACCTGCTACATGTTTCATGTAAATTTGAATTTAGGTCCACCTTAGCCGACTTAGCTAATTGTGGATTGTGTTAAGGGACTCCTAGTCGACATGAAATAATTTAAATGTAAGGATATGTATATAATGACTAATCATCATAGTTTTAGGCATGTGTGCGAGTGTAATTGTGCAAGCAAGTTTAAATTCAAGTGATGTAATGGAAGTTGCATCCCAATCTTTGTGCACTATCATCAAAAGATCATAAGTTATGTAGGAGAGTGTCTGAAGCAAGATTGGATCAAGTGTAAGTTGTGCAATCAACAATGAAGATCCACAAACCTTATCTTTGTAATCTAGTAGGATTAATGTCTTACTTATTGAGATGGTGCTCAGATCTGTGTATTGGGGATTGGTGTCTCCAATAGGTTAGTTCCTACAAATATTGCAGGTGATTGGTGTCTTCGGCAGGTTGGTGCCTACTTGATGATTGTAAGTTATTTATTATTTATATGAGGCTAGATTTGGACAGTAGGTCCAAGCAACTCTTCTCACCGTGGTCTTTTCCATTCCGAGTTTCCACATATACCTGGTGTTCATTGTGTGGATGTGTGCATCTGTGTTGCTAGATTGGCATTAGCTATTTTAATTCTTGTTTGGAGAAGTGATTAATTATAATTCATGTTGAATCAAAGAGTTCTAAATATATTTGATATATTGATTCACCCCCCTCTTAGTATATTGTGTGCCCTTCATTTTGTTCTCTCCCTACCTCTCCCTCCTCATATCTCTCTCCCCCCCTTCCTCTTTGCCTCCCCCCTCTCTCCCCCAAAATTCTCTCTTCCTCTCCCTCCCCCTCTCTCTCCCTAATTAGTGAACCCTAAACCTTAAGTTTTAAACTCTTTTATTTTTTTCTTACCTCCCTCTCTCTCTCAATTCTTCACCTTTCCCTCTTTCTCTCTTTGTACCTCTATCTCTCTATCCCTACATCTCTTTCTATCTTTGTATCTCTTTCTCTCTACCTTCTCCCCCTCCCTCCTTTAAACATTTAGCCATGAATAATGAATCTTACAATCAAACTTTGTACATAGATAATTGAGCCATGAATTATACAAACACTAAATATTGAACATTGAAAGTTAAAACTTTAGTAGGTGAAACTTAAAATAAAAACTCTAAACAATGAACCTTAGTATTTAACCCTACAAATAAACAACTATACTTGAATCTGTACCCTAAAACTTAAGTTTTAAACTCTAGATCTCTCTATCTTCCTTTCTTCAAAACTTCATCTCTTTTTTACTCTCTTCCTATTGCCACCGTCCCACCCTCCTCTCTTTCCCTCCCTGTCTCTTTCTCTAATTAGTGAACCCTACACCTTCATGTTTTAAACTATAAATCCTAATTATTGAACCTTCTCTTTCTCTCTCAACCTTTATCTCTACCTCTTTCTAGAGATAAGTACATTGATATGTGTAATAAATGAAGTTCACTTAGGAAAGTGAGCAAACATGGATAAGATATGGATAAAAGATATGAGAATATGTATAAATAGAAGAGTAACAATATAAAGTAAGAACTCAACTTCATATAAAATTACTTCATTTATCAATATGTAAATATATTAAACTATCCTCTCAAAATAAAAAATGCCACCATTACTAAAAAAAAAAAAAAAAACATACTCTAAAAAACAAATAAGAACAAATGTGCTACTGTTTTCAATTAGACTAACATTCTTACTTTAAGATTATTCTTCATATGTCTCATCTTTCCATTTTAACTTCTAGAATCTGTTATCACCAACGATGAACTCTTTCCAACATATTTCTAATCTCCTTACAATGAGTGTAAGAGACGAAAAAGATCAAATCAATCTAAATCAAAATTAAACACTCTAAGCTGGAAAATATCAAACTTGGGCACTGCCCTCAAAGAGCGAGATTGACTGAATCAGATAAAACTGCAATACTTCTTGAGTTATTTAAGGACTGTTTGATTCTCTGCTGTATATTTTCTGATAGCTTGTTAATTTTTTGTTTGATTAAATGGTGATTAAAACTTAGTCAAAATAAAATAAATAACAACTACTACTAACTTACATCATTTAACTATGGTTCTAGGAAAACTCATCATCAGAAAATTCAGGTAAATTCGCTCTCATAACAAATTCATCTTAAGGAAAATTCATCACCGTGGAAAATTCATCACATTTAAAGTTTGCGGTCAATTTTCCGTAGCTGTGAATTGCTGGTGGTGAATTTTCTTTGAGGTGAATTTATTATGATGGTGAATTTTCCCACGATGAATTATTAGAGGTGTATTATCCAACGAATTGCTAATGAATTGCCGACCTTTGCCTGATACCCTTAACTATACATAAAATTATTAATTTGTTAAATGAAAATCCAGAAATAAAGAGAAGACCTGCTAGTCAAAGGGCAATTTGCATTTTATTTTAGGCTCTTTATTCTAACCTTCCTCGGGCGTAGAACAGGCCTACTGTAGAACATAAGGCACGCTTGCTTTGCATTGGGATTGCAAACAATTCATCATTCCAATCCCAACTCCCTTTTTGAATCCTCTGTGAATTTACAAGGCTCAGGCAATGTTGACCTCACCTCTTCATTGGTCAGCAAATTATTGATCCATCTGTGCAAGCCTGGACATTTCTCTCCCTCAGACCAAATCGTTTCTCAATGGGATAAAACCAAGCCACATATGGGGCGAAACACACATCTATATAGTTCCACTACCCCACGCTCAAAAGTCACTCCCATTTCAAAATACTCCTCCATTGCGTTCTTGGACATAATTCTCTTTTCTTCTGCTCTCTCAGCACTAAAAATCGGACCCATTATCTCCATCTATTGTAAAAACCAAACACTTATCAGCCACTCATTCTTAATCTACAATATTTAATGATTTGACTAGAGTTTAAAAATACTTCTATTTGTATGGAGAGTTTAACCAGTCTGTGGGTGTGATCAACTCACTAGCTATTTACATGATCTAGGTTTTCGTATAAACAATGGGCGATGTTGTCACAATTTACTCTTATTTATTTGCAACCTTTTTTTTGGTTGTGGGTGGAGGTCTGTTTTGAAAAGAATTTATCAATAATGTTGGTTTACAATTTAAAAAACAAAAATGATTAAAGAGATGTAATTCAATTGGTTGAACATAATCAGTGAATCTGATAGTACGTTCTTTGATTATACCATCCATCAGGATCTAAAGTCCAAACTCCCAAAAACATGATATAAAAGATGAAATCATGATTGTATTTTAGACGATTTTAACAAAATGGATACCCCTCAATCCTTGACTACCAACCAAAATGATACAAACATTAATTTGTGTTCCAATATAAAATAACAAAATAAATCATAGATAATATAACATTCTCCTATAAAAGGAGGACACATTGACCTATTGCCTGCTGAATTGCTGAATTGCTGACTACTTTTTATCAGAGAAAAAATGGTGAGGCGGCCCATTACATTTATTTTTGGGCATATAATTGAGAAATAAGTAATTCTTTTTTGAAATAAAATTTGGAGGGGAAAATTAGAAACAAATGAAAAAGAGGAAAATAAATTTATGGAGCCACTTGACATTTTTCTCAATATACAGCTGTTGCTTATTTCCAATCCCCCGTTTTTTTTTTCACTGTCTATTTTCAATTCCTAAACACTAGCTACTCCATTAAAATAAGAAAGATTTTAGATTTTCCTTTTTTCTCACAATTTTATATTTGCATGGGAACACTCCAACTAATTAAATTTAAGCAGAAAATACACTTAAAAAGCTGTAAAGAAATATGAAATAATAAGTTATAATATATATTTTAAATTCCTAAATGTTAGAAAAATATTTACATGTCATCTAATCTCTTAACATAATAAAAACTCGATATGAAAAAAAATACCCATAATTAATCAACACTTCAAAGAAAATTTGACAAGCAATGCTGAAGAACTTCATGTGAAGTTACTCAATGGCTTTTAGTCATTCTTCTAACTTCCAAGTTTTAATATTTTTTAATGTTCTAGGGATAATATAATTAGAAACTCAATTTTTTTGACTATATGTTTTAATTTCTTTTGTTAATTATGGTTTTATTTTATTTTATATTGAACAAAGTAAATTGTAAAGAATAAATTTAAATCAATTTATTTAAAAAATACAAAGTAGTCACTACAAGATTGAAAGAAACAAAACGGTAGTATGATTAGTCGAAACATTCCTTGAATTTGGAAGTATGATTTTGATGAGTTGTTGGTTTTAATATATGCAATTAATAGACTAAGTAGAATAGCATTATTTGTATTAATGATATTTAATTCATAATTGTGGTATTAATTTAATTTATTTAGATAAATATAATAATAAAATATAATTTAATTAAATAGATTAATTATCATAAATTTAATTATGAAAATGATTATTTGAAATTAATATTTTGTGGAATTAAATATAAAGGGATAGTGTATTTATTTGTGGGAATTATGATTAAGAATAATTTTAATGTAGTGTTGAAATTAATCATCTTAGTATTGGAAATAATTGCTCTTATTATGGTATGTATCTCAAGACCATAATAATCTTTGTTTTTTATGTAGATTGAATATCAATTGTGTGGGTTCAATCTTGCTCTCCCCAAGAATGTCACAAAGATGGATGTGATGTCTACTCTTTATTTATTGTTAAGCAATGGTAATATTGAAAAATACCTTGGAAAAATTATTAAATCACAAGGATTGAGTTCACCTAGGTTGACCTCCTTGATTGAACTAACCTTATTGTCATGAGAGATTATTGAAGATTACAATCAAGCATAAAAGTGTCCTAGATGAATGTGATGTAAATTTATTCTCTTTTGGGCTCAATGAGTGATATGAGTATTTGTAATATCATAATCAATGTATTACCACCCAAATGATAAGGTTATAATGGCCCTTAGTGTCTATATAAATTTTGTGTGATGTTAGCAAGTAGGAAATCATGTTAGTAGATAAACACATGTAGGGCATGTAAGGATAAAATATGATTGGGAAAATATTAGTTCATCTTTTCATTTTTTGTTTGAAGGTTATAATTAATTTTTACAATAAATGATGAGGCACATGGCATATGGATGAATCATATAAAAATTGGCATATGTATGGTCCGTGAGTATCTCAAGATAAATAGATAGGTGTTACAAATCAATGTAGTCATTAATAGGTGTCATATGTCATAAATATCATTAATATTCAATAAGAGACATAATGAATACAAAATAAATGAGAAAGAAAAATGGGATTTGCATGAGTCATAATTGTGAAAAAATAATACATCAATACTCAGTTCATTTAATCCATTTCCTATATAACTAGGTATGAGAGAAAAACATGTGTACAAGCTTATAGAATAACCACAATGCATAGATCAAATAGACAAGTCACAATATAACATAAAATATACCTTGGGAAAACCCCATCCTCCAAAAGCATTCATACTCCATTTATTATTCAACAATAAAATAATACATGCACTTACAAAGTTACAATAAATATTTTTGAAACATCAAGCCTCTACAATGCACCATACATGTCTCCAAGCATGAACCTACACATCCTATGTCATGCTTCACATATGCACTCTTTAGAAAGACTTGATACAATGACAACCCACTCACCCAACCAACCTTAACCACTAAACATTTTTTTCTTTTATAGAAACAAGCTCACAAAAAAACAACCAAGTGGTAAGATAAACCATGTGAACACAAAACTATTGAACTCTAATTTAATATTGTGTATTAAGCCTTCACATTATTAAATACTTTCCACAAATATTAAATCATTATCCTATGTCTCCCACATATAAAATAATAACCCAATGTTACAATACAACTTTACAAGTGGAACCAAACAATTACCTAGTGTGGCTAAGCACATCTCCTAGATGCACCACAACTAAATAATTATTTAATTACAAATATACAACATCAATCTTAACATTCTAACACTTGTTGTATACATTTCATAAGGGTCAATCAATGAAATACATCATCATAGTCATACATGAAACCAAATGAATTTCCAACATGCTCTCGTGCTCCATCAAGATACCTGCAATAAAATCAAAGAGACCACCATCTCAAATAAGAACTCCTCTCATCCTCCAACATGTCACCTATATAAGAAAAGGAGAAAGCCAAGGTGAAGATGCACCAATCCAAAGAACACAAGCATCAAATACAAGTGATATCAAAGGCTCCAAGATATTGTCAAAGGTAAAAACCCACATGATCAGAAATAGCATCCACACCACATGCTAATACCCAACTATCCATGCCTCCTAGTTATCAATAGTTCATCAATAAAATCATGCCAACAATATATCCAACCCATAAACCATTATCACAAGCTCCATGTATTAAACCCATCAATGAAGAACATACATATCTAGGAACTCCCACCACATGGGTAATGTCAATTCTTAAAATGATCAAGGAACATTGACTCTACCAATCAACACTTATATCAAGGTGTGATAAATGATCAAAACAATGTAACATCAAGAACAATCATAATGATCCACACATTCAACACAAATAGCTTCATAATATCTCAAAGTATGTCACCACAATCCTCCCAAATCATATGAACATGAACCTTTAGCAAGAAACCATAAAATGAAGAGGGAAAAATTGTAAATTATAACATGTCCTACTACCAACACCTTAAAGTACAACACTGTGTCAAGTATGATACCCTTACAACCTCAAATGAAAATCCTCAACAACAATCAAATGTTCAATCTCTTAGATAAAAAAATATGTATCATGTACAATTCCAACATGGATATAAGCCTCTCTAACCAAGGAAATTAAACTCAAAGTATCCATTCCCAAATAAAAAATTTAGCCCAATAAACATCTTCTAAAACTCCTCATCAATGGATGATAACATAAATAAAATCATATGCACAGGGAGATAACCATTCCAAACATCCCTCAAAATGAATCCTCCAAAGCCAACTTTCCATATATCAAAATTTACATTTATGAAAGATAAAGCATAAACATAACACATATGAAACAAGAATGGAAAAATACCTCTTAGATGATAAACCACCACGTAGAACAAGGGCGAGGAGTGTGAATGCTCCTCCAAGATAACCAATTCATCATGACTCACTCCAAGAACAATCTCCTCTAAATTCCATCATAATCTCATGTCTCTATCTAGGTGAGTGATCCTTGACTTTCCTATTAAAGCCTCCAAAGAGTAACCATATCAAGAAAATGTATCTAATCCAAAGAGAACTCCAACCTAACCTAAGCCCCCAAATATCCTTGAGCACCTATAACCAATCAATCCATGCTAAGCTCCAATTGTAACACAACACCCTCATGAAGATCCCAAGAAAATTACCAATGTACTCAAATACCAAGAGAACCAACAAGACCAATGTCAAATCTCCAGCCAAAAAATAAAGAACCAAAACATGACATCATGATCTAACCATATCCTCCTCAGATATCACATACACCAATGCACATATCCTCGTATCAAGATAATCTATATCATTCCAAAACTCTAATCTAGAATCAAGACTACATCATGACATAATACCAAACACACTCTAAACTAAGAATCAACATATCCAATCACATAAAGATAACCATCTCCTAATAGTGAAATTGTAAATGTGAAAAAATATTTTGCAACTATAAGATCTAAGAGCTCCTCCAAGATATCCAAAAAAACTAAAGAATATCATCCATCTCCAATGATGAATCCACATCAGTACTATAGACATGCAAAATTAACATTATGCATTCGATCAGATTCAGTTAAATTAGGTCTCACATTAGGCCAATTCATCACTTTCATCCATTCATTAAATAATCTCATTTCCTAAGGTCATTTGTGCAAGTGGCTAAATCTAGAGAATGCAAGTGAGTGAGATTAGTATTTAATTAGGGTTAGATTAAATAGATGATGATTATGTTAGTTTAATGCTAATTAGGTGAGTTTGACTTTTATGATTTAAATATTTGATTTATTTAAATCAGAAAAGGATGAAATATGGATTTTAATTAAATAAATGTTTGATCTATTTAATTAAAGGGATGATGTTTGATTTATTAAAAGGCTGATGATAATGTTTATTTGATGAATCCACATCACTACTGTAGACATGCAAAATTAACATTATGCATTCGATCAGATTCAGTCAAATTAGGTCTCACATTAGGCCCATTCATCACTTTCATCCATTCATTAAATAATCTCATTTCATCATCACAATTTGTTCATATTAAGTGTCCCCTCTGCAAACATGCTAGTTGTGCCATATAGGGAAAGCCTACGAGGGGAAATTGCGTAGGATGTGTATTTACAAGCAAATGTAGAGCTTATTTTGTGTAGAGGACATTGCGTAGGATGTAAAGATTTGATACTCATACTTTTAAAAGAAAAAGCAAATGTGGAACTGTGATTTTAAATTAATCACTTTGCAGAGTTTATTTAGATCACACATTTGATTATGGCGCAAATGATCATTTTGTTTATGATACATGATGAAATTTTTTATTTATTGAGTACTCTTGTGATTTCTAAGAGAATGCTTTATGAGTGTGTGTTTTGAGAGACTTAGAAAACGCTTTGTATAATCCAGATATATTATCTTTTATGAAAGCTGATTCCTTTTAATTAGAAATTTCATCATAAACGAAAATAGTTGTTGTGTTTGTTTGTTTGGGATCATTGATTGATGCATTAATGATTTGGAGATGTGGTTATTGAATGTAGTAACAAAGATCTGAAATTGCTGTAAAAAATTTGGCATTAATTATCACTTGTAGCAATTTGGAGTAAAAAAAAATTCCTAGATTTTCACATTCTAGCTAATCTTCAGCTACATGAACAAGCCTTTGGTAATAAGTGGGCCCCTTGAAAATATTTTGCATTTTACTTGTTGGCTGCCCATTATGTAAGATGAAGGAAAGTTGCGTATTTAAAACATGTTGCAAGTTGAAGCTTTTTTGAAAAAGGGTGATATTGAAGATCAATTGAAATCCGTATATGTCATAATTACAAAACCTCTACTTGCATACTTATTTATCATGTTTTGATTTATGCATTAAAACTAAAGGATTCATGTCTTTTGATTTTTCAGGATCTAGTCATCACATCATACAAGTGTGGCATTTGAAGGGTAGAAGTCGTGGATTGGCATCACGAAACAACAATGGTTTTCTCTCAAACAAGAATCAGATTGGAGTTGGAGAAGTGCTCGTTAAAAATGAAAAAAGCATTTTTAAATGCTTATTGAAATAGCTTAGAGCATTCGTTTGTTGCTTTTATTTTCTATTTCAAGACAACTCACTTGCAATTTGGATTTAAAGTCAATCATTGTCTTGATCTTTTCAAAGTTGGTCTAAAACTGAACATTAGAAACTTACTAGCTTTTTGATTTGGTTTAAAATTGAACAAGGAAAACTTCACACTTGATTTTGGTGCTTTAAAACGAATCAAATCATTGTTTTGAGGCCTAAAATGAACAAGTGTTTTTCGTGTTTTGTAATCTGTTATTCAAAGTAATCTCATCTAAAAAGGCGTATGCACTTCTCTCACGCTTCACGGTGATCTTGAGAACCAAAATTCTTTTTGATGACATTAAGTTGAATAAAAGATTGCCTCCACACTTCAATTTGGGCTTAAAACTGAACAATATCTTGTGCGAGTGTGAGTTAGGTGTATTGTGTGTGTTCTCCCTTTGTTTCTAAACGAAGGTCGATCAAACCACGAATGTGCTTGCTTGCTATTGTTTACCTTTAGAGGGGCCTGCCTAAGAGACACATCTGAAAGGAGAACTCGAAGGTGACTCCAACCGATTTTTCATTCGGGCCAGTATATAAATGGATAATACTAAACTGTCAAGTCCTCATGGTATGTAGGCCTTAGCCGTACAGTGTCTTTCAGAATGGGGTACTACCGTAAAACGTATAAGAGCCCCTAGTAGGATTGATTAAAACCTTTAGTGGCTTGTTGTACGCTCGCAAGGTGCCATGTCCCCGATGTTGTGTCATCAAGAACCTTGTTTTTAGTTGCCATCCAATCCATCCAACGAGTTTATCAAAGTGGTGCATTGGAACTTAGATTCCAAGAAGTTACTTGCCATGTCCGATCTTGGTCGAAATATAGAGGTTAAGACTTTATTCTTAACATACCTTTATATTTCTTCCTTGGTTGCATGTAAAATCATCTCTTCTACTACGAAGGGCATGAGGCAAGCCCACCAAGAAAAATGTACCAATTGAGCTAGGATGTTACATTGCTTGTTTGAAAACATAGTGCATTTATCGAAAACATTGCAAAACCAACATTCAACATCATCATCAAAATTTCAAACCCCTTAGTTAGAGAAAATACCTTTGAAAAAGCCCAAGAACTATTGCTTACCCTTGGGATTATGTCCTTATAGGTTTCTAAGCAATTGGGTTTACATCTTAATTTGCTCTTACAAAGGTCAACATTAGGCAACCTTTGTCCTAAATTCTTGGAACTTCCACATAGCACTTTGTGGGACTAAAAGAAGTTGTGACATTGGACATTTAGTTTGAAACCTAATCAAAGAGTGTGTTTGTGGTAAAAAGAACTCATTAAGCAAAGATAACAAATTGGACCCCACACATGTGCTTGATAGTTTTTGGTCATATTGGTCTTTTGATTGCTCTTAGAGAAAAGTGTGTTCTTCAATACCTTGGCCTAGTAAACAGAGTCTCTCTAAGTCTTTAAGGATAAAATCAAACACTTCATCCATCCAAACAACTTTAGAGCTTTTGAAAACATCATTCTAGACTTAGGCACCTCATCAAAATCAAAACCACCTCGTTTAGTTAGATGTATGGGAATGCATCCTTTCTCATACATTTAATTGAATTATCAATCCTTTGAGAAAGTTCATCCTAAGATCACATCCAACATCTTAGGGTTTACAAGTTATCCAAATCCAAATCAACCAATCAAAATCAAACCCTAAGTCTAGCATTGATCCAAAGTTCCTAAACGTTCAACACTCATATCATTTACACATTTCATCATCCATCTCGTCATTAGTCCTAAGAACCTTAGAGGTCACTTTTGTAACAAGGTCAAAACACAAGGAGAACATGGAATACAAACTTGATCCATACATCTTGAGTAATCCAAATCAATTGAATCTTCAAAGCCTTACAATTCTGATTGATTATCAAAACTCACACTTATACAATCCATACATGGGACCATTACCTTCGACAAATGTCAATAGAAAAAAAAGTGTGAGTATGTCCAAATCAAAGATTGGAACGCAATTCCTGATGGTAAATCCAAGCCCAAACCTACAAGTATATCAATCAAACAATCAATGCATGAACCTTGAAACAAACAATGTCATCCCACTAAATCCCTACATGCCAAAGGAGAACGTACCAAGCACAAGTTTTCGAAACATGAATCCGGAAAATGTTGGGATGGATACATTTACAAATCATATGAATATTCCAAACATGAGCAATGGTCAATTTCAACCCATCATCACAAATCAGAATATTGTCCAACATCAAACACAACTACACATCCCAAATCTGCTTAAACAAAAGCCAAATCAAGGGAGTCAAATTCAAAATCAAGATCAAACTTCACTAGAGAAACTTGCTTCACATGCCAAACTAATTGAACTAATGGGCCAAGAGATATCTTCACTCCAAAATCAATACAATCTTCCATTGGTTAATCCATGTCATCAAAGCATTGAGTTGTGTCCACAACCACAACAATATCTCCAAGGTCAAGAAGTTAGATATCAAGGTCAACCACATCAACAAATCCAATCCCCACATGTCGAAGATCAATCACCACATCTCCAAAATCAATCACCACATGGTCAACTTAAAGTGCAAATATCACAAAGAAATAAGTGACAATACACACCACTTGGGAGACCAATCGAATCAATCTTGCAACAATTGGTACAAGAAAATCTCATCAAGCTCCCCATCTATGGGAACTATCAAGAACCCCTAGTTAAACCACCAGGGTATAATGAGGAGCACCATTGTGATTATCACAAAACAAAGGGACACACAACATTAAATTGTATTCGACTAAAAAATCTCATCCAAGACCTAATTGATCAAAAGATAATTGCTATTGGGGACAATGATAACATTGTCAATCTCTCCACCACAATTTTTGAAAACAAAGATCAAGATAAATCCATCAATAAAGATACTTTCGCCTCATCCAATGAGGCATTGACCAATAATCATGTTGAAAATTTCTCTACATTACCTAAAGGGTTAGAGGACATATCTCAAGAATTTATTCAAAAGCATGATCAAAATCTTTCACCAAGGTCTAGCAATGGTCCTTTCCAAGACATGTTGACCCCCATTGACCTCATGGTTACAGATACCGAAGGAACCCTAGACTTGACACTTGAAGATATTGCACCACTTCACATGCCTAATGAAGATATCCAAGAATCCTTTGTAAGAAATCCATCCTTTGAAACTGACCCATTTCAAGAGTTTGATCCAAAGCATGTTGAAAGCAACTCTGAAATCGTTCAAGATCAAGAATTTGTATCTTCAAGATACTACATTAATCTAATGGACACTCTCTTATCTATACATGATGATCATATCCACATAGCACATACTCCTCCATCTACCCATGAGATGCTTTCTATGGATGGACACATAGATGATCTTCATCTAGAACAAGATTGTGTTACACAAAAAGAGAAGATTATTAATTCCTATAGTCAAACTAAGTTATCAACATCAGGATCAGAGGTATCCAAAATCCAGACTGAGGACATCATGTTTGAGGATATCCAGCATTATCCACTCAACAAAACAAGTCAGATAGAACATGATGAAAACTTGGAAAATAGGCATCATGTGTGGAATCGAGCATCTACGTGCACCACTTCAGGTGAAAGCATCTCATCCGATCTATAATAAGTCGAGCATTCCATCCATCTTATCCATAATAAATCCACTCATCCACACACCATTTATCCAATCCATTTTCATCCATCTTCATGATCCATAGTCCAAGTTATCTTGATCTTGACAAAATTTTGGGGCACACTTGACATTTGCTTATGGTAAACATCTTGACATGGGTCATTTTCATCGATCCTATCCTATGCAACATTATCTGAGCTATGAAGCATTATCCAAATGAGTATTCTTTATCCAAACACCTTATCTTATCTCAAGATAATCCTTGGCATCCTTTGCATGCTTGCCATATCCATCCATCCATACACCTATCTGAGCAGCCATCCATGGCATTCCATACATTGCTAGACATTGGTGGCAGATATATACATCTTGCTTCAAGAATAAATCTTGGTCTATGTCCTCTGACTTATGTGGCGATCCGAACATTGGAAAATGTGAAATCAAATTGGTCAAACCACTTGTGAGAAAAAAATCCGAGTCACTAGCCCATGGCATATTTTTGACTAAAACATGTCCTTATCAAGCTTCATCTTCAATCGAACATTAATTCAAAAAATCAGTATCAATCGCATCTAATTTACATGTCAAACGCCACATCAAATCATTTGAACAACTTTTGTTTCAAACCAAGCTTCAACAATCCTAATCAATCAAATCCAATCAAATCATCATCAACCCATCATCATCTTGGGGATATCATTCCCAATCATTGTGTTGCTTAACACTATCCTTGCATTGTTGTGCATCCTCAACAATGTTATCATCGTCAATCTTGATCAATCAATCCTTGCATTGTTGTGTATCCTCAACAATGTTATCATCATCATCAATCCATTGACTTGATCGTTCAAACTTAGCTTGGTTTTCAGCAAAATCTCAAATAGAAAACAGTTATCATCACACATATCCATATCCAAATCATCAAAATCATGCGAAAATCCAAAAACATCCAAAACATATCAAAATCCAAAAACACTCAAAACATTTCAAAACATCAAAAACATTGAAATCTGAACTACGTCATCTCTGAGCTTAAACGTAGGCAAGGCTAATCTTTGATCAACGCCAAAGACATCAAAATCCAAAAACATTCGAAAAACATCAAAATCCAAAAACATTCAAAAAACATCAAAATCCAAAACATTCAAAAAACATCAAAATCCAAAAACATCAAAAATCAAAAAATAAAAAACATCGCAAAATCCAAAAACCAAAAAGCCTCAAAACATTCCAAAAAATGTCAAAAACATCCAAATATTTGAAAAAAATCCATCCATCCCATCTCGCTTGCACCTGCAATAATCAATCATCCATAATAAACTGATAATCACCTTCATCCTTTGGCAACACAAACAGAAACAATCACAACAATCAGCAAAATCAAACTTCAATCGTAAAATCAAAATTGAAACAATAGACCTTTAAAACAAAATCAAACTCTTGATCATTTTCAAACGTGTCAATCAACTTTATATCATTAGCCTATCAATCAACTTATCAAACCATCATCATCCTGTACAATGCATGTCCTAGGATATATCGTTCCGACAATGGGCATCATTTTGGATATCACCTTGGATTCTTATCCTATGAAAACACATCCATTTGGCTAGAGGTATGAAGAACATTGGCTTGTTTGCATACTTGATCTTTTCTTTTGATTTATTTTATTGTGCTCATTCCAAGGACCTCTCGATGATATCCAAATGAAGGATTTAGAGAGATAGGAATGGGGCAACGATCATTATCTTTTGTCGGTTGTGCTTGTTGGATGTTCTTGTAAAATAACTTGGCGAATGCTTGCTTTGTTAGATATGTATAGAGGATGTTTTGGATGGCTTGTTGACTATTGCATTGATTGGTTATACCTTTCCGTTTTTTGGTCCGAGGTGTTTAAAACTTCTAAAGTGCATCCTAGCAAGGTTTCTGTATGTCAGGTGCGAACAAGAATACTCCTATCTATTTGTCGAGTCAAATTCCATCACACTAAGTACAATGCCATCCTGGTCCTTTATACCTTGATGCATCGTGCTTAGGAGTGTTATCAAACATAAAGTAAGTGACCCTTTGAAAATCCCAATCCTTGATAAGCAAATTATCCATCTATCATCATCATCTCTCATCATCATTTCTCACCATCATCTCTCATAATGTTGGCTTGTTGGATCCTCTTGTCATCATCTCATTTCCGCACTAACATCATCATCACCAATGCATCTAGTGCATCCATCTTGCATCCATAAATCATCAATATTCTACATATCATGATCATAATATAGATCTGTTAGTCTAAGCATCTACATAAATCATACATTTGCATAATCACAACATATCACATCATCCATCTCATCCATCATCACATCATATCATCATTTAAGTTGTTTAGGATAATATAGATTTGTTATTCTAAGCATCTTGAAATCATCTCATTTGCATCGTCATCCATAACCATCCATTTTGAACCTCTTTATGCTGAGATCGACCCTCAAATCGAATCTTTTCACTTTCGATCTCGAGGGGCAAATGTACCGATGTACTTTCTATTGGGGCATCCGAAAATCAGAAATTTTATGATTTTGATTGCGGAAGTTATTCTTTGAACCAATGCAACAAGTACATTGCTTCAAAGAGGGGAAAAATGTGAACATCAAAATTAACATTATGCATTCGATCAGATTCAGTCAAATTAGGTCTCACATTAGGCCCATTCATCACTTTCATCCATTCATTAAATAATCTCATTTCCTAAGGTCATTCATCAAATAAACATTATCATCAGCCTTTTAATAAATCAAACATCATCCCTTTAATTAAATAGATCAAACATTTATTTAATTAAAATCCATATTTCATCCTTTTCTGATTTAAATAAATCAAATATTTAAATCATAAAGTCAAACTCACCTAATCAGCATTAAACTAACATAATCATCAACTATTTAATCTAACCCGATTAAATACTAATCTCACCCACTTGCATTCTCTAGATTTAGCCACTTGCACAAATAAATCAATTTATTGATTTATTAAATCCAATATTTTCCATCAACATGGCATTTATGGGGAATATTCCCTCAATTTTGAATTCAAAGGCAAGTTGATTTGTCCCTCCAACATTGCATTTATTGCTCATTTTCTTGTCCCCCACTTAGCATTTACTCTCAAATTTGAATTCAAATTCTCCCTCTCATGGGCACATTTCCCTAATCTTGCACATCCATTGGCCTATCACATGATGACAAGTGTCCTTCTTTCATTGGTCCAATCTTAGTCCCACATTGGTCTCTCTTCAACACTTAGCATCAAGAAAATCTATAAAATAGAGGCTTCATCTCTTATCAAATCCTTCACCATCTCTCCACAATCTCTTGCAAGGTCACTCTCTTCATTTGAGATTTGATCTTGTCCACTTCACTTCATCATATCCATCATCTACACAGCTTGATGCAAGGTCATTATCTTTGAGATTTGATCTTGTCCATTTAGCATCTCCATATCCATAGCAATTTCATCACTAGCTTATCAACCAAGGATTGGGAAAGGGTCACTAGCACATGTAACACCAATCCACTATGGGATAGGTTTAATGTCATATTTTTATATGCTTTTATTTGGTTTCCCTTGTTTCATTTATGGCATGATTAACATGGCTTATTATTCCATAGGGATGTTGAAATGTTGCTTTATTTTAAACTAACCATTTGCAGATTTTAGCAACCACAACTACCAACAACTTCCACCAGACCATGATACCAAGATACACATGGCACCATGAAAACCATCTCCTAAATGAAGATCACTCATGGTCCACATAAACTCAATTGCAATCTTAGCAACTCTAAACAGTAAGTAGAACCAATATCTCCAAGCCAAGAAGATACATCTACCATCAAAATATCAGGAATGAATCGTGCACCACCAAATCATAACTATTAAAAGCTCTTGCTGAAATGTGTAACCAATGGAATATAACCAAGCTATCATGACAACATGATAAAACCACATGCTACAAGTCTCAAACATTGATAATCATGAAACCCTAACCTCTCATCTCAAAACAACATACCAATGCATAAATGACCACAAACAATACCAACTAACAAAGACTGCATCAACATTGAATCAATCTTGTGGATATAGATAATCCACATCAAAGGTCATCCCGTTGCAATCAAATAGGTTGTACATACCTACAAGCTACATAACTCATATATCTCAAACACTGAAGCATGTAAAATCATCATCACATTAGTAATTTTTAAACCGAGATATCAAAGATTTAATCCTATAGACATCAATGCTCAAACATCAAATAAACCACATATTTGATTTGAAAATCATGTCCACAAATGAGTAACCATAGGAAAGGAACCAATCAAGAATCTTGGAAATAAGAACAACCTCCTAACATCAAACCAAAAAACCATCAATCAACCATATACATGATCATGTCATGTCAATGCTCAAATATACTTGCATAACCAAGACACCGTAATCACCACCAACAATGTACCTATACTCAAATATCACCCAAATGAGACTCCAAGTCTCCACTGTGTCAACCAATTTCCTCAAAATAGAAGACAACCTATAAATTTTTCACCATCAAATTTTAGCTCTTAAAAACACCTATAAACCTATACTAGGAAGCACTAAATTGATATAACCCATGCCATCATAAATATCACATAAACACATGTACTCCCTCAAGGTTTCACCTCTTGACTCATTTGGATGCTCACACAATCACACTCCAAATCTCAAGCATCTACAAGTGATCAAACAAGTAAAACCTATGTCTGCATTACACACTAAAAATCCACCTAATCCACTATGTGGTACACTATACATGCTCTCCAACACCGATGTAAAATTGAAAATTTGATTTTGTTTGCAAAATTTATATCCAAAACTGCATATAAGAGAATGTTGATGTGTTTTTTATGCATTTCTCAACACAGGTAATGCATAGATGCATCATCTCTCTTGAAAGACAATCTTCCACAATCCAATTGTATAACACTATCCCAAGGTCTCTAATGTTAGGTCTTGACAATGTTTGGAATATCTCAATTGTTTCATGTGATTTGTTGGAATCACAAGGCGGTCTTACAAATGATTTATAAAGTGTGGGAAGTTGGGCCTACATGTACCATGGATCTGACATTTTTATACCAATGAGAATTGTTGCAATGGTCTCCTCAATCT
This sequence comes from Sequoia sempervirens, assembly GCA_007258455.2. NCBI lineage: Eukaryota > Viridiplantae > Streptophyta > Pinopsida > Cupressales > Cupressaceae > Sequoia > Sequoia sempervirens. Next base: position 104,587 of record VDFB02263527.1, read on the forward strand.
TCTATTCAAATCTACATGTAGCTGAGTGATGTTGATTTGCAAATGTTGCTCCATTTCAATTCAACTCTTATTTTCCTTCAAAGTTTTTTGATTTCTAAATTTCCAGCATATAATGAGATCTTCTTATCTTGGATTTCTTCTTGAAGGTTCTCTTTTCAACTTCCAACTTTTAGCTTTGTAACCCCAACATGTATATCCTCCTTCTAGTGCTAGTTTTGTTGATGTGTTTTTTATGAACTTGTCAACACATGTAATGCATAGATGCATCACCTCTCTTGAAATAAAATCTTCCACAATCACATTAAAAAACACTATCCCAAGGCCTCTACTGTCAATTCTTGACAGTGGTTGGAATATCTCAATTGTTTCATGTGATTTGCTAAAATCACAAGGTGGTCTTATGGATGAGCTACAAAGCGTGGGAAGTTGGGCCTGCAAATGCAGTTTCAAAGTGCTAGAAGTGAATGAACATTGATTTCCCACTGAAAAAAGTATGTTGAAACTCATCAAGTTCATCCGATTAAGCTTCATGGTGATGCTTGAGATCCTACTCTAACCAAGGACTAAAAGAAATAGCAAAAGGAGAAGGGTTAAGAAAGTTGTTCTAAATCCTAAGATATGAATGAACAATAATCATGGAGGGTGCTATAGTAGACAAACTCCCACAAACTGGATTTCACTTGACCAAGAAGAACTTACAACTACAAAAAATCAATGCAATCTTCTAAGGACTGAATATTTTTAGATTATGCATTTACCACATGAACAAACAATTGAAACATATTGCAGCAAATAATTCTAGCTCATACTAGCTTTACAAAGTGATCCATCATCAACAAACCACAAAAAACATGAGCTATAAATTAATCAAATAATGTAACAACAAACATCATTATCACTTCCACTCAAGAAACTAACAACTAAAACTAACATGGAAGTAGAACCATGCATGCATAATGATCAAACTCAAAAGAAACACCCATAAATCATGCACTATTACTTTCTATTGCTGCAAAATGCCTTTACACCATTTATCTAACCATTTACAAATGAGGGGAAAGCACCTATTTATAGTTTTCTAAAGCCCAAATGAATGGCTAGGATTCATTCATAATGAATGGCTCAAATTTGATTACATTAGGGTTTCACCTACCCCCCATTATCCAACAATTTAAAAAATACATCTTTTGTCTCATTCTTGTTTTGTCCTTTAGTGCCCAAATGTTGTAGCACTTTTGTCATTTAGATGATTTCCCTTTTTACTGTAGCAGAAACTGCTCAAAAGCTACCTTTTTACTTGATATGTTCCTAGCATTCTTTAGTGAATTAGATGAGCCTCATTTGTGGATGCGTATTGTTGCTAAATGGATCAAATGATCCGATGAGATAGCTCCTAACGAATTATGATTTTCTAATGAAAGAAATAAAGCAACCTCATTTGGCCCCAAACCTTCAGCACACAACCATCTGTATCCCTAACACTATTTCCCTTTGGCAAGCTGTCGTTCATTTGTTAGTCATTCCTGATGAGTCTATTATTGTTCAGGTAAGCATCCTTCACTTGGAAATCCTCATTATCCTTGGTGCATTCTCATGGATGGCCATGCATAAATAGATTCATAGGTAGACCCATCATGCATAATATCCTCCTGTAGCAAGCTCCTCTAATGATCTTCATTTTGCACACAATAGCATATTAGATTAAGATCACACAAGTAATGACCGTATGGTACTTGTGAGACCATATAAAATTTATTCCAAATGCTTGCTCTTGTTTAGGCACTACCATTCCACAATCATTTATAAGAGTAGCTCCTTTAACTACTCTTGAACATATACTACACCATTCATGTCATCAAATTCCAAACCACTAGATAATGCCTTCCATGCACACACTAATTTCAATCATATCTGAATTCTCACTTATAAAAGCATCATTTTCCCATATGTAATTGTGTCCCAAATTCCATGCATGTCAACATTGCCATCAAAGTTATATAGATTGGTCACAATGATGACATAGGATTTATTTTAGCAAACAAACTAAGGACCATCATTTTGTATGAGAAACTGAGCGCAATAGTTCCTTTGGAGGTGTCTTCTAGAATGTAGTTTGCACATATCTAATTTGTGCAAGTGTGTGGCCAAATTGGGATGTTATTTAGGCTAGGTTTTTGCTCTTATTTTACCAAGTGTCCAATTGTGGCGGTTAATATAGTGGCTCTCGTATTTTGGTCTTGAGTCCTAGTCATTTTTCTTGATCTACAAGTTTTTATGAAGATGTTGGGACTTTTGTTGGAGTGCATACCCTACCATGTCTCTACACAGGCACATGTTTTGGAAACATTACCATCTTACTTGATCTTTGTGGCAACACTTTGTATCACCCCAACCATCCACTTCATTGATTTAGTAGGGAGCTCTATTTGGCACGACATTGAATACTATAGGTTCACATAATGTGTGGACATAAGGAATACGTGGTGGGTGTTCCAAGCATAGGCGCCACTTTAGACAATGGACAGGAAGTTTGTAGCACCCATACTAGAGAAGTTTTCCAGTGTCAAAGGATGAATACGGTCACTAAGTCCCCCAAAATGTATCACCTCCCTTGATCATTATACAAAATTCCTCTTTTGAATTCGTCATACTATGAGGACATTGTTTGCTCAATTGGTGAAGCAAGTATCAAAACCCGCAAAGATAGTCTCTGTGAGCTTGATGGTGCAGGTTGCAATGCACAGGGGGCTGTGACTAACATTCCATCACCAAATGGCTTTGTTAGGGATACAAATGGTTGTGTGTTGATTCCTAGTGACTAACAATCCACCAAATAACTTGATTCCCTCTCCCTTCATGGATTTTTTAGTCGTAGTCATGTAAAGAGCCATTTTGATACCTCACTTGCAGTTATTCATGGTTTCACATACATTCATGGTACCACTTATGAGCAGCTGAGCCAAAGAAAAGCAGGAAAATGACAAAATGTCGTGCGGGGTCTACCTGCGAAAACGTCACCCAACCAATTTGCAAGAGGGACAACCACTATGCGGGTACCTTCCTACAATATTTAAAATCTTCCTTTCAAATCACTCGATCAAATGACCATTTTTGATTCACCGTGGTTACAGTAATGATAATTTCCTCTAGGCTATAACATTGACGTAGGAATTTTGAGAAGCACCACCATTGTCTAAGAAGGTCATAGGTTGAAAAATGTGGGGAGGCATGATGGAGAGGACGTGGTCGGTGGCAGAGGCAGTGATGGTATTACCGGATGCAGAACCCACATGAAGGAAAGCCATGGGTAATCAAGTGCGAGGAGACATGATGTGATGGTTGTTGCGAAATGACAACAGGTTAAGGGAAGCCCATGCTATGTTCCCCACAAAATATACATTGCCAATCCATTAACTTTGAGCATTTGCTTTGGCCCTTTCCACTTGATCATCTATGTGTCCCTAAGGTTATTAGAGTGAAATTTAAGAATCCCATAGCTTGCCAATCTGATAACATCTATTCATCTGGATATTCACATTCATGTTTCCACTGTTGTGCTGCACTTTACTTATGATAATGTTTTTAAAGAGATATCATCTTCTATGAATGCCAATGGGCCCATAATGCCCGACCTATTCCACATCAACATCACAAGCCATCCATCATTGAGGTTATTGAGGTGACACATTCATTTTAGTTTACCATGCAATACTTTAAGCTCACAGACCCCTTCTTTGACATCAAACCATCGAGAGAGATATTTTTGGTGGGAATGATATAGGAATTACTTACCTTCACCATACTTCATGTGCATTACAGGACTTTCAAAAGATAGCACTTAGCAACTTGCCACCCTGGATCATGGTCTTTTCCTTTCTTATTGAATTCATTCATTACCATTCAAGAATTGATCCATGACTTGTTAAACATATGTACACAGAGCTTTGGGATTTAAACTTTGATAAATTTTCTTAGTGCTCCCCATCTTCATTGCTCCCTCTTCTTACACACCTACTATTCATTTAATCAATTTAATATGCTATATTCATGTGTACAACCATGCTAGATTTCTCTCAAGTGGATGAATATAAAGGATGTGTGGGTATTAAGAAATGAGGCATCATTAAAAATGGTGCTGAGAGAAAAGGCCTTTGCACGTGTGAAGCCTGCATGAGTAGCCTTCGTCAAAGTATTGTGGGTGGAGGGGTGCGGGATGGCACCATGGCTAAGCCGTATTGAAACAATGATGACAAATGACTCCCAAGAATGTGGAGCTCACAATCCCTAACGTCCATCCCCCTTTAACCTTCACAGAATTATACCATGCCTACCACTATCATTGGATGCCACTTCTTAAGATAATGTTAATGTTTCTTCCTTCACACGTTTTTGTTCTAAATATTTGTTTGTTTGAGTATCTTGGTACACGTTAGGCTCTGATAATGAAATTCTACTTGACTCATAATAGTACCTTTGATCCTTCCCTTTGTGAGGAGAAGATGTCTGTGGTCATAAGCTTAACTCGAGCCTCACACCATGATATGTAGCATGTTAGTGAATATTGGAAGAGGCTTTGTGCTTTCTTCCTGTTTAGGAAGTTCTATAGTATATTTACCCTATTTGTACACCCTCAAGATAGCGAAAAGAATTGGCTTCATCATTCTTTGCTGAAGTTCTTTCCCTAAATATGCTCAATACCTACCACCCTTATTAAGCTACCTCTCATTCAAGCTAGAGAGCCAAAGAGATGGTAGCAGTTGCGGGAGGGTGATGTCATGAAGATGAGGAGGATGACCGCCACTTGATGGCAAGATGAACCGTGGGCTCCACGTTGTGCATAGCTTTCTCTACCACCACTTGCTAATTTAGGAGTACGATAAAACATCTTCTTACTACTTCTAAATCTTCAAAATTCCACCCAATTACTATCATTTGAATGCAAATAACTTCATGTTTTTGAAATCCAACTATGAGTTCGCATGGTGGTTAGTTTAATATATTTCAAATATTGGTCTGAGTAGCACACTTGATGAGCTCAATGTGGAGATACTATGGAGACCAAGGGAAAAATAGATGGCACCACTCATGAATACCTCTGCCATCCTTTGTTCAAATTTCAAGCCAAACAAGTGTGGCCTTTGCATGTCTTGCGGGAGATAAGGTGTAGGAAAATGCTTAAGGAATGTTGTAGTGACCCCAGCGGAGACAGATGACCTTGGTGATGTTAGGGCCTATAGTGTGAGAAGTTTCTTTAAAGAATGCATGGCCATCGAAGTTGTGGGATCCACACATGGGAATTTTGTGGAGGGAGGGATGTGGAGGAATGTCTTAGGAAGGCCATGGATAACAAATGGTGGCCTTCATCATAGTGAAGCTTGGGCACCAACCTCTGTAACTAAACTTGCCAACTCTACAAAGGGTGTCAATTAGAAATATTGATTCCCTTAACCATTTGATTCTGCATTCCTTGCTTGACTACATTTCCCGATCAGGTAAATGGCTTGCATTTCTTCTTTGAGTGACACACATGATAATGATCACCATAATATTTTGCGATTGTGTGATTTTATTTTTGATGTTTACAAGATCTCCTTGTTGTCTCCATGATTCTTATTTTTGTCATTGTCATGGAACTTTCCAATCCAAATAGCATACAAGCCCATCACTGCATTGTTATTCTTGTACTTTTAAATCTATGGAGAGTAGGTGTTGCTTCGGATTACTTTCACCCCGGGTCCCCTTTAGATTTATTCAAATATTGGCGTGCTACGGATGCCACCAAGTTGAGGCAGTGTTCCCTTAAAAGCTTATGGGATATCAAACATGGGAATGCAATTGTAACGACGACGAAGATGAAAGTTTATGGATAATGTGGACTCCGTAAATCTTACAGACATGGGGAATAGGTGATGGGAAGATGCCAAAGGAATTTGCTTTGCATTGCAGGTCCCACATTACTGATGGCCATTGGTGAAAAGTTTAAACATCACCATTTGTAAGGTGAAAAGATGTAATGCATGGCACCGTCTCTCCTTTTAACTAAAGATTCCATCATGCCTTGGACAAGGTGATTTGAGGATGTGACCAAGTTAGTGCATGGGCATGAGGAATTTGGGTGTGCCACAAATGAATTCTATTTTCTACAACGGTGGGGTGATGGATGATAGACGTTGTGGGCAAGCCCGCAAGAGAGTAACAACATTAACGAAGTACGAGCTCATGAATCATGGAGACAGTGAAGGGTGGCCATTATGAAACAACAAAATGGGAACATGGAGTCCTATTGAAGACAACCTGCAAGAATAGGTCCACATAGCATGAAGGACACAACACTAAAAAATGGTTATGGGGTCTGTGGAACGGGCTAACGTAGGGGCACAACTGTGAACGATAAGGGGAAACCCACATATGCGGGTCCACAAAGGCCAATGGATGTCAAATGAAAAGCAATAGGAAAACCATAAGACCCAACCCGCAAGGGACAAATGACTTAGTGAAACTCAACCAGGTAAACTCGTCCAATATGAAGTTGATCATTTTAAGGCTCATGGCCGATTTGGGAATAGAGACATGGGCACACAAAATGAGACAAGTTCAAAATGATCCAACCCAAGAAAAAAGAGGGGGTCCTTGCCTCCAGCGGGGCATGTGTGCAAAACATGCAGAACAGTCTTTATTGATATTTAGGTTTCAAATCTTGTTAGATATTGAAAAGTTGAGTATTCTCTTCTCTTGCATCAAATGATGATTTGGAGAATTAGAAAATCTTGAAAGAAATATCAGATTTGGGGGTTTCCTCTTTTTGGATTTATATTTCAAGTTCAAATCAGATCTTGTTGGTGCAAATATGAGCTCCCCATTGAGATTAGAGGGTTTGAGAAAGTAATTTTTTCCTTTTTATTTTTTCCAAATCAAACATATGAGGCAAGATCTATGAGGGTTTGAAGTTGAAGTGTGGTTGCTAGATTTGGGAGATAGTTGCAATTTTGGAGCACTTTGGGCCAAATATGACCTTGCCATCATGTCTAGGAGGCCCAAAAACCTCAAAATTGACCTTCAAATAAAAAAAATCAGTGCACTTGACCTTGGGCATTAGAGAATTTTTTTGTCCAATTAGGTTGTATGACCTCTGCAATTGCAAAAAATTAACTAATCGCGGGTTGCAAGAAAATAATCTGTAGGTCTGAGAATTTTTTTCTTTTTCATTTTTTTTTTTAATTTTTAAAAATATTCTTTCAAAATTTAAAATAAGAACAAAAATAAATAAAAATAAAAAATTGTAGAATTGCAGCATATAAAAAGTATTGTAGTACCTACGAGCTCTCTTACAATCACCATGCGACACAACTAGAGCAACCCATGCGCCCCCAACTCCACAACCTCATCCACGAACCTCCTACAAACCCCTCAAATATTTTGGCAGCTTAAACAAAGATTATGTTGGAATTTAAGGAATATTTTGTGAAATTTCATATATTTCATTTAGCGTTGGTAAAAGAATATTCTTTCAGCATATTATGTCAAACAACATATTCTAGTGGATGAAGAACATTCCTTCATGATGGGCTACAAACCATAAAATTTAAACCTATATAATGTTGACATCAACACTCCATCAATAGTGACATCAAAATTCAAAATGAATGTTTAGCCCTCATCTTTGCTAGAGTTTTTTAATTTTACAATTCAACTTTGGAATGCCATAACTTAGTCATCTAACCTCCTTTTTATGATATTTTTTATTCAAGGTAGAATTTCATGCTCTTCATAGTGATGCAATTTTTTTATTTTGGTGCTTGGTTTTTCTAGAAATTGTAGATTCACACAGGTGTTGCAAATACATTCTCATTTTGAAAACTTTTGGGACTCCGTTCTTGCTCCTATGGTAATATTTTTGGGTGACTTTTTGAAAGTACATAATTTTTCATGTAGTTTCTAGTGGTGTGATCAGATTGATCCCATTCTATGTTAAAAAATTACTTTGTTCTTGTGGCCAAATTTGGCATATGTGAGCACTAAGATCAAGTCCACTTCATTGTTATTGGCAATTGGCACCTGTAATCGCATTGAATATAAAGTGCCACAAAATATTTATTTCTGGGGGGTGTCTATTGATTTTTTTTTGGGGGGAGGGGTAATCCTGTAGTGGTTAATTGCTTCTTTTTTCTTGTTGTGTGATCTTGAAATGGGGAAATCTTAAATTGAACTCCTAACTCCATATAATTATGCTTCATGGATAAAATTAGTATGGAATTATCTCATGATGAAAGGTTTAATATGTCATCTAAAGAAAACTATTCCTCAACCTAATGTTAAAACATTGGTTAAATGGGAGCTTGATCATGAGAAAACTCTTGGATTCATATGTTCATTGGTCTCATTTGATTTATAATTTCATGTTGAATCATGTAAAACACCTAAAGAGGCTTGGGGGACTTTTGAGAAATTGTATGTTAAAACATATAAGATTGGGGATATCAGATTGATAATTATTTGATGAATCTTGATCCTAAATTTTTTGACCACATCCAAGGATACATATCCAAAGTTAAGCAACTAATAACACAGTTGAAAGATTGCAACATTGATAAAGAGGAATTACAATTGATTTTTAATTTGTTATCCAAGCTTGATCCTAAGTATTCAATGTTTCTTTTTGTCTTTCATACCCATCAAATTTCTATGAGAGAGTCATATGTTGATCCTAAATTTGATGACTTTGAAAATCTCATAATCTAAAAGGAAGCTAAGTTAACTAATATGGGTCTAATCAAGTCTTCCAAGTCACAAGCATTGTTGGCTAGTGATTCTAAGGTACAAAAAGAATTAGGGAATCTTAATAAGAAGAAAAATAACAAGCCACATAAAGAATCTGAATTCTCTCCCTATAAAAGAGAATCATCTAAGAAGGATAAGCCTAAATGTGCATATTGCAAGAAATCAAAGCATGATGAACATCAATTTTATTCAAAACATATTGATGAGTTGAAGCATCTTCTTAAGAAGGCTCAAATATATTCTTCTTCTTCATCAAAGTCTGATAGACATAAGGGGAAAGCACTTGTTGTAGTTGAAAATTCTAGTTAGAGAGGTGGATATGCAATTTAGGAGCCTCACATCACATGACTTCATCAGAGAGTATGTTCTCTTCATTTGAGACTTGTTCATCACCACACATCCTAATTGATAACAACACATATATGTGTGTTTGTGGGAAGAGATCCATTGACATGGATAATAGAGAATTTAATGATGTTATTTGTGTGCCTTCATTGTCAACCAATACCTTTCTATCTATCAAATCACACATGAAGCAAGAAAGAGTATTGTGCTCACCAGATTCTGTCATAATCTAAGATTTGAATAGTAGAGATATAGTTGCATTTGGGAAGGTTGATCACCAATCTTGAGTCTACACCTCCTCACATTTTTCTCCTATTGATTCGACAAATGTTCACTTTGAGGCATCTAGTGTGGACACTTTTGAGGAGATTTGGTATCATCATTTGAATATCGGTATTGTTTCATCCATTGAGGATTTTGTGACGTTTTATAATGTTTCATCTCATTCATTTACTGTTTTAATTGAGAATAATTGTGATTCCATAGTTTTGGATCCTTGTGATTCAGTGCAACAAGCCATTTGTTGTCTTATAGAGATGACTACTTGGGATGAGTACTTGATAGAAATTGCTAGTTTGTTTTGTGTCCCAAATTTCATAGATGAGAGACATATTTGATTGCATTTATCTTCTTATTGATAGAGATGATCCTTCTTTAGCTATTGCAAGGGAACACTCTAACCCTCTTGTTCATTCTCTACATGATCATTCTTTGTAGTTTGATGTGAGTGTGGATTTGGACATAATTTGGAGGAGGATTCTTTATCTTTAGAGGAGGTATCCTTATCTTTGGATTATGTTCAACAATCATTTCTAGGAGAGTTTGGATTGTCATCTTCTGTAGTATGCCCTAGAATGCTTGTTTAGAGTGTGACATTTTTCAGCATCAACATGTAGACACTTGAGCATTCTTTGAGGACATCACACATCATTCATCTTCCCTCATCTTACTTTTAGGAATGGGAAGAAATCCTACATACCATCTTGGTTTTTTTTTCTTACCAAAGGGAGGAATGTTATTTGACACTTTTGGATCATCTTCACCATTCAATGTCAAGCTTCTACCATCATTACACAAGACTCAACTTTGAGGTGGGGGTTGCAAGGTCTCTCTTCTTCTTCTCTCTTATGGGGGATATTTTCTTTTGCATGGGGTTTTATCCTTCTCATTCATCATTGAGAGTTTTTTTATCATCGTCTCTCTTTTGGGGAGGATTTTTGTCCCACTAGGTTTTCTCCTTTTCTCCACTTGTGAGAGATTGCATTTGCATTTGTACATGGGTACCTAAAATAGCATTGTAGCCAAGACCCATGTTTGTTTCATTTGTATAATAATATACTCCATAAGTTGCACTTAGGAGGTGCTGGTGTAAATATGTGTTTTACCTATCTATTCATTAGTAGGTCCTATTTACATGTTAAGTTTACTTGGGTACTAGAATAGAATCTTTCAAGAAAGTGATAGTTTTCATTAGATCTTATCTTATATTTTGAATTCTAATACTTGTATTTTAGTTAGTTATGATAAGTTGTCTCATGCCATAAAATTAAGACACTTGTCATAATCAACTATTTAATCCTATGTCTCACCTTGGCTATATAACTAGGTGGTCTTATATGTAAATCACTTCGATTGATATACAAATTTCTATCTGTAGATGTCTAAATTTGGACACTTAATTTATCCAAATTCATCCCCTTTCATCTTAGTTTCGTTAATTAAGTAATACTACTATTATTTAATTAATATCTTTAATTCTGCCAAATCCCTAAGGTATTTAATCAATAATACCTTATCTCTTTAATCCTCCTTCCATCAATTGAATTAAATAAATATTCCATTTATTTAATTCCCTTATGTCACATCCTCCATCATTTTATCTTATCCTAATCCTCTTCTAATCCCATCATTAATGTGCACATGCCTAATCCTTGATTAAGAGGTGTCACATCCTCCAAATTTTGCAAGTTGGCCTCAATCTCTCTTAGCCACCTAACCATCCTCTAATCCTTCACTAACTAGCCTAATCAACCTCTCAAGGAATTTTTAATTCCTTTTATCCTTCCAAGGAATATTTAATTCCTTTTCTCTTCCCCATGTCCTTTTATGACATGTGTCCTTAGTCAACCCTATTAAACGCTTTTCTTTTTTAACAAGGCATCTCCCTTCCCCATGTGAATTTTTAATTCACATTGAATCCCCCAATGCACCCTTTGGAATTTAAAATTCCTTCCCTCTTCCCCATGAGAATATTTGAGGAATTTTTAATTCCTCACATGTCCTCTCCACCACATGGGGACAAGTACCTCATTTATGAGGAGATCTTGTCCAATCCCAAGGTACCTTGTACCCCCCTCCATGTCATGTACTTGTCCTTCCACTTCATGTCCACTTCACCTTTTAGGGCTAAATCACATGCCATATGTCAAGATGTGAGGTCTTGTGAGTTCTCAACTCACCTTAGCCCTACATCTTGATATTTGGTGGATCAATCTCAACCATCCATTTCCCCTAGGATTTCCCAAAAATCCTATAAATACCCCCTCTTTTCTCTCATTTTGGGGAGATCCTTTGTGCTAGCCAAACTCTTGCAGTTTTGTTTCTCAATCTTCACTTAGCCATTTTCATGATTTCAAGCATCATTCGCATCTCACATCTGACATCTTGTGCCATCCAAGGAGCATACACATCAAAGATCGAAGGGCCAACCAAAGGATCGACTCAACGCAAGGTATAAGGTTCCATTTTGTTGCTTTTGCTTTGTGTTGTTTCCAACTTAGGCTAATCTTGAGGTGTAGGTTGTTTTGGTGTTTATTTGCACTCTTTTACTTGTTGCTTGTTTTCTAACACTCACATTCGACCTATCACACTATCATTTACATCCTTTGATAGAATAACATTATTCTTTCATGGTTGATCTCTCTTGTGCTTTCATGAAGTTCCTAGATCTTGGATGGCTATAATTTTTAGGAAAATCTTGTATGGTGTATGTGGACAATGGAAATGGAATGTACAACTTCCTTGCTCACACCAAAAGGGGAATAAAGGAAGAGGAATTTGATTTCACAATGCTCACATTCAAGAATATCTTAGAGGACTCAACCCAATGAAGGATATGAGATATTCAACTATAAGATATCCTTGGAAATGAATGAAAACAAGAAATGGGTTAACCACTAACTGCAAACTTGGAAAATGCAAGATGTTTGAAAACATACTATGATTTGCAAAAAAAAAAAGATAGATTGAATGCAATATAAAACAAAATAGAGAAGCCAAACAAAAGATTGCACCTGGAAACTTGTAAAGGCTAGAGTGAAGATTGGAAATGTTGTTGATCCTAAAATTTTGACCTATTGGGACTCATTCAACTTTTTGGGCAAATGAGTCCCAGATTTGGAAGACTACACTAGAGCTTGTTTCAGCCAAATGGGTATCGAAGTCTATAGAAATATCTAAAAAATAGGTACAATGGGACTCATTCACAACTAGTGGTGAATGAATCCACTTTGAATTTTCCAAAAACTCGAAAGTGGAATCAAAAGCTCTCAATCTGTTCTTTCTGTTCCTCTAGGTGTCTAGATCTGAAACCCTAATTTTTGGCATTGTAAGTGATTTTTTGTGAATATTTTGACCTTTCTAATAGGGAGATGACTTTAATAAGTTTTAAACTTATTCTTCAATCATATCCAAGCATTCAAAGTACCTAGATTTGCATTCACACAAAGAAAGAGAGAGAAAATGTTTATTGTTAGGAAATGGGGGTTTGCCTTGGTCAAACCCCTTTTAGGTAATTAAACCAAAATAATGAAATAAGATGGAGCATGAACATGAAATGATAAAATTAAAACCTTTCCATGATGATGGATCTTGAATTGATGCAACAATGGATGAAGAATCTACCCTTGAATGCCTCATAATTGATCTTGATTGTTATCTTGATGCCCTTGTGAAGACTTGAAATACCTAACCATAGCTTACTTGACTTGAATGCATGATGAATGAATGAAATAATGATTTGAGAGCTCATTTATATAGGAAATCCTACTCAAATGACAATTAATTTGATCCCCAAGGCCAACATTGAAGAAAATTAAACTTAAACCCTAATTTTTCTCGCTCAATCCCTGAAAAATAGTTCAAATGGGACTCATTTGCCATCCTTGGTGAATGGGTCCCACCTGGATGGGACTCGTTCACTAAAAGTGAAAAATGGGTCCCATAGGGGCTCTTTTTCCAACTAGGATGTTGAGGAATGCATTAATTAAGTTTATTTATTTATATTATCAGGTTTTTTATCAAAATAAGCCTCAAGATGCACAATATGTGGTCATAGGGCTGATTAATGATGATATTAAGTTCATAAATGTAATAGGACCCAAAATCCAATGTGAAAGTGTAAATAAATACACTTTATAACACTAAATTAAGGCCAAATTGAGTCTATTTAGATTAGAAGGGTCCTAAATACCATGTGAATGTGAAAAAAACATTACAACACTAGATTAGGTCCACTTGATTTACATGCCTGATGAATTTAATGTGAAAGTGTAAATAAATACATTTTACAACATTAAATTAGGGCAAGTTTAGGTTTATTTAGCTTTAAAAGGGCCCAAGACCTTATTTGGATGTGTAAAATACCTCACAACACTAGACCAAGGAAAAATTAAGTCTAATTTATCATTAATTATTCCAAATTAAGAAATGGTACTTTTTCGATGTCCACATTTAGCCCCTACTTTAGTGAAAGGATGAACTTGCTTCAAACTCACACTAAAGTAGACATTCAAGAGGGGTCTAATTGTACCAATGTAAATGACAAAGGATGACAAAGATCAAGGCAACAATCAAGCCCCTAGGATGTAAGATCCTAATTCAAACCAGCATAAGCACAAAAGGATAGACAAAAGGTGTATAATATGCAACAAAACATGATACACAATCATGCAATGTCAAGAACTAAAAGAAAAATGACTAATGAAAATGACATGAATCAAAGATGCACTCACTCTGGGGACATAAAATGTCAGGTCATATGTGGGGTGAGTTGTCCCAAAGAAGTGGTTTAGTGAGAAAGTCATGCTAATGTGTCAGCTTCCCACCATATAATGAGAAATTCATGCCAATGTGTCGGCTTCCCATTATACTAACCATACCAAAGTTATCCTCTCGATAACTTTGATAAGGCACCACAATGTAATGCTTTTTGTAAATGCTTTTTGAATGTCATGTAAAAATTTTGTTAAAGGGAATTTTTCTTTGTTCATGTAAGATCTTCTTCTTAGGGAGCATTGTGCATAATGTCTCCAAGAGAGGACAAGTCAAGGTGTCATATCGTTTCCCATGGGATGCCTTGTTCACATCATGCCATGCCAGTAGATCATACACTCTTGGATGGCATCAAACCCAATGACACTACCAAGAAGAGGACATATCACAAGAAAAAATAAAAATCACACCATGAAATTTTTGCTGAAAGATATCATCTATGTATGCCCCCACTTTAAAGTGGTTGCTACACCATCATTGTGAGCAATTGATTTAAAGTGGCCAATGAAAGAAGACATGCAAACCAACTTGGAAAGCCCTATGCCAAGTCATATTTTTCCAAATTGAGTTGCATCATGAATAAGTATGTCACATGCGAGTCAACTTAAGAAATGCCATCCACATCCCAAGCTTACTCTTATATGTTCATGAAAGGATAAAGACTAGCCAAAAGAAACAATGACATGTGACATACAGGGATAAGGCTTCCTAACCCTTTTCCCCCACTTATTGTAGGACAAGGGTGAGCTTGGAATGAATGATGATATTCTGCTCCTTGCGATGAATGTAAAACATGCGACTATGGCAAGGAGCAATAATGAATGTTATTTATTATGATGAGTAAACAAAGTTTCTGCTTGATACATATGTAATGAGATATCTATCAGTTTTAGATGTACCAAGGTTAGAGTTTTCTTAGAAGAATTATTTGTGATAATGTTGATATTGGATGAAGGTTTTTGTTTTGAGGGACAAGAACCAAGATCATTAGTCATTTCTATCATTTTATGCTTTATAGGGACATGTATACTTTGTTTTATAGCATCACATCCTTTCCCAAGTTGCTTCATAAGTTTAAAATGTCTTCCAAAAATTTTGTCACTTTTTTGGATTTGGTGGTCGCTCAATTTCCTCAAAGTTTGTCTTGGATGTTGTCTTTACTTGTAACATGGTTGAAGTGGATGTTTTTGAAATGACCTCTTTTTCTCTTCCCTTTTCAGATTCTTTTGTTATGATCATGTATTCCCCCATGGATATAGGTCTGAAATCAAAAGTTTCTGAAGCATCTTCCAATAAATTTGTGGCTTCTTCAATTTTTTTTGTCTTTCTATATCATTTTTCTTGGTACTAATCATAGAACATGTAACCTTTTTGTTTTGAGGAGTGGAAGGTGAGTTGTCATAAACTCCTAACATTTGGTTCAAGGGTTGATCAATATCAAGCAATTTAGGATGCTTCAAAGTGAGGTTGATTTTTTGTTTGCACATGATAGTGTTAATGTTTTCTTGCACCATGATACCTTCCCTATTAGGAGAACTACAAATGAGATGTTCATGATATTCAATGTTTGGTTCTTCAAAATTGACTTCATTGCAAGTAAGGGAATGATCCATGGTTGGATTTTCTTGATTGGAAATGATGGTGTTTCTTTGTTCAAGAATGTTTTCCTTGTAATTCTCATTGATGGGATCTTGTAACACCATAATATCTTCTTCACCAATAAGAGAAATACTAGGAGAGGCGGTAATTTGATTGTTGTGATTGTTAATGGTTTCATTCTTGGTTTCTAAGGTCTCATTCTCTTGTTCCATAGTATCTATCCTAGTAGGAGAGCTTTTAGGAAAGTGACAAACAATAGGTTCATCACATTTCATGGTTGGATTTGGTAAAGTAGTTTCATCACTCCTAGGAGAGGTATGAAGAGAAGGATAACTAGGAGTTTCACGGTTACCAATGATTGGAAATTTTTGTTAAAATAGGTCTTACCAAATGGTAGGGGCATTAAGAAAGGGAGGAATAAGAGTCTCAATAAGGATATCTTCTAACCATAAACTATCTTCTCCATGTCTAGAGAAGATAATAGGAGAAGGGTTTGATTTTTTGGAAGATTGTTGGATGTTATGGATGTGTTGTTGATATGTGGTTGTCATTGATGTCAACACTATTAGCATTTGCTATATCTATTGTTGTATATTTTGAGGATATTGAGAAAATTAAAGAAAAAGTATTCTAGGTTCCTAGTGGAACTATGCAAGTCATGAAGATGTTTTGTTTTGTAGTAAAATATTAGCTGATGTGGTTTAAAGATTATTGTTGAATGTTTCTAGATCATCTACCAGAAGTTTTAGAGGTCCGCACAAAGTTTTGAGTATGTTGTGGTCTGACAATGTTTTGCTAGTCTTTGTTAGTGTTTTTGAATGAAGATTCTGGTTATCTCAGTTGTTGCAGATGCTTCTCTATTGTTTCTTGGTGTTCTCTGATGTCTCTATTTCATTCTCTATCTTTGTGGTATGTCCACATTAATCAGTGAGCTTGTGGTTGAAGATCTTTGTGCTCATGTTCAGTTTTTCATGTTCCTGGCCAACATGTTGGAGATAGCGTGTTGTGGATCTTCGAGGTGAAATTAATTAAATTATTTTTGTATTGGAGATGTTAATTTGGGTCTCCACTATGTTGTGGCCGACCTTGGTGGATACACATTAAAATTTTATTTGTAAAATTGGGTCGACATTGCAAAAATATTTTTTTATCTTTGGTTGACAAAGTTGTGTTGGAATCTCCTATAGTGGATATATAAGAGCGATTGTGTGATCAGTGGAATGTATGCTTCGTGTGCTCCTATGTGTGTATGTGTGAATATCATTGTTGAGCAGAGTGTGAAGAAGATTGTGCGAAGTGTGAAGAAGTGTTGAGATTAATTGGAACTGTAATTTGGCTTATGAAGAAGCTATTTTATTAGTTCACACTTGGATGGTTTTAATCCAAACCCTATTGTTGGACAGTGAGTCCTCTTTTGTAATTGAGAAGTGAGCTCTAAAAAGTGTGCCTGAATGCATGTGCATTCCGTTTATTATTTCTTCTTATACTTCTAACAAAGTATAATCTTGTGGACTAACATCCACCATGGTTTTTCCCCTAACAAGGTTTGCACGCAAAAATATTGGTGTTATTTGTCTCTCTGATGTGTTGATTTCTTATGGTTAATTTCTTATTCATCAAATTTGAGATTAAGGATAACTTAAGTTAGAAAAATTTTAAATTTCTGTGACAACTGATTCAGCCCCCCTCTCAGTTGTTTGTCCTTGTTTTTCCAACATGATTATCATGAATATCTATATTTACATCCCCATGTCTTATGATGTCTTCCCAAGTAGGAGATATTGGATCTCTTATTATATCCTCCACACAAATTTATTTGTCATGATTGTTCATGATTGTATCCTTATTCACTAAAGCATGTTCAGAAGTATGGGAGGTGTTGGGAGATGAATGGAGACTAGGTAAGGTAGTGGCCATGGTTTCAGCTTCATGTGTCATAATCTCTTTGCAAGTGGGAGGAGCAGGAAGACAAGAAAGACTTTCATGATTGCCAATTATTATATCTTCTTTAACTAAGATACCTTTTGTCACCAATCAGAGAGATATCAGGAGAAGAACAATTATGATTATCATGATTATCAATGCTTGCATCCTTTTGTGTCAAATCTTTAGTGGATGGCCTTAGTGAGAGGAATTCCTTAAGGGATTCCTCTAAAATTTCTAAGTCATCACTACTAAAGGGCTTGGATGATATACTTTTTCTAAATGTAAGCATTTTTTGAATTGTTTCTTGTGATGTTTTTAGTTTTTTAGTTTTTGTTTTCTAATGAATCTAATCTAAATGAACTAGGAACTAATGCTGAAAATGAAAATTGCAAAAATATAATGCTATCCATAATTGCCATGAATGTAAATAATGCTATTTATAATGATATAATCTATGCAAACTTAAAATGCAATGTAAATACCTAGGATGAAATGCAACTTTTCAAATTTCCAACAAGATAATTTATTGATTACACTATGTAATGATCTAAAAATGAAATACCATGAATGCAAATTTGAAATTAAGCAATGCATGAATGGACCAATTTAGGCTAGATTTTGTAAAATGCATGAAACTAAAAGTCAACCCAATGAAACAACTAACCAATGGCAACAAAAACTAGGTTAAAAATAAGTTTTTTAGTGTTGTAAAAGGTTGTTTCAGGTCTATACATGGATTGATTCACCCAAGGTGGAAAATGAGTCCTAGTATGGGTTTTTTTTCAAAAACTTTCAGGAATTTTCAATCAATTTTTATGCTTTTTATGTTGTATTATGTGTAACCTAAGTGAAAATGCAGTTTTCATATGTTTTTCAATTATTTGATATGCAAAAATGCAACCTATATGCACTTTCACTAATGCAAAATTTTGAAACCCTAGAATGCAAATTAACTAGTGCAAAATGTAATGCAATGTTAATGCAAGCTAAATCTAGGATGTAAATGCACTCCAAAACATAATTATTATGTTCAAAAGTTAGGTTTACCAAAATGTGGACAATAGAAATGGATTCTCAACTTCCTTATCCTTACAAAATGGGAAGAAAGAAGGGATCTGATTTCATAATGCTCAAATTCAAGAATATCTTAGAGGACTCAACCTAATGAAGGATGTGATAGATATGACTATAAGATATCCTTGGAAATGAATGAAAATAAGAAATGGGTTCACCACTAAGTGCAAACTTGGAAAATGCAAGATGATTGAAAACACGCCATGATATGCAAAAAAAAGATAGACTAAATGCAATATAAAACAAAATAGAGAAGCCAAATAGAAAGAGTGCACCTAGAAACTTGTAGAGGCCAAAGTGAAGACTAGAAATGTTGTTGATCCTAAAATTTTGACCTACTGGGACTCATTCTCCATTCTAGGTGAATCATTCCTAGATCTGGAAAACTGCAATAGAGCCTGTTTCAACCAAATGGGTATCTTAATCCATAGAAACCTTTGAAAAATAGGTACAATGGGAATCATTCACAACTACTGGAAAATGAGTCTAGTTTGAATTTTTTGAAAACTTGAAAGTTGAATTGGAAGCTCTTAGTCTACTCTTTTTGTTCCTCCAGGTGTCCAAATCTGAAACCTTGATTTTTGACACTATAAGTGATTTTTTGTGAAGATTTTTATCTTGCTGATAGGGAGATGAATTAAAAAAGTTTGAAACTTCTTCTTCAATCATATCCAAGCCTTCAAAGTACCTAGATTTGCATTCACACAAATAATGAGAGAGAAAATGTTTATTGTTAGGAAATGGGGGTTTTCCTTGGTCAAACCCCTTTTAGGTAATTAAACCAAAATAATGAAATAAGATGGAGCATGAACATGAAATGATAAAATTAAAACCTTTCCATGATGATGGATCTTGAATTGCTGCAACAATGGATGGATAATCTACCCTTGAATGCCTCAGAATTGATCTTGATTGTTATCTTGATGCCCTTGTGAAGACTTGAAATACTTAACCCTAGCTTGCTTGAATTGAATGCATGATGAATGAATGAAATAATGATTTGAGAGCTCATTTATATAGGAAATCCTACTCAAATGGTTGTTAATTTGATCCCCAAGGCTGATATTGAAGAAAATTAAACTTAAACCCTAATTTTTCTTGCTTAATCCTTGAAAATAGCTCAAATGGGACACATGCACCATCCTAGGTGAATGGGTCCCACCTAGATGGGACTCGTTTTCCAAAAGTGGTGAATGGGTCCCATAGGGGCTCTTTTGCTAATTGGGATGTTGAGGAATGCATAAATTAAGTTTATTTATTTATACTATCGCGTTTTTCATCAAAATAATTCTCAGGATGCATAATATGGGGTCATAGGGGCCTATTAATGATGATATTAAGGTCATAAATGTAATAGGGCCCAAAATCCAATGTGAAAGTGTAAATAAATACACTTTATAACACTAAATTAAGGCCAAATTGAGTCTATTTACCTTAGAAGGGTCCTAAATCCCATGTGAATGTGAAGAACACATTAAACACTAGATTAGGTCCACTTGATTTACACGCCTCATGAATTTAATGTGAAAGTGTAAATAAATACATTTTACAACATAAAATTAGGGCAGGGTTAGGTTTATTTAGCTTTAAAATGGCCCAAGACCTAATGTGGATGTGTAAAACACTTCACAACACTAGACCAAGGAAAAATTAAGTTCAATTTATCATTAATTATTCTAAATTAAGCAAGGGAAAAGGCATACTTTTTTGGTGTCCATCTTATAGGATCTAATCATGGTAATTCCATATTAAGGCAACTTAATTTTCAGATTTGCATATAAGTTTCAAATTTTAATGTTGTTGTAGTCTAAGCCTTGAATCTCATCCATTGAAGTAATATTTGGATAGAGATTGAATTTCTCAATAATTGGAATTGAACCTATTTATTTCTCATTATTTGGTATCAAAGATTAAGGTGAACTAGGTTTTAGGTAATCCTTTCTTATTTCTTAGCTTGGAAAGCTTTTGGGAAATTTTTAGAAGGAATTGAAGGTTGTTGGAAGGCTTGTGGGCCTGAAATGACTGTTCTTGAGTTAACTTTGTTTTACAACTTTGTGAGATTGGAATCCATGAATATTGTCAAAGTGGTCTATATTGGGCATTGGAAGCTCATGATTATGGATCTTTATAGAGTTGGTTATTTTTTGATAGCTTGGAGCTCTTGTTTGAAAAAATGTGTGTATCCTCTTTTTTGGTGGTTTTGTTCATTTACCTTGTAGTCATGTGTAGTGAGAAGGTGTAGAGTCTTCTTGGTCACATGGATAAACACTTTCAATTTGGACTACATAATAGAGTGCTTATGTTGGCTTTATGGTTTTAGCCCTTGGTTACATGAAAGCATTGGAAGATAAGCCACTAACCTCTTTGTGAGTTGTGAAGTTGAAATGTTTCATATGTTATAAGCTCTTAGACAACTTGGTTTTTTCATATTGAGTCACAATTTACTTTTGTTTTTAGTTGTGGGTTTGTAGATTTGTGCTTATTCCATTATTCTGATGACATGTTTGATTTGAATGTATATATTTTTAAATGAATTTTAGATTTATAAAGAAGGTTTTGCATGTTTTGCATGTTAACTAAAATATTGGGTATATAGTTCTATGATGAGACTATAATCAAGGTGTTTTGGATGAAGACAATTACAAGTTTGCATGGTTTCTTAGAGGATTCTTAGTTGATCTATGGTTACTCCTATGTGGGTTTGTTTGGAAAATCAGTTTGGCATTGATTCTAGTGTTTGAGTCTTGGAAATCCACATGTTATATCTAAATATATTTGTTTTTCATGATACAAATGTGTGGTTGAATCTAGTTTTTGGTTATTTGAGATTGGAGCATTAATTATGCAATTCTCCTTTGAGATGTTTCATATTTGAAAATCTTGTAAAATTATCTGATGTGGATTCTTTTTCTAGTAGGACTTATCTTTGGTCACCATTATTACATTGGTATGTTTATTGGAATGGGAGATGTTTATTGGGAGTACCTGATATAGTTCATTTGAATCCATATCAGTTGTTTATGGTGTATGAGAATCTCTGTTCACTTTCAATATAATGTTGGCAACGATATTGGTCATGATATCATGTATAACTTAGTATCAATTTTAGTGGGAGCTTTATGTAGTTACATAATATGTTTTATCTTCTTTGTTTCAAGATTTTGGTTAGATAAATTGTTGTTAAAATGTGTAGTGATCCATGGATAATATACTATTAGAATATGGATGGTCTTTTGCAATGGTCATTGGTGTCATAAGGAGCTCTTGGATTCTACCTTTATAATGTAGTGAGAGTTTAATGACGTATTTGGTTCTATTGATAATGGATGTGTGAATATTGTATCTTAATGGTTTGGAGATCATGGTTGTACTTTACCTTTTGGGAGCTCATGGTGTTGATCTATTTAATTGTGTTGGGGTCATGAAGGATCTTCAATTAGGAGATGCTTATCATGATACCTAGAGTGCTTGGTTACACAGTTCAGTGGGAGCTTTAGTAGTGATATGGATTCATCATTTGATGATGGATGTTTATTTTCATGCGATATCCTAGGAGGGGATGTTAGATAATGATGCCATGATATGTTACTTTACTATAGTTGGATTTTGACACTGGTCTTGTTTGGTTCTCTTTGGTTTGAGTATTAATAATTTTACTGGAGCTTCATGATTTTGTAGGGTTGCATTTTAAGTTGGCATGGATTGATTGGTGGATGCTTGTGGAGACTAGAGATAATTGGGTGAGGCTAAGAGATCTCTTATTTATAGGATCATATGTTGAGATGATCACTCTTTAATGAGAATTTCAAAAGAAATATCAAGCAGCCTATAATTGGTTATGGATGTGAATCCATTATGGACCTAAAGAAAATATTGACATTGCTTGGTGTTGTGTTCACAAGACAATCTTGTATCCCACTCTTGGTCTACTCGATAGGTGAATGATTTGAAAGGTATTACCCACCTGGTAATCAAATGCATTCTTTATTTTTGTATCTTGTCTTCTCATATGAGTTATTCTTGAATATAAACATTCTAAAGACTTGTTAAGAAGATGCATTCTTAATAGATTTGTTTTTTTTTCCTTTTTTGGTATTGAGCTATGGATTTAGTTTTGAGGACTTCTTTGAAGTGGTACAAGAAATGGTTGTTGGCTTTGGTCATATTCCATTTGTTGTGGGAATGATTGGTTAGTTTAATCTACCTTTAGTATAAGAGGTTTACATCTATTTCTACCATGTTTTCATTTTATTTGAGTGTTAGATGTTGATATCCTTTCAATTTGGGAATGGTGAAGGAGATCTTACATTACATAACTTGGTACATGTTAATGTGGAACAAGGATATGGTTTGATTTGTAGGTTCTCTCTTTGGTTATGGTATTCTTCTTCGATGTTTTGTTTCACATGTTTGAGTGTGAATAACTTGGGAGAGCTATGGAGACTAATGGTGAGAGAGGTATTGCAACATACTTGTTTGCAAGATTTATGTATCATTGTATATTTCATTGACACTATGTGATAGATAATTTAGCCACATACTCTATGTGCAGTACTATAGGTAGACATGGTATTCCTTGATCTATTTTTAGATTTTATATTACTCATGTAGTGGGAATTTATAGATATATTTTTGGTTATCCTATATGATATCTTGGTTCGTTGCTTACTGATGTGATATTTTTTAAAGCAAAGAGCATATAGCTCATAGAATTATATTATAAATAATATAAAATTTACAAGATATAATTTGTGATATTGCTATCAAGATTCAATTGTGTAGTTTTTATGAGTCAAACTCATTGACCCATGTTTCATGAGTAGTGGTTCACAAGAACCCAACTCTCATGATAATGAATGGCCCACTTAGCACTCATTGCATCTAGGTAATGCTCACAAAGGTGAAGCACTGTGCCTTCCTGGGAGGTCACCCATCTTGGTACTACTCTAGCTTAAGCATGCTTAACCACAGATTTTCCTCCAAGGTTAAGCCCACTTAGCTTGCAACCCCATTTGCAAAACCTTCAGCAAGTGTTGTGCCTTATGAACCATTCATTATAGAGCCCCTTTATCTCATCAATTGATAAGTAGGACTTATTTTCCACAACATGTTAAATTGTGATATTGCTATCAAGATTCAGCTGTGTAGTTTTTATGAGTCAAACTCATTGACCCATGTTTCATGAGTAGTGGTTCACAAGAACCCAACTCTCATGATAATGAATGGCCCACTTATCACTCATTGCATCTAGGTGATGCTCATAGAGGTGAAACATTGGGCCTTCCTAGGAGGTCACCCATCCCAGTACTACTCTAGCTTAAGTGTGCTTAACCACATATTTTCCTTCAAGGTTAAGCCCACTTAGATTGCAACCCCATTTGCAAAACCTTTAGCAAGTGTTGTGCATTATGAACCATTCACACACTTAGGTTGGAGTAGTACTGGGATGGGTGACCTCCCAGGAAGGCCCAATGCTTCACTTCTATGAGCATCACCTAGATACAATGAGTGCTAAGTGGGCCATTCATTATCATGAGAGTTGGGTTCTTGTGAACCACTACTCATGAAACATGGGTCAATGATTTTGACTCATAAAAAATTACATAGTTGAATCCTGATAGCAATATCACAATTTGACATGCTATGGAAAATATCTCCTACTTATCAATTGATGACCTAAAGGGGCTCTATAATGAATGCTTCATAAGGCACAACACGTGCTAAATGTTTTTCAAATGGGGTTGTAAGCTAAGTGGGTTTAACCTTGGAGGAAACTGTGGTTAAGCACACTTAAGCTAGAGTAGTACCAGGATGGGTGACCTCCTGGGAAGGAACACTTCATCTCTGTGAGCATCACCTAGATGCAATGAGCATTAAGTGGTTCATTCATTATCATGAGAGTTGGGTTCTTGTGAATCACTACTCATGAAACATGGGTCAATGAGTTTGACTCCGTAAAGCTACACAGTTGAATCCTAATAGCAATATCACAATTTGACATGTTGTGGAAAATACCTCCTACTTATCAAGATATAGTTTATCTATATCCACTTTAGAGGCTCTTCATATCCAAATTATTTATTGAGTTTGCATGTTTTATTGGATTTGGATATATGAGTTATGCAGGTTGTGGATTAACTACCCACTTTCTCGCAGTGGGATGACTTGGTTGTGGACTATCTATATCCATGAGATTGTTTCAATGAAAGAAAACTTGCTAGTTGGCCTTGTCTATGAAGATCAATGGTATGTTGCATTTAAATAAGAATATGGATATGCAAAGACTTGATTGTATATCTTGAGTTGCTATGTTGATGGCATAAAATTCTATCTATGATTGAAATACCTTGGTTTAAGGTGTGGTTATCTTGGATGAGTTGTAATTTGTTGTGATTGTTATTGCAAATGGTATGAGTAAGGAAAATACTCATAGCCTTTGTTACCAATTTAATTTGATTCTTGTTTTCATGTAAATATTGGTGCAAGTTTAAGTGAAAATTGATATGTTTAACCTTGGCATGTTCCTTTTTCTTCCATAAGTGGCATGTTGTAGGATGTGAAGGATTTTTTTTGTTGATAGTGGTTATCAAGGTTTCTTTTGCAAGTATCTTATTGGATCACAAGAGCATTGTGAAGATTCAGATGGTACATGATTGGAAGAGGGATGCTTTTCCCTTGTTTGTGATTCCTATGGGTTACAATGTTGATGTAAAGTGGGAGAATGTTAGGATTAAGGTGTCATTCACCTTGTACATGGTTCCAAGATCCTTGGAAAGTGTCTCTAGACACTTAGGGTGTATCGGGAAAATATTTAAATATATTATTAATTATCACCATTGTGTGTAATATATTCTTAAGTGGTGATGGGTCTACTAGCAGTGATAAAGGTGAGCTATGGACATAAATATTTAATATTATTTTCCCCACATGTGGAAAACTAAAATGGGATAATAAAAGATAAAGAAAAGGAAAAATGAGTGACTTTTGGGATTTTCCAAGTGGGATCTTGGAATGAGGCAAAATGTGTCTCTTGGTATTCCATCATTTATTGTATTTAATGTAATGTTTATCTTTCAAGTTTGAGTGCCCAAGTTGAAGGGAAAGTATTGGAGCCAAAACCAATTTTCTTTCATCTTTTTAGGTGGTATTCCAAGGTTTTTGGATGTTTTTATTGAAGATTAATCTTTGGAATCCTTGTTTTGGGCTTAAGACCTCTTCACATATCTATGAAATCAACTCTTTAGATGTAGAAAAAAAGAGAAATAGTTGAATGTAGTGTTACTCTGCAAGAACAAGGATAGGTTGAGGCATATAGAGGTTTTTCATAGGTACACACGTGATTCCATGGTGGAGGAAAAGAGGAGAATAGAAGTGATTGTATTGTAATCTCATTTATTTGATGATAATGCACACTTGACCTCTCTTCTTGGTGGAGTTTTTTCCCACAAGAGTTTCTCCACATAAATCATGTTGGATGTTGTGGTTGTGTTGCTGATATGTGGTTTTCATTGATGTCAACACTATTAGCATTAATTCATTTGAAGTTGCATATGTCGAGGATATTGAGAAAATTGTAAAGAAATGAGTTGCAGATTGTCAGTGGTTAAGTGAAATTCAGTATGGTGGTATGTTCTATACATTGAAGATAAGAGGTTGTGGACTAAAGGGTTTGTTTCTGAGTGTATCTAGTTTATCCACGTCAAGTTTCAAAGATCTACATGAAGATTTGATTGAGTTATGAATATTTTCATTTAGATAGTTTTTATGTTTCTTCAATTAGTGTTCCTGATTGAAGATAAGGCTATTTTAGTTAGTTCAATTGTCGTGGATGCTTCTCTGTTGGTTCTTAATGTTTTTGGATGGTTCTATATCATTCTCTATCTTTTTTCATGTATGAATTTATTTTTATGCTTGGGGTTGGCAATTTTCTCTTGTGTATTCATGTTTTTTATGTTCCTAGCCAACATGGTGTTGAAGCGTGTTGTGGATCTTCGAGGAGAAATTAATTGAAGGAGTTTCATGTTGAAGATGTTGATTTGGGTCCTCACTAAGTTGTGGCTGAATTTGGTTGATTCACATTAAAGATTATCTATTGATTTGAGCCAACAATTATATTCATTTTATTATTTCTATGTGGTTGACTTGTAGCAGTGAAATTTCTTGCTGTGGATATATAAGAGCAATTGTTTGTTTGAATTGAAGGATACGAGTGGTGCCAAAGTGTGTGAATGTGTGTTTCTATGCAAATAATGTTCTAATCATTCAGAGGCAAAGCAAAGTGTGAAGAAAAGTGAGAAAGAGTGAAGAAGAGTGAAGAGTTGTTCATGTACTTGAACCGAAATTGTGATTAGGCATTAGCATATGCTATTTTATTAGTTCAATCCCTATGGATGGCTATAATCCGAATTCCTTTGTAAGATAGTTTGTCTTCCTTTGTAATTGAGCAGTGAGCTCTAGGAAATTCACTTGAATTCAAGTGCATTCCCCATTTTTCATTCTCTTTATACTTTTAATAGGGTATAATCTTGTGGATTGACCTCCACCATGGTTTTTCCCCTAACAAGGTTTCCACATAAAAAATATTGGTGTTATGTGTGTTTCTTTTGTGTTGATGATCTATGTTTTCATGCTAAATAATTAGATATAACAATAAAGTTGCTAAGTTAAATAAGTTTGAATTTTTGGCACAACTAATTCACCCCCCCTCTCAGTTGTCTTCTCTTGTATTGCCAACAATTGGTATCATAGCTAAGTTCCTCGGAAGAATTTTAACAACTTAAGGTGATCTAGGATGGTAAGTTACAAGAAGGATAGTCTGAGATTTGATGGAACAAATTACTCCTTGTGGAAGACTCCAATGGAGTTCCATCTAGGATGCATTGGTGAACCCTACTAGAGCATTACAAATAATGTGTATGTTATTCCATAGAATGGTCCTACTACTTTTGTTGAGATCAAAGATGCTAAGTATAATATTCAGGCTAAGGAAGATTTTTTGAGTGCTTTGATTGATTCTAAGATGACAAATGTTATGAAATTGAAGACTGCTCATGAGATCTGGAAAATGTTGGAAACCTTGTATGAAGGTGATGCTAATGTGAAGATTGCTAAGTTGCAGAGTTTGAAAGGGAAATATGAAAGGTTGAGAATGGGTGATGATGAGAATATTAATACTTTCATGTAAAGAGTGAATGAACTTGTGTGTGGTATTAGATGTACTGGAAGACATATAGAAGAATCTAAGATTTTTTCTAAAGTGCTTAGATCCTTTCCTGTTTCCTACAAAGTCAGGGCTAGTGCTATTGAAGAAATTTGAACCCTAACAAACATAACTAGAGATATATTGGTTGGTAAGTTGACTGCTTTTGAGTTGACCAAATTTGATGATGCCCTTCCTAAGGTTGAATCTGCATTTAAGGCTACTACTTCTGGAAGAGATAGACAAAGATGTTATCCAGGTGAGAGTTCATCTAGAAAGACATTTAAGTATGAAGATGAAATCAAATAGATTGAAGATGAAGAAAGAGAGATGGAAGAGCTAGAAGCACTTATTGTCAAAAAGGTACTGAGAGGAAAAGGTAAGTATGAAGGAAAATTGCCTCTTAAATGTTTTTCTTGTAATAAGATAGGTCATTTTGCTTGAAGGTGTCAAAATACTACTATTAAATACTTCAAGATATTTGGAAGCATATGTTATATTAAGAGAGATGAAGACAGGGAAGTTTGATGCTAGAAGTGATGAAGGTATCTTTGTGGGTTATTCTACTAAGACTAAGGCCTACCGATGCTACAACAAAATGTTAGAGTAAAGTAATTAATTAACTTTACTCTCCTCTTAAGATTTCACTTTATGCACACATATTAGTCATTTAATAATTAATATTTAATTATTAAATGCACTCACCTTAGGGTTAGGTTTTCCTTTCAGTGTTGATCTCCTTTATAAGGATTGATCTCTTGTATTGTATTTGCTTCTTGATTCATTTTTTCGCTGATAATAATCTTTCACATTGTCAGAGAAAAACCCTTGTTTTATTTCCTACAGATTTCTTCCTTGTGACAAGTTTTTGCATGCAGGTTTCTTGGGCTTAATAGATTTGTTTTTCATCAAATCTTACATGGTATCAGAGCTGGATCTGTTGTAGCTTGTTCGTGTTTGAAGAAAAAAGGGAGCAAGGGTTTGACAGAAGAAATTTGGGATTCTTCAGCTAATTTGAGAAGTTCTTGGTGTAGTTTTCAGATCTGGTATTCCTTGCCCAACGATTTTTATAAGTGCATGCATTAGATCTGGAATTTTTTAGCATTTTTTACAAGCGCATGCATCAGATCTGGCATTTTTTTGGGTGTCCTCTATTTTAGCATTTTTTACAAGTGCATGCATCAAATCTGGCATTTTTTTTGGGTGTCCTTCTCTGTGTTGTTCACAGTGGTGTCCTTCCTGGTATCATTTACCAGTCTTGCACCTTATTCCTCTGAACGCCATGCATGAGCTAATGTTTGCGTTGGCAGATCTGGAAAGGCAAAACTCCAAACCCCTGCGGGCGCCGTACTTTGACTTGAAAGTTTTTTTTCTACAATTGCTATCCAGATCTGTAGTCTATTTCATCAGTAAAATTTTCAGGTATACAGAGATTTGTCTCAATGATCTACTGCCTTCTATTATTTTATGGCTTTTTAGTTTGTACTAGGGATTGGATTTTTGCATTGTGGGGTGGTTTTTTTTTCTTGCTTTCTGTCATTTACATTAGAAAACTAGAATCTATAAACACCAAAACAAAACAAACAAACCCCTTCTGCATCTTCTGTCTAGTTCTGAAAGACCACTAAATAATAAAAAAAAAATTCAGAGCAGTTGAGGCACAGTTCACAGGATGGACAATAGATCTATTGAACCTCTCACACCACATAATTATCACACTTGGAAGGGTCACATGATGACTCTTCTCCAGTCTCGAGGGTTATGGTCTCATTTGGATGAGGTTCAGCCTCAGTTGACTCGTGCCTTTGAGGTTATGCAGCACAGGAACAATATGGATCAGGCTATGGGATTGATGGCTTTGCACATTTCCAACAGTCTCCTGTTTCATCTTGATGGTTGTATCACTCCTCGGGCCATTTGGACCAAGTTTGATGGACTTTTTGGTACTGTCAATGAGTTCAAAGCTTTGTAGCTTGAGGCCGAGTTAACTTCCTTGGCACCTGATTCGTTTCCCTCCATTGAGAACTTCCTGATGAAGTTCAAACAACAAAGATCTATCTTGCAGGGTTGTGGAAAGGTTAAGACTAATACAAAGTGCATCTTCCTAATCATCTCCAAGCTTTAGGGTCAATTTCAGATCTTCTCTTCAACCTTTTATTCCACCATGGATGCCTTGGGTTCTTGACATGTCATGCATACTTTTGAGGTCTTTTGTGATCATCTGACTCGTGAGCAAGCTAAGCTCAAGCAGATGGATTCACTTTCAAGTTCACAGAACCAAGCATTGGTAGCCCAGTCCTCCAAAGGAAACCAAAAGCAGAAATCGAAGCCTAAGAAATATTTAGGGGCTAGTGAGAATCCCTCCAAGCCACCACCTAAGTTTGATTCCAAACCACAATTGAATTCTAAACAGGGCAAATCTTTGAAGTCTGGTGAGTCTTCCTCCAAGACTAAGAAGAAATCTGGAGATCCTTGTATTTTTTTGGCAAGGAAGGAAATCCAGTTTCCAGGTGTTGGAAACATTTAGAGGCTTTGGAGGAAGCCATGCAGCAGCATAATATCAGTGCACCTCAGCCTCCTTCATAGCCCACAGGGAAAGGTCATGCTCTTTCTGCACGAGCATTGTCCTCAGAATCCACTTGGATTCTAGATTCTGGTGCCTCTCACCATATGACACACATAGAGGATTTGGTCACTGCTCTTGCCCCTACAGGCACTAGACATATTGCAGTTGGTGACTCAGCACAACTTTTAGTTTAGGGTTCCGGTACTATTTCATTGGATGGTGGTTGTTTACAGGATGTGCTTCTGGTTCCCGACATTTCGACAAACCTTCTATCCGTTTATCAGATTTTCCACTCTAGCTCTGGTAAGACAGTTGAGTTCTCACCACATGATGTGGTTATTCGAGACCTTCATGATCCTAACTTGGTTGTGGCTACTGGAAGTGTAGATTCTGCATCATGCTTATATAGATTTGATGGCTTTGAGAATTCAGGCACTATTGGTTCCTCTCTTATAGCACATGCAGATTCAGTGAGCAGGCTTTGGCATGAGCATTTTGGCCATGTCAATTATAGATATCTATAGTAGATGAGTACTCGAGCACTTGTGATTGGGCTCCCATAGATTTCTTGTACTAATGGTGTATGTTGAGGTTGTGTTCTTGGCAAACATCATCGAGATCCTTTTCCTAAGGGTCGAGCCACTCGTGTTAGGGAACCCCTAGAGTTGGTACACAATGATCTTATGTCCTTTTCGACTCCTTTTTCCAGGGCCCGCTATGTGCTCACTTTTATTGATGACTTCTCCAGATGTACATGGGTGTACTTTCTTAAGTACAAATCTGATGTCTTTGACTCATTCAGGATTTTTAAGACATTTGTGTAGAAGCAATCTAGACTTTCTATTAGGAGGATATGCACAAATAATGGGGGGTAATATGTTAATCAAGCTTTTACAAATTTTTGCACTGAGCATGGTTTATAGCATCAGTTTACAGTTCCTTACACCCCTCAGCAGAATGGTGTCGCTGAGAGAAAGAACAAAACCTTACAGGAGATGGAAAATTGTATGATACAGTCTCGAGCTATGAGTTCTTTATTTTGGGCTGAGGCAGTCAATTATGCTAATTATATTCAGAATTAGATGCCTCATAAGGCATTGTGACATATGACTCCTGAGGAGGCTTGGACCCATGTCAAGCCTGATGTTTCTACATTTCAAGTTTTTGGTAGTGAGGCTTGGGCATTTATTCTTGATGCTCAATAGAAAGCCATGGAGAGGAAGAGCCAACCACTCATATTTGTTGGCTACTGTGAGGATGTTAAAGCATACAGGTTGTTTGATCCTGATTCTAGAGAGGTCTTGTTTCGACGAGATGTCTAGTTTGATGAGCACTATCCTTAGATGGATTCTCCATCACTAGCTTCTCCCTTATTTCCTACTCCTCCCTCTTCATCTCTTGAGGATTACTTATCTCTTGAGGATGATGTAGATGATGATCCACCATCTCCACCACCACCAGTTGCTCCGTCTTTGCCTAGGTGGGCCCGTGTCACTATTGATGTAGCTGGTTCTTTGGCAGGTGATCCTTTAGATACTCGTCATACTCGTGCTCAGACATCTGGTTCTAGTATTTTGAGTCATGCCATTTCAGATGATCCTCAAAAAATTTCAGAGGCGACAGGTCACCTTGAGTGGGATAGGGCCATGGATGAGGATTATTCTTCTTTGATGAAGAATCATACTTGGGATCTTTGTCCTCTTCGTAAGGAAAGAAAGTTGGTTTGGTGCAAGTGGGTGTACCATACCAAGTATGTTGCAGATGGTTTTATTGATAAGTATAAGGCACGTCTTGTTGCGAAGGGGTTTTCTCAGGTAGAGGGTATTGACTACTCCAAGACCTTTGCTCTAGTCGCCAAGATGAATTCTATATGCCTGGTACTTTCACTTACAGCTCTACAGGGATGGACAGTGTTTCAGATGGATGTGAAGAGTGCCTTCTTGCATGGAGACCTACATGAGGAGATCTATATGGAGCAGCCTCAGGGATTTGTGCAGGACACTTCTTTGGTTTGCAGACTTTGGCATTCATTGTATGGTCTCAAACAAGCCCCTCGGGCTTGGTATGGGAAGATAGACTCTTTCTTGCTTTCCTCTCACTTCACACGTTGTCATTCCGATCACACAGTATATATTCAGCGTCAGGAGGGTGATCTTTTGATTCTTGTGTTATATGTAGATGATCTCATCCTTATAGGTAGCTCATCCTCCATGATTCAAAGTGTTTAGAGAGCTTTGATGGAGCAGTTTGAGATGACAGATCTTAGTCTCTTACACTTCTTTCTGGGTCTTTAGGTTATTCAGTCTTTGGATGGGATTTCCATATTTCAGGAGAAGTATTCTTTTGATATGCTTTAGCGATTTGGCATGCTTGATTGCAAGTCTTCCCCCACTCCTTTTCAGTCAGGTGTTGTTTTGTCTTCCACTTTCTCTACTCCTTCAGTAGACCCCACTTTATACAGGAAGTTGGTTGGCAGTTTGTTGTACCTGACACATTCTCGTCCTGATCTTTCCTTTGCAGTTGGCCTTGTCTCTCAGTTCTCCCATGATCCTCATGAGAGCCATTGGCAAGCAGCCAAACGTATTTTGAGGTACATTCAGGTTACCACTCATTATGGCATTCACTACACTTCAGGATCCCCTCACATCATTGGCTTCACTGACTCTGATTGGGCTGGTGATGTCAACGATCGAAAGTCTACTTATGGCTTTATTTTTTGCCTTGGTTCTGGTCCTATCACATGGTCTTGCAAGAAGCAGTCTGCTATTGCATTATCATCTATAGAGGTTGAGTACCATGCAACAGTGTTAGCCATTCAGGATTTTTTATGGCTTCGGCAGTTGATGATAGAGTTTGGGTTTCCTCCAGATAGTCCCACTATTCTTTGGTGTGACAATCAAAGTGCCATTCACATTTCTCGCAATCCAGTGGAGCATCAGTGGACAAAGTACATTGAAATCCACATGCACTTCATCAGGCAGTTGATTTAGGATGGTTCTCTCATCTTGGAGTACATTCCTACCGAGGAGCAGGTTGCAGACATCTTCACTAAACCTTTAGCATCTCTGTGCTATCTTCAATTGCACTCCATGCTTGGGGTGAAGGAAGTTGTCCTTGGGGGGTCTCAGTGAGGCCTTCCTTCATGTTTTTTTTCAGCATGTTTTTTTATCTCTTTTTCGAGAGGAGTTTTTTCCCATTGGGTTTTCTCCTTTACTCCGCTTTATAGAGATTTTTTTGTATTCAGGTACCTGATCAGGCCATGTTGCCGGGACACTCTGTTGCATTGTAGTTCCTTTGCTTTCTTTTGCATTGTTTGTAACTGCATTGTAGCTCATCTTAAGGGGGGTGTTAGAGTAAAGTAATTAATTAACTTTACTCTCCTCTTAAGATTTCACTTTATGCACACATATTAGTCATTTAATAATTAATATTTAATTATTAAATGCACTCACCTTAGGGTTAGGTTTTCCTTTCGGTGTTGATCTCCTTTATAAGGATTGATCTCTTGTATTGTATTTGCTTCTTGATTCATTTTTTCGCTGATAATAATCTTTCACATTGTCAGAGCAAAACCCTTGTTTTGTTTCCTACAGATTTCTTTTTTGTGACAAGTTTTTGCATGCATGTTTCTTGGGCTTAATATATTTGTTTTTCATCAAATCTTACACAAAAGATTGAAGAAAATGGTAGAAAGTGCAAATGTGAAAGTTGATGAAGACTTAGGTACATCATCTAGATCCAATGGATATGAATATGGTGATTAGAATGATAATAAAAATCAAAGAAATCAAGATTAGACTTCAAATAAAGTGCAAATCAATCCCAAAAATCAGGAGAATGAAGAAGAAGGAGAAACCAATGGAAATGCAGAAGAGAGAACACAAGAGATAGAAGGTGAAGAACATCCTAAGAAGAATTTGAGGTATGTAAGATTGAATCATTCAAAAGATTAGATTATAGGTGACAAGAACAAAGGTCTCCATACTAGGAGAAAGATTGCAAAATAATATTGCTTTATTTCAAAAACTAAGCTTGCTAATGTGAATGAAGCATGTAAAGATGAACATTGGGTTGAAGCAATGAAATAAGAGTTGAAACAGATTGAAAAGAATGATACATGGATTCCTGTTCCTAGATCTAACAATAAGAATGTTATTGGTACTAAATGGGTTTTCATAAACAAACTGAATGAGCAAGGTGAAGTGATTAGAAATAAAGCAAGACTGGTATGTAAAGGATATTCACAAATGGAAGGAATTAATTTTGAAGAGACCTTTGCCCTTGTTGCTAGAATTGAAGTTGTAAGATTATTTCTTGCCTATGCTACTCACAAGAACTAATATTTTTATCAAATGGATGTCAAATCATCTTTTCTAAATGGCGAATTGGAAGAAGAAATGTTTGTTGACCAACCTGATGGATTCTAGTTAACTGATAAGGAAGATATGGTGTGTCAGTTAAAGAAAGCATTGTATGGGATCAAGCAAGCCTCTAGAGCATGGTATGCAAGATTGGATAAATATTTACTGAAGCTTGGATTCAACAAAGGTACTACTGATAGTAATTTGTATTTCAAGAATGATGATAAAGATCTGATTTTTGAAGTCTTTTTTGATGACATTATTTTTGGAGGAGATGACGCTTTGTGCATGAAGTTTTCTAGTGAAATGCAAAATGAATTTGAGATGTCAATGATTGGTGAGATGAAATTCTTCTTGGGATTGAAACTCACTCAATTAGATAAAGGTATTTTTATATCTCAGTCCAAGTATGTGAAGGAATTGTTGAAGAAGTTTGGTATGGAAGATTCAAAGCTAGTTGGTACACCCATGGTGACCAGATGCAAGTTGACTATAGAAGATGATTCTTTGAAAGCAAATCAGACAAGATATAAATCAATGATTGGTGGATTGTAGTATTTAACTCAAACCATACTTGATATTATGAATGTTCTATGTACTGTTGTAAGATTTCAAGTTGATCCAAAGGAATCTCATGTGACTGTTGTGCAGAGAAGTTTTGGATATTTGAAGGGAATTGTTGATCTTGGCCTATGTATCCTAAAGATGATGAACTTACTTTGAGTGCCTTTACTGATGTTGATTGGGTCAAAGATGTAAATGGCAGGAAAAGTACTAGTGGTGGAGCATTTTTCTTGGGTAAGAAGCTAATTTCATGGTTAGGCAAGAAGTAGAATGTCATTTCATTGTCTACTATAGAGGCCGAATACATTGTTGCTGCTAACAATTGTACTCAATTCCTATGGATGAAGCAGATTTTGAAGGGTATCAGAGTTGTATATGATGAGCGTATTGCTATATATTGTGATAATTCAAGTGCTATTAACATTTCCAAGAATTCAGTGTTGCATTCAAAGAAAAATCATATATCTATCATGTTTCACTTCTTGAGGGAGAAGGTGAGTGAAAAAGAAGTCAAATTGGAATATGTGCCTACAAGGGAGTAGATTGCAGATATCTTTACAAAGTCATTTCCTAAGGATACTTTTGAGTATATTAGAGGGAAGTTAGGGGTGATTACCCCTCCTAATCATAATTAAGATGCAAAGCAATGAATTGCATCAATCCGTGCATTTCATAGTCAAATCTTGTTTTGGATTGATGTTGTGGTGGCTACTACTCAGGGGGAGTAGTTAGATGGGTCAGAAATTCATATATGTGGTTCAAATCTTAGAGATTCTTTGTCATTGATGTCAAAGGGGGAGAAGAGTCGTGTGAAAAACTATTGATTATTTGGGGAGAAGAGTCTTATGAGAGAAGAGTCGTGTGGAAGAGTTGAGGAGACAATGAGTCAAAATCTAAGGGGGAGTAAGTGTCAAGAGTTAGTTACGTTGATGGTGTTTTTCACATCATGTGTTGCCATCAATGCCAAAGGGGGAGATTGTTGGATGTTGTGGTTGTTTTGTTGATATGTAGTTGTCATTGATGTCAACACTATTAGAATTAATGCATTTAAAGTTGTATATGTCGAGGATATTGAGAAAATTGTAAAGAAATGAGTTGCAAATTGTCAGTGGTTAAGTGAAGTTCAGTATAGTGGTATGTTCTATACATTGAAGATCAGAGGTTGTGGACTAAAGGGTTTGTTACTGAGTGTATCTAGTTTATCCACATCAACTTTTAGAGATGTGCATGAAGATTTGATCGAGTTATGAAGATTTTCATTTAGACAATTTTTTTGTCTTTAGTTAATGTTCTTGATTGAAGATAAGGCTATTTCAATTAGTTTAGTTGTTGTGAATTCTTCTTTGCTAGTTCTTAATGTTTTTGGATGCTTCTAGATCATTCTTTATCTTTGTTGCACATATGCATTGATTGTTGTACTCGTGGTTGGCAATTTTCTCTTGTGTATTCATGTTTTTCATGTTCCTGGCCAACACAGTGTTGAAGCGTGTTGTGGATCTTTGAGGAGAAATTAATTGACGTGTTTCATGTTGAATATGTTGATTTGGGTCCTCACTAAGTTGTGGCTGACTTTTGTTGATTCACATTAAATATTATCTATTGATTTGGGCCGATAGTTATATTCATTTTATTATTTATGTTGGTTGACTTGTAACAATGAAATTTCTTGTTGTGGATATATAAGAGTGATTTTTTGTTCAAATTGAAGGGTACGAGTGGTGCAAGAATTTGAAAATGTGTGTGTTTGTGAAAATAATGTTCTAATCATTTGAAGGCAGAGTAGAGTGTGAAGAAAAGTGAGAAAGGGTAAAGAAGAGTGAAGAGTTGTTCATGCGCTTAAACTAGAACTATGATCAAGCATTAGTAGATGTTATTTTACCAGTTCAATCCTTGTGGATGGCTATAATCTGAATTCCTTTATAAGACAATGTGTCTTCCTTTGTAATTGGGAAGTGAGCTCTAGGCAGCACACCTAAATGAAAGTGCATTCCCCATATTTCATTCTCTTTATACTTTTAACAGGGTATAATCTTTTGGATTGACCTGCACCATGGTTTTTCCCCTAACATGGTTTTCATGTAAAAAATCTTGGTGTTATAAGTGTTTTTGATGTGTTGATGATCTATGTTTTCATGCTAAATAATCAAATCTGAGAATAAAGTTGTTAAGTTAAATAAGTTTGAATTTTTTGGACAACTGATTCACCCCCCCCTCTCAGTTGTCTGCTCTTGTATTTCCAACAAATCATGTGTTATGTGATGCTCTTGTGTTTTTGATCTATGCTTCATTGATGCTATCTTATTGTGATGATATTATTCATATATTGTTGGTATATAAGTTCACATAAGGTAATTTTTATAAGCATGTTGTGTTGGCTAAATTTTGGCATCATAAAGAAGATGGATCTAATTATACTAATTCCATATTAAGGAAACTTAATTTTCATATTTGCATATAAGTTTCAGATTTCCATGTTGTATAGTCCAAGCCTTGAATCTCATCCATTGAATTCAAATTTGGATAAATATTGAATTTCTCAACAATTGGTATTGAACCTATTTATTTCTCATCACTTTCATAGGATCTTAGAATGGCCACAAGTCTTAGATCCTATTATAAGAAAATTGATCCCCTTTTGACCCTTCTTAATCCTTTGATCTCTCTAACATGATTTTTTTCCTCATTTCCAATGTAAATAAACAAGGGTGTCCAAATTTGGATCCATCATCTAAATAATTTTCTTATGATTCAGGAAAAGAGGATAATAAAAATAGACATTTAATTTCCTCATCTATCTTGGCATTAATGGATCATAACTAACTTATAATCAAATTAAATGCATTCACTTTTTTCCACAAAGTCCAAAAAGTTAATTTTTAATGAATATTTCATCTTATTTTTATATAATTTATTTACTAAACTCTTTGTATGGTAGATCTCACCAATCCTCTTCCTTATTAAATATGTAGTAGCCTCATTAAAAATATTCAATATGATAAAATTTGCAATCAACAACCAAATAATTCCTCATTCATTTTTGTCCAATACCTTGCAATTATGATTAAATGGACTATCTAGTTTATCTTTATTTATAATATCTATTCACTAATCTCTCTCATCAAGGAAATTCTCCATTTTGAGTTTCTAAAGATCATAATTAGATTCATTGAATTTCTCAAATTCCACCTGAGGTGAACTTGCAATGGGTTCTAATATATAGAGATATACAAACACACAAACAAAGATGCTCTTATCATAATGTAAAAACTCAAAACATTCCAAAAAGGAATTCCCATATTATCAATATGAAGGATTTGGCAAAAAAAATGAAAAATAGTGAATAATTATAACAATAATATCAAACTTGATGTAGATATTTAAGTGTTTATGTATAAGAAATATGTAAATGAAATGGAGAGCAAAAAATAAATCAGAAAACCATAATAAATTTACACATAACACTATATGTACTCAAGAAAAAATATAACAAAAACTCCATCAAAAAGAGGATCAAGTATGTAGTAACTTTATAAAACAATATTACATAATGAATAAAATTTCTCTTTAATCCATCAACACTAGTGTACCTATGATAACATGAATATGAAACTAATACCTCATGCCTCCAATATATAGAATAATAAGAGAGGGGAAACCACACATGGTTTCCCAAAATAATGGATTCTCAAAGCCATGGTATTATGGAAAAACCCATACCCTACTTGAAGATCATCTTCTGATAATTGTAAATCATAATCAAGGACTTCATATGGGCATAATCAATGTATCAAGAATTAAAAAGTTAACTCTAAAGGAATCTTTGACCAATAACTATAATGGATCACATATTTGAGTATAATTTTCTATTACGAAGATCCCAAATCATGTAGATATTTTTTCCCATATGTATAGGTGTTAGTCATACTCCCTACCACCACCCAATGAACTACAATTTCAGCACCATGTGATTGTCATCAAATAAGGGAACCAGGTCCTACTCTTCATTGTCCTCACTCATGGAATCATTTACTACTATAGGTTATAGTAACTCCTTGGCTCTTGGTGTGTTATGATGTGATATCGTATACCTTTGTACATTTATAGGTATAATCAATGAATATCTAAAAAGCTTCCTCAATAGGTCATAGTAAAACAACAAAATAATATGGTCTAGGTAGCCTATAAACCATCTATCTCTCTACATGTGGACCATCTGGTGTATATGGAATTACCATGCTATCATCCTCTATAGGGGTGCTAAATCAAATATATTAAAGGAAAATGATCAAATTTCTAGCATTAGTAGAGTATATCCCTGTAATGCCAAAAATTGCATCCTATCTAATTTCACAATACATAAAACTCCCCTTTATCTTAATTAAATTAAATAATGCAATGTCTCCTTCACCTAAACTTAATATTTTCATTAACCCTTTCAGTTTTGGTTGTTTAAGAAAATTTTTGTCACAAATGACCACACGCTACATAGAAATCTGCATGTCACACGAATGTCCCATAAATATTCCTACCTACATAGTCATTGAGGCATTACATTTATTTGCTGCCCATAAATTTTAACATCCTTGTAGCTTGAAAATGCATCAAAAATTCCCATTTGTATGTCCATATCCCAATTCAAACTTCTATTTTTGCATTCTACTCACTCTATTCGATCTCTCATTCATTCTATCTCATTATTCTTCATCTTTTACTCACTATCTCAATTATCAAGTTCTCTTGCTCTTTTTCTCTCTACAGTAGCACTTTGGTTCTCTTGGCATGTGTTGGAGATTACATGCTCTTCCCAACATTTCAACATTCTCATTCATCAAAGGAGAGTAATTGTAATCTATCTTTATTTCATTATCATCTTTATTTTGATAGCATATTGTCTATTATCTTTATCTTGTCTATTTATTTTCTCTATCTATCTATCTAGTTGTCAGTGGAGGTGGGAACACCTATGTAGGTGTTTGACTAAGGCAAGCCCCTAAAACAGCCCCAACCATTTTTTGGTTTTCGTGTGTGTAGGTTTTAAAGGTGTTGCTTCATGGGAGGCTTCACTCATGGACCTCTTGTGAGTCTTATCTCTTTCCTTTCATTTCTATCATTTCCTTTCAATTTATTTTAGTATACATTTGTTATCATTATTATATTATTCTATTAGTTAAACGCATTTTCAAGGTTTTAGTTATTGAATAGATAGTAGGTTCTTTGTGATTTCTTGTGACAAACTCTATTTTTGGTTTGTATGAGACTATAGAATGTTGGGGATGTCTACATGTCTCATTGTCATCCTTAGCTAGTAACTTTCTAGTTTGTCTAGAAAACCTCGATGACCTACTCTTTTGATTTCTAAAACTCTTACCTCTTAATTCATCATAAAATACAAAATATAAATAATATCCCTTGTCTTTCCATTTTGTCACCTGAGCTTTAGTCCTTGAGGTATTCAAGGAACATTCACCATTGACAGGGGGTGTCAATTTTCCTCCTCTACAATCCCCAAACTATCACAATGTGTGTATCCCCTATGCATGTTTTTTTCACACATCACCTACAATCACAATGAGACTTCTCATCAATCGAGTGTACTTATGTGATCTAGATCTCACACTTATAGAAGCATGTATAAATCATCAAGAGATGTTCCTCATGTCACACATATTGTTCCAAGACATGGTAGAGGTGTGCTAGCATGATCTACCCTCACAAAAACATAATATATTCCTGCATGTCTTGTTTAGCATGGATGAACCCCCTATGCAAATAGGTGTCCAATAATCCATCAAAATACATATGGTAAGTATCAAAATCATGACATGTTATACTAAGGTGATGAATGCACTCTCCTACACCATCCATAATAGATATTTTTGGCTTGTTTTATCCTTAGGGAAATGTCAACCTAGTAAATACATTTATGCAACTTTCACATTGATCACAAACCTCTGATCCACCATGGCTACATGCCAACCTTGAAATAATAGTTGAAGGATCTTGTATAAATCCTTGAGAGTGATAGTCATCTCTTATATTGGGAGTCTAAAATTTATGTGTCTACATCGAATCTCTCCATAAGTGTCATCAACATCCTATTGATATACCACATCTCTAGCATGTGGTATACCTAGTATAGGTAGACTTGGCACATTGACATAACCTCTACTTATGTTAGAGTAATCATTGAACTTCATAATAGAAAGAGAATGCTACTCTCTCATCTATCTCTCATGGTTGGTGATTCATACATAATTCAAATAAAATTTTACATCAAATTTTTCCTTCCACATTTTTTTTATTTATATAGTATTTCTATCAAAATTCAAAATTTAAAATTCTCTACATTTGTTTTGGATGCTAGAATTTAGCATAGACCATAGTGTGTTTATAAGAATATAGCACATGTCCTAGATGATAATGTATCCTTTGGACTCTAAAAAGTGATTGAAATGCTAGTATACATCCAAAAATCCTATGCTGACCTACAATCCTACAACTATCAAAATTTTCTTAGAAATTGGTGTAGACCTGAGGCTCAACTCAATTAATATGATAACATGACTTTAAGAGGCATCTAACAAGATTAAGATGACCTATTTGGACAATCTAAATCAACCCCAAAGTTTGAAAAAAAAAAACAAAATTTAGTTTTCCCACTTTCTCCCCTTGAACTCTAGTAGTAGTGCAAACCTAATTTTTTACTTCTAACTCCAATATCCTCCAAAAAAATTGGAAAAAAAAAAAATGGATTAAGATACCCATTTCAAGGATATAAAACATGTGTAAGCCCCAAAATCAACTCCTTTGGACCAACATGGAGATCCAACACCCCTACCATGGACAAACCTAGTGAAATGGGCCTCTTTTTCAAAGAGAGTACCCTTCAAACTTCTCCAAACCATCTGAAACCTTGGGAAAATAGTTCAAATACTCAAAAACCTCCAAATCCACCATCAAATTCCTTTGGTATGGACAAACTCGGTCCAAACTTGAAAACCCTTATTTTAGGCACAATTCAAGAGGGTTTATTGGATATGACACGTCCACAATCTCCCAGGCCCTAAAACCAAC
The DNA here is from genome assembly GCA_007258455.2 of Sequoia sempervirens. Classification (NCBI taxonomy): domain Eukaryota; kingdom Viridiplantae; phylum Streptophyta; class Pinopsida; order Cupressales; family Cupressaceae; genus Sequoia; species Sequoia sempervirens. The sequence goes on from VDFB02263527.1 coordinate 147,125, forward strand.
TCAAACATTGTCCATTAACCCCATACATGCTTAAAAGTTAAAAAAAAAACTCCCATACATATTTTATCAAACCCTAGACTGAAACCCCTTTATTCACATGCATTTCTCCACAAAACACTTAGGAACAAAAGGTTTATCTTCCTTATTCCTCTCCCTGTGCTCTAAACATGAATCCTATATGTAAATAAAACTCCATAGGGCCCCTTACACAAGTTATAGTGGCCACAGAAAGTGTAAGGGCCCTTTACATCGTATTTAAATCCCAAAACCCTCAAAAACAAGGTATATCAGTTGTGCACAGGAAAACACTTAAAGTAGACTTCAAACTCCTTATTATTCCTTCAAATCAGATATAAATCAATGTTACCATAGAACACTACATAGGAAGAAATATTACACAACTTACATCAGCTTGTACAAATCTGCAAAATAAGGAAGAAACACAAAAAATTGAAAGAAAACTCAGAATTTTTATTGTCAAGTCCTTGTATCTTGAATTAACAACCTTACAATGATGTCTTCATGCCTTTTTAAAGACCTATCCATCTCAATCACTAACCAACTACCTTTTCAACTAATTTTTGAATCCCTTAGGACCATTGGGAACATAAAACACACCATTTACAACTTTTGTTAACATATACTTCCATATATTGAAGTGCTTACACCTTTTGACCTTAAATGCATTGAAAACACCTGTTACTTCTCTAAAACCACACTAATGGCTTAAAAATATCCTTATTACATTGACAAGACACTATTCTTGCACATTTACATGTAGATTCAAAAACCTTCCTTCCAATGGCTACACAACAATTTCAAGTGCAAGATCACAACCTAAACTCAAAACCTCGCCTTAAAACTTACTTAGGAGTCTAAATTGACCTTATTCACAACAAATAACCTCAAAAAAACTTTATTTCTTGCTAAGAATTTCAATGCTCAATGATTAGTGCACCAATTGTAGGCATAAGGTGGAGGTGCTCCTGCATCAGAAATTCATTAAAAATATAATAAAAATTATTACCTATCTTACTTGGATGTCCCTCTCCACCCAATCCCTCAACTAGTATAATATCATTATCTTAAATACTCGTTTGTATAGCATTTTATCTCTCTAAGGTCTTTGGAGTACTTTTGTTTGGTAGACTAAATAGTAAATATTTTTTCATATTTATAAAATAAATTATCAAAATGCAACCTTCTTCTTCTCATAACTTTTGGTAACAAGCTCAAGTTTTTGTGCAGTTTCCTCCATGCAAGTCTAGGCTCTTCCCTCTTCTTCATCACATTCTTTTCACCACATTATTACCATTTTTAAGTGTGACAATAAAAATAAAGGTGAATTTTCATTCTCTGCCACCGTATTTATAAGTTGACGCCAATTTAAAATCATACATTATTGTTAGGATTTGGTGTTGTACACCATTGCATAAAATATTATATTATAATTATTACACCCCATCTCTTAGTTACTAGGTTACTTTTACCTTCATGAGTAAATATGATGATAAATGTAAATCATGAACTCAATATGTTTAATAAGTGAATGCAATATTGACATATGTATTAAGATATTATTGGTTTTAAAGGAATGATTATGTTTTACACTGATGGAAAATGAGATGATTGAATATGTATTTCAATATGACCACTTTAATGCTTAGATGATGCAAATGACTTATGATACAAATAAATTTTATGTGAATGACTAACTACCTTTGTGATGCACTAAGTTGGATGTAGGAAGGAGTCGAGCCCTCAAGTATGAGAGGGGGAGTATCACTTAGGAGAAGAACTTGGTTTGGTAACCCTTAATAAGTCTAATTGAGCATACACACACTCACATATTAGATTGGTTTAGTTGAGTCAATGGTTTGGGATTTTGTAAGTAAACTCTTGGTCGTATGTTTGTGTATTGGTCTTTGATTTCTATTAGGTTGATAGGAAGATGGTGTTAATGTTTATAACTCCCTTGAGATAGTCTTGTCCATTTGAGTTATGATACTAAATGATTTTTGATAAATCATGCTTTTTAAATGATTATGATTGAGTACCTTTATGTGTGTGGGTATGCATATATGTGTATTAATTATACGTGTATATATGTATTGTTGATGTTTGCAAATCTAATAGGAAACTTGCTAAAAGGTTGTGTTGTCATTGACTTAGTAAAAGAGTCTTGTTGTCTCTTGAAATAAGTCAACTCAACCATTTGAATTTTGAGGACTATTGTGTGTTGCAAGCCATGAGTTAGTTAAGTTGAGTCATTGCATATACATAGGAAGGTGGAAAAATTGTGAGCTAGTTTGCAGCCTTGGATGCCCAATTTTTACTATATATAGAGGTGCAATATTTACCATTGGGACACACTTATCATTGTGATTTCTATGATGATATACTACTACATTTTCTATTTTAAAGTATTTTGTGAGAGCTTTGAGAGAGAGAGAAGATAGGTTGAACATTTGCAAGTATTGAGAGTTCGTAGTGAGAAGCTAGAGATTGTGATATGTTGAATATAGGAGTTGCAAGTTGCTATGTGCAAGTTGAGATAGGAAGGGAGATTTATCATTTGGAGCTTATATACATGCATGCTAATTTCTATTCCTTTGTTATATATTGGAAAGGTTAATTATTTATGTTTTCCAAGTTGGAAAGAAATCATTTAAAAGTGTGTTGTGATGTTTGTTTTTTCTTGCACGTTCTTAGTTGTTTCTTTCTTTGGTGGAACCTATCTATTGTGTTAATACTTTTATATGCCCTATATCAGAATTTATATGATAGTGTTTCTATTTAAACTATACGTAGTTTGTCTATACTTGATTGATTATTCATATCTCCTTGAAAGTAGGAAGAGAGTCTTGTCCCTAGGGTTAGGGTATAAACTTGATGGTTATATCTATATTCAACAATAGGTTTGATAAAATATATTTTATGATTATGTTATTTTCTTATTTTATTTAAGTTTCTATTCATATTCATGAAAATCAGGACTCAAGTTTTGGCAGCCCATAGCCATATTGAGAAAAGGGCTTGTAGGTGCAGAAGCACAAAACCTTCTCATATTAATGCCTTCAAATTATATTCAAATATATTAAACATTGTAAACATGAGAATATTTTAGGTATTTTGAAAGAGAAGTTGGTTCATGATCACTTGATCATTACATCACTTTTGTTTGAAACATTAGGTTGAGAATAACATGTTTGGTTTGGTTGTTTACTTGATTGTTGCTTCAAGAAAATAGGTTTGAATTAACCTATATGATATGTTTGATCATTTGATTGTTGATTATATCTTTGATTGAAGTCATTTATTGTTGAAAATTATACTTTTGATGAGAGTCACTTATTGTTGAGATTGTACTTTTGAAATAGATTCATTTAATGTTGAGACATTATGAATACCTACTGGTTAATTAGGTTATTCCTGAGGTTAGGATAATCCATGGGAAAGGGGATAACCTATGTATTTTAAGATATTTGTAGCAATGCCAATTAAATATGAGATAATGGGAAGGTTATTCCTGAGATTAGGATAATCCATGGGAAAGGGGATAACCTTTGTATAGAATACTAATGGTAAAAAAAATCAATAAATTAAGGTGGTGAAATAGATGACTCTCACTCAAAGTACTAGGTGATAATATTTGGCCAAAGTAGTGTAAGTAACCACTATTTACACTGTTAGTTTAGTGTGATCCGATTTACATACTAGGCTGGGTATATCATACATGTAGTTGTAGCCACATTATGGTATCTCTAGATATGTAGGACACACCATTATGCTCAAAAAAGGCTAAGGAAGAATGAGGTTACAAACCAATATTTTCATCGAAGGGAGGGCCATCTCACCAAGTTTGGTAGATGTGCAAAGGACAGTAGTAATTCCATGGTTGGTGAAAAAGTGCTTGAGTGATACTTATCCTCATGTAGTTGGTAGCCAATATTTGGGAGGACATTCTCAACCATTTATATTTCTAGTTCATGTAAGCTTGTTGAAGATATGTATGTAATCATGTATACATCTATATGGAAGTTGTAAATGTGAAATGTTATCCTAAATATATGTAAAGTGAAATCATAATTGTATTGATGAAATGATTATTTGATTATGCAATGGAAAAGTTTAGAAAGGTTATCTTTCAAATGGTGCATTTATTATTGAAAAGAAAAGAAAATTTGTATTTCTCATAATGTTTGATGCATAAACTATTCACTTGTGGGTAAAACATAGTAAAATTACTGGGTAGAACAATGGGCATGTTACATGTTATATCAGAGCTACCAGGTTCAACACTGGAACCTATGAGCTCATTACATAAGTGATATGTAAACCTTATTGAAATTTAATGGAAAAATGTTTCTTATGCCATGATGGAAAGAGGAAAAGAACAAAGGGGAAACAAAAAGGGAAGTTAAGATTATTGAAAACTTGTTTAAGTATGGCACTATGAAAGAATTGTCCCAGGGTTTTAAGACTCCTAAACCAATAACTTGATAAGATACACCTTTGTATTGCAGAAGATATGCAACAACGTTCAATAGGAAGGTTATGGAGGATTAACAATGAGTACCTTCTCCCTAAGAAATAATTTAAATGACTCTAAGAGATAGAAAGAACTAAAGTAATTCCCCTTATTGATAGAAACATGTAGACATGAAGAGTCAAGTATTTTGGATTAAGGATACTATGAAGCTATACGTGTGCTTTATGAAAAGGAACTAATTGATAGCATATAATGGAAACATAGTTGAAGTAAAAATTCAGCATTTTGGGAATTAAAATCAACTAGAGAGGTATCCAGGAGGCAAGATAACCCTTTACAAACTTGATTTAGTACTAAGTTAAAATCTTGCAAAAATAATCAAAATCAAGAGTGAAAGTTGGCACCTTAAAGTAAAGGTTAGAGACCAAAATAGTCAAAAAATTAGCATCCTACAAAGAATAAAATCCAACATGACTCCACCAACTAGAATAGGCAAGGTCAATTTTGGGTTCTGATTTAAAATGGGAAAAGAAACCAAATAACCTTAAAGTATCTAAATTTATGAGAAAGTGGAATTACCAAGAACTTGGAAAAAATTACTTGGAAAGATGATTACAAGGTAAAATCTTGGAAAGTAAATTAGACAATTTGGAAAAAGGGCTTAGTTAGAGCATCGTTTGGTTGAATATCAAATTGAACTTACTGACTTATCAACAAAAGTAAACTTATGCTTAGATCTTTAAGTGATCATATGAATATGTTCCAATGGGAAATTTAGTGTGGTTAAAAGGCTATTGTATACATGGAAAAAGAGAATTGGAATGAAATACTAGAGTATCTCTTAGCTTATAAAGTTGGTGATTATTCATTAGATCTTGATATTATGGATCCAACTATCAATTCTAAGAGATTGAAGGTGATAATGAACTAGTTTTGAAAACAAAAATCATATTTAAGGTAAACCATGAGGGTAAAAAAAAGCAAGAATAGTTAGTCAACTATCAAAAGCCAGCAACAAGGACTGTTAAACCAAATCAACCAATTTGGAGAGAATAGATGATTGTTAAAATCTCAACTTCAAGATGACCTAATGTCTTGGAAACACTAAGGGGGAAAGAAGGAGAGTATATGCTCGCAGATAAGTACCCTTTTCAATGAGGTTTAATGTTGTATCTCTAGAAGGAGAGAATTTTTAACTAAAGCCCTGAACTCAATGACTAGAACAAGGTTGGTAAAGTTAAAAGGGTTAAGGTATTGGAATTTTTGGTGAAGGTAGTGGAAAGGTCAAGAATTTTGACCAAAGGGAAGGAAATATTTACAACACAAATTCTATACGTAATTATTTCAGAAGAACATTTTTTTATTATCATTGATACCGTAGAGAAAGATAGGCAGTATGCTTAATCATGAAAGGGGAGATTTACATAATCATGAATTAGATTTATCGAGAAACATTCATGCTTGGTAACTAGGTATGTAATAATTGTTGATATATTTTGGAAGATAATATCAACCAACATGATTTAACAAGAATTATTCCTCGAACTAATATAAATGCTCACTAGAAGAGATGGATTGATCTAAAACTTGGACTACGACTTTGAAATGACTAACTAGAGAAAGAAATCCAAGATATGGATGCTTAGGATGAATTATTCATATCTCTACAATAATATCTAAACATTATATTTCAAGAATTAGATGTGGCATAATTCCATGGAAGAATTTTCACCTTGTCAGTATGGACTATTATGAATCAAAGAAAGAACCTATGTACCCATTTTTTGGAAGATTAAAGAATGAATGAGATAAACTGATGTCGTATTCAAGAGACATGGGAATGAAAAAATATTTTTTGGATGAGGAACCACTATAATTTGGAAGGAGACAGAGTAATATGCTGCAAGGTATGTAGCAAGTTGTTGTCTAATATGCCAGAGAATGAAGTTAGTATGTCATCATTGGCAGGATTTGTATACTATCAGGGAATTCCAATGAAGAAGTGGTAGATCATAAGAATAGTTTTGATATTTCTATGTCAACGAAACTAGCATAATTTTATGGTGGAGAGGCTCACCAAGGTAACCAATTTTTATTGGAAATTTTGATTTATAGGATATCAGTCCTAATTAACAAATTGTGTAAAGCAGTTGCTTAAATGCTCCTGAGAATGTTATCTCAGAATGGGACATACAAGTAACATTAAGGTTTTGTGTAAACCATGATCGCCTTGTTGGAAAATAAATCAATTGAATGAATGCTCAATTTATTACTTTAAGTTAGCCAGTTAGGAAAAAGGGATAAACCAAATCTTGAAGGATTTGTGGAGTACTTTTTTATAATAAACTTCCATCATAGAAATTTGATCGATTTGAAATATTATATGGGAAGAAGGGTTGAATTCCTAAAAGCTAGAAGAATCTATGGAATATGATTTACATTAGACCGAAAATGTTGTTATAAAAGGAAAAATATATTGAAATGATCAGGGACACTTTTTTGATACAAAGAATGAGTCATGAAGGTATTACTGACAGGTGTCTAAGAGTGGTGTTATTCTCGAGATGGGAAGTAGTCAAGGGAAACATTATTATGCTTAAGGTAAATGGTTGTGTTTATTATGGGTAGTCTTGACTTCTAATTTGTCAAATAATGTTTAGACTTGTAGCGCCTAATCATGAAAGTTGATGATAACAGTATTATTTAATGAAACAATAGAGTAATCAATCAAATATTAACTGAACAACCAAGTAGTTCCCATTGGCATGACCTAACATACATGGAATTTTCTAGCCAATACAAAGAATAAGATCCACTAAACAAAAAAATATTATCTATCATTCTTATCTACAAGCAATTTTGAGCAACAATTTCATCCTATTTATCATTTTACATTACAGTTGTTCCAATTTGACTCAATGAGGAGACATTTTTTACTAATCATTAACATTTGGGGAAAACTATTCCAAAATAGGACAAACCACAAAACATACCTTCTTGTAATACATTTAAGTTTCAAGAGCTAAGAGAAAATTCAAATCCTATGCTTCAATAGTTAACAAAATTTTTGACCTTCAGAGTGACACTTTTAGTCAATATATGTTTTTTTCCTCTCCTTAACTCTGTAGAAATCTTCAATACCTTCAGTCATAGGAGAAAATTCATTCATTACGCTTATAAAATGGGCTTACTGAAAATTTCCATGTTTCTTTTTAATTGCACCAATTTACAAGTAATATTATTGTAAATGCCTAAACCAGGTGTCATTTTAAACTAGATATTTCCATTTTGGGATGATGTACCCATTAGGGTAAGCCGAAACACCACAATTCCAATGTTACATGTATCTAAAGTGGCATTTGACATGTAATTTTAAAACAAAATCAAGATTTGAGTCTTATGTTCACTATGAGAAATGGGAGCTCAACCTTAAAGATGATGGCTTGTTGTTTTGATCAAGTAACCACTCCCTTAACTTCAAAAATAGTCTCCTACCACCTTCAATGTGATTAGAGCCATCAGTCACAATGTAAATAAAATGCATTGGTAACAAATTCTAACCAATCCCCAAATTAGTTGTTTGATTAGTCGCTATAGATGAGGATTTCGAAGCAAAATTAGTTAATACAGATTTCAAAGTAGTGGTATGTAAATATGTAAGAGGGAAATACCGAATTCTATCTACTTCTTTTTGAAGATAATTCAACTCATAAAAAATTGACTACTGAGAGCTATTGGTTGCATTTTTCAACATTCAAAATTTGACAGGTTCTTCGGGAATATGAAATGCCAATTGGAGAGGTGTCGTGATTGATTCTAGCATTGACAAGCTAAACTCTTTACAACTACAAATAGACACCCCACATTTAAGTATCAAATAATAATGAATTTCATTATTGTTTCTTTTGAAAGTCTCGCCTAGTAGTTCAAGAAACACTTTCTATTGCTAAAAGAGAGATTCAAATTAAATACTTGTTTCTATATCAGATATTTCTTTCAAGCTTGTTTTCATTTCCCCAATTTACTGTTGTAGAATACTCAAACTCTCTTTCAATGCTACTTTTACCCATCCCTGAATGAGGGTTTCTTTTTTGCATGCACATGGGTCATTAGTATCACAATGGCAAAGGTAATTGAAAACAAATTTTTGTTCTAGGCTGAATTAAATTTAAATATTTTCTTCCACTCTCCACCTAGCCACTCCCAAACTCATCACTAGCTCACTCAAAGTTGCATCTCCTTTGAAAGCTCACACGGAGCAATTTTTTTTTTGGATCACACAAAGCATTTCATGACTCACACAGAGTTGGGTTGGCTCACATAGAGCACTAAAATATTTGAAACCAAAATAAATCTTGAACTTTCTTTACCAATTTAAAATTTCACTATTGAACTAGATTTAATTAATCCTGAATTTCATTGTCAATCTAAAAATTTCATAATTTGAATTGAAATAAAAATTTCAACATGAACTAGCTACTTTACCTCTATTTTTTTCCAATTTTGTTCTCTTCCCTTTCGTTATTCCTTTTTGCTTCTCTTATTAGCTCTCCATCCTCCTTCCCCGAAACTATTTTCTCCCGTTTCTTGAAAAAAAATCCCAAGAAAACCCAAAGAAGTAGGAACTATACAATTATTAACTTATTATTCTACCTTATAATCTATTTTATAATTAAAACAATCTATTTACAATACTTTTTTCAAATCACCAAAACCTCATATTTATTAACATTTCATAATCTTAAACCAAACATAATATCAAATATTCAATATTCATCTTTAGTCTTATCACTTTACCAATTAAAGATCCCAACAAATAAAATTGCTATGCCCCTACATCACTCCCCCTCTAAGCTCTTGACTTCCTCCTAGAAGCTAATGAAAAAGATAAGGAAATAAAAATTTCATTATGTTAGTATCCTCCCAAGTAGCAGATGACTCGTCATAGGGGTTCCATTGGACCTTGACTTGATCCAGCTACCATCCCCGCAGGCTCAGTGTTTTGTGTTCCAAGATGTGAATTGGCTTAAGTGTTAACTTCCCATCCTATGCCACCGGTATATTATCCCACTCCAATACATGAGAAGAATCTGGTACATATTTCTTAAGAAAAGATATATGAAAAACATGATGGATACATAATAAGTTGGGTGGTAGTGCTAAGCAATATGCAATTGGGCCTATTCTTCTGAGAATATCAAAAGGACAAACATATCTAGGTGCTAATTTAGAGCCTTTCCCATAATATATAGAGCTCTTAAAAGGTATCACTCTCAAGAAAACTTTCTCCCCAACATGGAATTCTTGATCCACTCTCTTATTATTTGTGTACTACTTTTATCAATCTTGAGCTATCTGCAATTGCTCATGAATACAGATCACCTGTTGTTCCAAATCTCTAACCAGTTCAGGTCCAATAGCAACTCGATCCTCTAATCGATCCCAACTTAAAGGAGTTATGCAAGGTCTACCATAAATAGCCTCATTTGGTGCCATATCAAGATAAATTTGATGGTTATTGTTATAAGAAAACTCTACTAAATGAAAATAATCCTCCCAGGGGGACTACTGATCCATTACATACATCCGGAGCATATCCTCCAAAACTTGATTTACTCTTTTAGGTTTTCCATCAGTTTCTGGATGATAGGTAGTGCTGAAGTTGAGTTGAGTTCCCAAGGCTTGTTGAAGTGTAGTCCAAAAGGCCAAAATGAAGATAGGATCCCTATCAAAGATTATTTTCCTAAGCACACCATGAAGTTGAACTATATCACAAAGGAACACTCTGTCCATTGAAGCAACATTATAGGAACAACTCACTGGATAAAAAATTTCTACTTTCGTTAATTTATCCATAGTCACCATAATGACATCATTCCAACAAGTAGTGAGTGGTAAACCTACAATAAATTCCATTGAAATAACCTCCCACTTCCACTTAGGAATTGCATGTGGGTACAATAGACATGTTGGGTGTTGATGCTCTACTTTTAATCTTTGACACTCTAAACAACTAGCAAAAAAATATGTGATATCCTTCAGCATCCCTACCCAAAAGTACAACTTCCAAAGATCCGCATGCATTTTTTTAACACCAGGATGAGCAGCATAAGGTGCCCAATGAGCCTCAATCATAATCAAAACTCTAAGATCTCAAAATAAAGGAACATATATACATCCATGATGTCAGAGTAACCCATCAACATTCAAATAATAACCTTCAAACTTACCAAGTTTAGAGGACTCTGGAATTGAAAAATCCCATGGTATAAAGCATCTTGAGGTAATAGTCCTAAAACACACGCTCTAAGATTGGTCTTAATAGTCAGGGCTAACAATTCATGACGCTGCCTATTGAGAGCATCAGTTACAACATTCTCTTTCCCTTTAATATATTGGATCTTGAAATTGTATTCACACAAAAATTCCATCCATCTACATTATCTAGCATTCAAATTAGGCCGAGAAAAGATATACTGCAAACTTTGATGGTTTGAATGCAATTCAAACCAATTCCCAAGTAGGAAATGTCACCATTTGGTCAAAGCATGAACCACTACTACCAATTCCAAATCGTGCGTTGGATAATTAAGCCCATTATTCCTTAATTTACGAGACTCAAAAGATATGGATTGTCCATCCTACATGAGAACAAATTTGATACCTCCAATAGATGCATATGTACAAATTACAAAGTCATTAGTAGGGTCTGGAATAGCCAAGATGGGTGTGCTACTAAGCTTTTCCTTCAAAATTTGGAACGCTCTTTCACATTGTTCAAACTAGACAAATTTCTTGCCTTGACATTGGAGAGATGTGATTGGGTGTGCAATCTTGGAAAACCCTTCTACAAACTGTCTATAATAACCAACTAGACCCATAAAGCTTCTAACCTCAGCTACATTAGTGGGAGCAGGCCATTCCAAAATAGCCTGAATCTTGGAAGGTTCCATGGAGATACCATCACTAAAAATAAAATGTTCCAAATATTGGATCTCTATTTGGAAAAATTCACACTTAGCATTGTTTGCATATAACTGATTTTCCCGAAGACACTGTAACACCTGTCACAAATGCTCTTCATGTTCCTCCATAGTGTGTGAGTAGATCAATATATCATCAAGGAAAATGACCACAAATCGATCCATAAAAGTTTGGAAAACTCCATTCATTATACTCATAAAAATTGTTGGCGCATTAGTCAACCCGAAGGGAACAACAATAAACTCATAATGATCATATCTTGTATGGAATGTTGTTTTATGTATGCTAGCTTCAACAATTCTCAATTGGTGATATCTCGACTTAAGGTATATCTTAGAGAAAATATTCACCCCCTGAATTTTCTCAAACAAGTCATCTATCCTTGGAAAGGGATAACAATTGATAGTGATCTTATTAGGTCTATAATCTATGCAAATCCAAAGAGTTCCATCCTTCTTCTTAACAAAAATCATAGATGCACCCCACAAAGATACACTAGGATGGATGTGACCTTTTTCTAACAATTCCTGAACCTACAATTTAAGTTCTTGTAATTCTTGTGTGGTCATCCTATAGGGGGCATTAGAAATTGGCTGAGCTCCAAGAACCAAGTCTATGTGAAAATTGATTTCCCTTTTAGGTGGCATACTAGTTAGTTGAGGAAACACATCAACAAACTCATGAAGAATAGAATGATCTTCCAACATAGTGTTAGGTTTTTCTTTCAATCAGTCACTGATAGAAATAGCAAAGAATTGACACCCCTTCCTCATACATTGCTTAAGCTGCATTGTTGAAATCATCCTAATGGATACTAGTCTCTTGATTCCAGAAACAACTACCTTATTACCCAAATCATCCAAACACTCAATAGACTTGCTTCAACAATCTATTTTAGCTTCATGACCATTCATCCAATCCATACCTAATATTACATCATAATACCCCAAAGGTATCACCCTAAAATCAGTTTTGGTAGAAAAATAACTAAGCTCTAACTAACAATCTTTAATTTGGTAGAAAAAGAACTAAGCTCTAACTGGCAATCTTTAACTAGAGAGTTAACTAACATTCTAGCTCTGGAAGCTAATTCCACATCCCACTGCATATTTTTCTTAGAAACCACAATCCCACAGTTGATGGGGAAATAAATGAATTTGTTGCTCTTGAATCGAAAAGAACAGATACAATAATCTTACCAATTTTTATGGGAACTATGACGGATGCTTGATGATCAACTTGTCAGTTTTCTATTGCTGCAAAAACTCGATGAGATTTTCCAATATCACCCACAGTAGGCTCAAAGGTTGCTGACTACTGGACTCCTAAAATTGTCTTATTATGTGGACATTCCCATGCAAAGTGTCCCTTAACACCACAATTGTAACAAGTGCGGTTTGAATTAGATTGGAAAACTGATCTACCAGTACTAATTTGATTTCCTCATGTATTCTATTGGGTGTGAGTTGTTTCATTGTATTGTGTCTAATTCCTCTGATCTCCTCCCTGAGTGGGGTTTTTCAATGACCTAACTAAACCTTTTGGTGAGGACCTAGCTTTTTTATTTTGTTTTGACTATGTTGGTCTAGAAGAATAAGATGTCAATCTATTTCCATCCCTAAGAGAACAAAATTGGTTATGATTATGTCACTGAAATGAACCCCATTGTTGGTCCTAATATCTCAGGTGGATTTCTTCTACAATAAGTTCTTTCTCTACTTCTTATTTTATAGTGGTGGGCTCAAACATATGTATCGGTTCTACTATATTTTGATTTAGTCCCCTAATAAAATGGTTTACCATTAGCTTCTCATCCTGAATGTAGTCCACATACCATGACAACTCAAATGATTTTCCCTCATATTGTGCTACAATCATTCCTCTTTGTTGTAGATCATGAAATTCATCATTTTTTTGTTGTTGGAAATGCTATGAAATGTATCTCTCTTTGAAGGCCTCTAAGAAGGTTTCCCAAGTGACATTTTCAAGGCTTAAATTCCTTTTCCTCTCCTCATATCGTCACCAGGTGTCTGCACTACCCTTAAGTTGATGAATTACTAGTCTATCCTTCATATTACTTTCATAGGTCTTCAATGCAAAATTCTTTTCTAGACTTATTAACCATGCTTCTGCCTCTAATCCATCAGTAGTCCCGAAAAATTATTGTGGCTACAATCAAAGAAAATTTTGTATAATTTTTTCCATATCCACCACAACCCCCCCAACTACCTGGTTGTTGCGAGGAGGTGGAGGGCAATGCCATGACTCTCCTTCCTCAACATGTTCTATTTCATTGTGGCAGGTACTTTTATTTCTTTCTCGAGGCACAAATTGGTGTTCTACATTTTGATGCTATTTTGGCACCAATAACCTTTCTTGTATCACATTTACCATATTTTGTATAGCTTGGAGTATTTGTGGCCCTTGATCCATTGGTTCTTCAGGTTGACCAAGTTGATTTGATGACATTCTTTTCTTTGTCTACACAACAAAATGAGTTATTTCTGGCAATTTTACTTTTCCCCAAAGCCCCAGTGTTGGAATCATGGTGTACTAATACCTTAGTAATGCCTAATCATGAAATTTGATGATAGCAGTATTATTTAATGAAACAATAGACTAACCAATCAAATATTAAGTGAACAACCAAGCAGTTCCCATTGACATGCCCTAAAATACATGGACTCTATTATCCAATACAAAGAATAAGAACCACTAAACAAAAAAAACATTATCTATCATTCTTATCTATAAATGGGTTTGAGCAACAATTTCATCCTATTTATCATTTTACATTACAATTGTTCTAATTTGACTCAATGAGGAGACATTTATTTTACTAATCATTCATATTTTGGGAACACTATTACAAAATAGGACAGACCACAAAATAGACCTTCTTGTACAATACATCTGAGTTTTATGTGATATGAGTTTCGAGAGCTCAGAGAAAATTTGAATCCTATGCTTCGATAGTTAACAAAAAATTTCACCTTGAGATTGACACTTTTAGTCAGTATCTATTTCTATCCTCTCCTTAACTCTATATAAATCTTCAGTACCTTCAATCCCAGGAGAAACTTTCATTCATTATGCTTATAAAATTGGCTTACTAAAAATTTCCATTTTTCTTTTGAATTGCACTAATTTACAAGTAATATTATTGTAAATTCCTAAACCAAGCATCATTTTAAACTAGATATTTACATTTTGGGACATTGTACCCATCAAGGTAAGCCACAACACCATGATTCCAATGTTATATGCATCTAAAGTTGCATTTGACATGTAATTTTAAAACAAAAGAAAGATTCGAGTCTTATGTTCGCTATGAGAAATGGAAGCTCAACCTTGAAGATGACGAATTGTTGTTCTAATCAAGTAACCACTCCCTTAACTTTTAAAACAATCTCCTACCACCTTCAATGAGATTAGACCCATCATTCACAATGTAAATAAAGTGCATTGGTAACAAATTTTAACCAATCCCCAAATTAGTTCACTCAAATTAGTTGTTTGATTAGTCACTACACATGAAGATTTCAAAGCAAAATTAGATAATATATATTTCAAAGTAGTGTTATGTAAATATGTAAGAGGGCAATATTGAATTCTATTTGCTTCTTTCTGAAGATAATTCGACTCATAACAAATTGACTATTAAGATCTTGGTTGCATTTGTCAACATTCAAAATTTGACGGGTTCATCAGGAATACAAAATGCCAACTAGAGAGGTGTAGTGACTAATTCCAGCATTGACAAGCTAAACTCTTTACAACTACAAATAGACACCCCACATTTAAGTATCAAATAAGAATGAATTTCTACTATTTCTTTTGAAATTCTTGCTTAGCAGTTCAAGAAATTGTTTCTATTGCTAAAAGAGAGAGATTTGAATTAAATACTTGTTACTATATCGAATATTTTCTTCAAGCTTGTTTTTGTTTCTCCAATTTACCGTTGAAGAATACTTCTTAAAACTCTCTTTCACTGCTACTTTTACCCATCCTTGAATGTGGGTTTCTTTTCTGCATGCACATGGATCATTAGTATCACAATGGCAAAGGTAACTGAAAAGAATTTTTTGTTCTAGGTTGAATTAAATTTAAATCTTTTCTTCTACTCTCCACCCAGCCACCCCCAAGTTCATCACTAGCTCACTCAGAGTTGCATCTCCTTTGAAAGCTCACACAAAGCATTTTTTTTTTAAGCTCACACAAAGCATTTCATGACTCACATTGAGTTGGGCTGGCTAACACAAAGCACTAAAATATTTGAAACCAATATAAATCTTGAACTTTCTTTATCAATTTAAAATTTCACTATTGAACTAAATTTAATTAATCTTGAACTTCATTGTCAATTTGAAAATTTCATAATTTGAACTGAAATAAAATTTCAACATGAACCAGCTACCTTACCTCCATTTTTCTGATTTTTTTCTCTTTCTTTCTGTTATTCCTTTCTACTTCTCTTATTAGCTCTCCATCCTCCTTCCTCGAAACTATTTTCTCCTGTTTCTTGAAAAAAAATCTTGAGAAAACCCAAAGAAGTAGGAACTATACAATTATTAACTTATTTTTCTACCTTGTAATCTATTTTAAATGATTTTAATCTATTTTATAATTAAAACAACCTTTTTACAATACTTTTTTTTCAAATCACCAAAACCTCATATTTATTAACATTTAATAATCTTAAACCAAACATAATATCAAATGCTCAATATTCATCTTTAGTCTTATCACTTTTCCAATTAAAGATCCCAACAAACAAAAATTTTATGCCCCTACAAGACCAAAGGGAAGGATGGGACCCACAATGTAACACTAACATTCTTTACTGTTTGAGTTACACTAAGGATAATTGTATTAGCTAATGAGAACGAGTTTATTTTCCAGTCACTGTGGTATAGGTGTCATATAGGATAGAATCACTTTTGTACTTAAGATGTACATAATAATTCAATACTAACGCAATTATGATGTATAGTTCTCTAGAAAGAAAATCACTTTAGAACACAAGTCAAGGTCTAGGAAGGACGAGATTGCAAGGGGTCATGCTATGAGGGAAGATTAGTTGGAAATATACTTATTTCCTACATGATTGGAAAATTAAAAGTAAAACCTTATTTGACTTTATATATATGTTTAGTAATTTAAATCATCAGGGACGATGATTCACAAGGGGGAAAGTATGTTACACCCCATCTCTTAGTTACTAGGATACTTTTACCTTCATGAGTAAATATGATGATAAATGTAAATCGTGACCTTAATATGTTTAATTGGTGAATGAAATATTGAAATATGCATTAAGATGTTATTGCTTTTAAAGGAATGATTATGTTTTACACCAATGGAAAATGTGATGAATGAATATGTATTTCAATATGATCACTTTAATGCTTAGATGATGAAAATGATTTATGATACAAATAGATTTTATGTGAACGCCTAACTACCTTTGTGATGCACTAAGTTGGATGCAGGAAGGAGTTGAGACCTCAAGTACGAGAGGGAGAGTATCACTCAAGAGAAGAACTTGGTCTAGTAACCCTTAATAAGCATAACTAAGCATACACACACTCATGTCTTAGATTTTTTACTAGTTGAGTCAATGGTTTAGGATTTGGTAAGTAAACTCTTGGTCATATGTTTGTGTATTGGTCTTTGATTTATGTCAGGTTGATAGGAAGATGGGGTTATTTTTTATAATTTCTTTGAGATAGTCTTGTCCATTTGAGTTATGATGCTAAATGCTCTTTGATAAATCATGATATTTGAATGATTTTTTGGTGTAAATAAATGTTGTGTGCCTAGTTAATTCACTCACTAAGTAATTAGGAGACATATTCACATGCTAAGTTTACTTAGGATATAAGATTCTTTCTAGCAGTCTTAGTTGGATTTTGTAGAACTTATCTTATCTAGCTTGTATTGTTTGATTCCTAGGTAGTTAGTTTGTTAGTTGTCTCATGTTATATGATTAAGATGCTTGTCATAATCTTGTTTAATCCTTTCTCTCTACCTTGCCTTTATAAGAAAGGCATCTCATGTACATTTGCATATTCAAGCATTATTCAATATTGCATTGTTGAAGCAAGCTTTCTTGCCATATTCTCTCTTGTGGGAGATAATTTGGTCTAGCAACTATTCTTGGGGGTGTTGGGGAGTCACCATTAGCTCCCACATGATTATGATTGTGTACCTTTATGTTTGGTGGGTACACACACACACACACACACACACACACACACACACACACACACACACACACACATATATAAATTAATTATACATGTATATATGTATTGTTGATGACACACATAATAATGTGTGAGTAATCGAATGTCATATTGAAAGGTGATGTAGCATGTATTTATATGTATATATACATTAACAAAAATATATATATGTACGTATACATAGTATATATACAAATACATAAATGATTATTTATATATATCCAAAATATATAGATGAATATATATAGTGGTTAATGTATTTGAATATCAACTTATAATTTTAATACATGTATACATATAAATATTTATTTATATATATATATATATATATATTATAGTGATAAGCATTTATAATATATATATTAATATATATATAGTGTTTATATTTGAAATAATTTAAAATAAATTAAGGCTCATAAACCAACACATAGACTAAGAAATGAATGTTGCATAGGGCTAGCACTTTACTGTGAAAATTATTATTTTGTATTGTTGATTGCACACAACCATATAGGGCATGTTATATGCAACATTATAGTAGGTATTTGAATGCAAAGTAAATGGTAATAAATGTAAAGTTAGTGTTTCCTTATATGCACATAAAGCAAACATATGAATGAGTCAATGGAGACTATGAAACACACATGGAAATAGGAATGTTGTTTATACATTGCAAAAGAGAATGAATGCAAATTTTAACATGAGGAATAAGTCTTAGACCATGTTATCTTTAAGGGCGCTAATGTATGGATATGTGGTGCCAAATCTGAGGCATGTGAAACTCATAAGAAGTCTTTTAACCTATGCCAAATTTTAGAAAAGAAATATGATAACCATGAGACTTAGTCAATAGAAACTTGGTATAAATATAAGAAGGAATTCTATTTGCAAACCTAGTAGGAAACTTGCTAAAAGGTTGTGTTGTTCATTGACTCAGTAAAAAATTCTTGTTGTCTCTTGAAACAATTCAACTTAGCCATTTGAATTGTGAGGACTTTTGTGTGTTGCAAGTTGTGAACTTTAGTTGAGCCGAGTCATTGCATGTGCATAGGAAGGTGGCATAATTGTGAGCTATTTTGTAGCCTTTAGATGCTCAATTTTTAGTATATATAGAGGTGCAATATTTTCCATTGGGACACACTTATCATTTTGATTTCTACGTTGCTATACTACTACATTTTCTATGTTAAAGTATTTTTTGAGAGCTTTGAGAGAGAGAATAGGTTGAGAATTTGCAAGTATTGAGAGTTTGTAGTGAGAAGCTAGAGATTATGAAAGGTTGAATATACAAGCTGGAGTTGCATGCTGCTTTGTGGAGGTTGAGCTAGGAAGGGAGATTTATCAGTTGGATTTTATATACAAGCATGTTGATTTCTATTCCTTTGTTACTTATATTGGAAAGGTTAATTATTTATGTTTTCGAAGTTGGAAAGGAATTATTTAAAAGTGTGTTGTGATGCTTGTTTGTGCTTGCATGTTCTTAGTTGTTTCTTGCTTTGGTGGAACCTATCTATTGGGTTAATAATTTTATATACCCTATATGGGAATTTATGTGATGATGTTTCTATTTAAGCTATACATATTTTGTCTATACATAATTCATTACACGTATCTCCTTGAAAGTTGGAAGAGAGTCTTGTCCCTAGGGTTAGGGTATAAACTTGATGACCTTATATCTATATTCAACAATAGGGTTGATAAAATTTATATTATGGTTATGCTATTTTCTTATTTCAATTAAGTTTCTATTCCTATTCACATAAATCAAGAATCATGTTCTGGCAACCCATAGTCATATTGAGAAAATGACTTGTAGGTGTAGAAGCACAAACCTTCTCAGATTAGTGCATCCAAACTATATTCAAATATATTGAACATTGTAAACATGAGAATATTTTAGGCATTTTGAAAGAAGTTTTATGATCGGTTCATGATCACTTGATCATTACATCACTTTTGATTGAAACGCTATGTTGAGAATAACCTATTTGGTTGGGTTGTTTATTTGATTTTTTATTGAAGCAAATAAGTTGGGATTAATGTATATAACTTTTTTATTCAATGGGAAAACGCTTTTGACCCGAGCTATGAATTGGATACAACCATTCAACAATACCACCCCAACGGGGTTTGAACCTTGGTGGCAAGAACAACAATGCCACCAATAAACCATCACACCATGCCAATACTAGCAATTAATGTATATGATTTGATTGATCATTTAATTTTTGATTATATCTTTGATTGAATTCATTTATTGTTTAAAATTATACTTTTGATGAGAGTCATTTATTGTTGAGATATATTCTTGTATAGAGACATTTATTAGTGAGATTGTACTTTTGAAATAGATTCATTTAATTTTGAGACATTATGAATACCTAATGGTTAATTAGGTTATTCTTAGGGTTAGTATAATCCATGAGAAAGGGGATAACCTATGTATTTTAAGATATTTAGTAGCAATTTCAATTAAATATGAGTTAATGGGAAGGTTATTCCTAGGGTTAGGATAATCCATGGGAAAGGGGATAGCCTTCAAATAGAATATTAATGGTAAAAAAAATTGAGCAATTAAGGTGGTTAAATAGATGACCCTCACTCGAAGTACAATAGGTGATAATATTTGGCCAAAGTAGTCTAAGTAGTCACTATTTACATTGTCAATTCACTGTGATCTGATTTACATACTAGGCTGGTTATATCATACATATAGTTGTAGCCACATTATGTTATCTCTAGATATGTAGGCCACATCACTATGCTCAGAAAAGGCTAATGAAGGATGAGGTTACCAAACCAATCCCTTCATCGAATGGAGGTCCATCTCACCAAGTTTGGTAGATGTGTGGGGGACCATAGTAAGTCCATGGTTGGCAGAAAAGTGCTTGAGTGATGCTTCTCCTCATGCAATTGGCAACCAAGATTTGGGAGAGGGACATTCTAGACCACTTGTATTTCTAGTCCATGTAAGCTTGTTGAAGATATGCATGTAATCATGTATCCATCTATATGAAATTTGTAAATGTGAAATGTTATCTTGAATATATGAAAAGTGAAATCATACTTGTATTGATGAAATGATTCTTTGATTATGCAATGGAAAAGTTTGGAAAGGTTATGTTTCAAATGGTGCATTTATTATTGAAAAAAAATGAAAATTTTTATTGCTCATAATGTTTGATGCATAGACTATTCACTTGTGGGTAAAACATTGTAAAATTACTAGGTAGAACAATGGGCATGTTACAATAACACTATAATTAAACAATTATTTAGTTGTGGCACATTTAGGAGATGTGTTTAGCCACACTAGATATCTATTTGGGGCCACTTGTAAAGTTGTATTGTAATATTGGGTTATTATTTTATGTGTGGAAAACATAGGATAATGATTTAATATTTGGTGAAATTATTTAATAGTATAAAAACTTAGTACCCAATATTAAATGAGTGGTCAATGGTTTTGTGGCACATGATTTTATCTTACCACTTGGTTGTATTTATGTGAGCTTGTTTCTATAAAAGTAAACACATGTTTAGTGGTTAAGGTTGCTTGGGTAAGTGGGAAATCATGCATTGAGTCTTTCTAAGGAGTGCATATGTGAAGCATGGCATGAGACATGCAGATTCATGCTTGAACACGTGGAGGATGCATTGGAGAGGCTTTATGATTTAGAAGTACCCATTGTAACATTTTAAGTGGATGTATTGTTTTATTGTTAAATAATAGATGGAGTATGAATGCTTTTGGAGGCTGGTTTTTTCCCTTTTGGGGGTTTTCCTTAGGTATATCTTGTGTTATCTTGTGGATTGTTTGTTTGATCTATGCATTATAATTATTTTGTAAGATGATATGCATATTTTTCTCTCATGTGGTTATGTAGGAAATAGATTATATGAAATGTATATTGATGCATTATTTCTTAACAAGTGGTAACAAATATTTCATGGTTGTGGGAGGTGTGAGCTCCTAGGTTATGTTGAGTAGATATGGTGTAAAGTTGAATCCATGACTATAAAAGAAAGATCTAAGGAACTATAAGGTATGAAACACATATGCAAGTGTTATTTTATAGACTAGGTGTTTGAGAAATTTGTGTCAAAAGGGTTTCCAAAATTGTTCTTTCATATTTAGGGTTTTGCAGGTGAAGTTTCATAGATGACCTCTTAAGTCAAAATGAACCTTGAGAAATGAAAATTGATATAGAATTTACCTTATTTTGACCATGTCAAAAATTTATTTTTTTTATCCCCACAACTCTACTTGTATAGCCATACATTCGTACAGGTCGACTGCTGAGGAAAATAAATTGAAAAATAAAATAAAAATCATATTATTAAAATTAATTGAAAATATTTAAAATTGAAAAAAAATTGACCTATGGGGGGGTTTGTAGACCACCCCCTATGGCCTAGCAATATCAAAAGGCGCTATATTAGTTATCCACCCCATGTGTCGACAGGCCTTGAGAAATGAAAATTGATATAGAATTTACCTTATTTTGACCATGTCAAAAATTTAATTTTTTTATCCCCACAACTCTACTCGTATAGCCATACATTCGTACAGGTCAACTGCTGAGGAAAATAAATTGAAAAATAAAATAAAAATCATGTTATTAAAATTTATTGAAAATATTTAAAATTGAAAAAAAATTGACCTATGGGGGGGTTTGTAGACCACCCCCTATGGCCTAGCAATATCAAAAGGTGCTATATTAGTTATCCACCCCATGTGTCGACAGGTCTCGTTGCTTATCACACAGGCCTCCAGTCTCATGGGTTCCTAGCTCACAGCCCTTGTAAGGGGTGGGGGACAATAAAATAAAAACCACATAATTATTATTAAACCAAAATTAAAAGGCATGTTGGGTTCATATATTTCACATTTTTAAAAATTAAAAATTACATTTAAATTCATTTTAGATTCCACCACCCACCCACCACTAGTGTGCTACCTAAGCACCGTCGACACATTGTCACCACTGATCGAGCTGCTAGCCCACCACCCATGGGCCACCACTATACCACCCATCAACCAAATTGGTGGACATTTTTTCAAACAAGCATAACTTTCACCCAAGATATTAGATTTTTTACTTTGAATAGTCAATGGAAAGCTCTCTTTAAGTACTATGCAATGGTATAGGTTTGCTTTCCTGATTTTTATTTTTTATTATTTATTGGGGACTAAAAGTTAGATGTTCTTTGTTTTTCATGTTTTGCACACATGCCCCGTTGGAGGGAAGGACCCCCTCTTTTTACTTGGGTTGGGTTGTTTTGACCTTGTCTCATTTTACGTGCCCCTATCTCTATGCCCAAATCGGCCATGAGCCTTAAAATGATCAACTTCATATTGGCTGAGTTTACTTGGTTGAGTTTCACTAAGTCACTTGTCCCTTGCGGGTTGGGTCTTATGGTTTTCCTTTTGCTTTTCGTCTGACATCCATTAGCCTTTGCAGACCCATGTATGCAAGTTTCCCCTTGTCATTAGTTGTTGTACCACGCAATTCACCTGTGGTCGAGTCCTTGCATTAGTCAATTCCATGGACCCCACACCTTTTTTTGGCATCATGTCCTTCATGCTCTACAAACCTATTCTTGTGGGCTGCCTTGGGTGGGACTCCATTCCCATTTTAGGGTTTCATAATGACCACCCTTTGTTTCCTCCACAATTCACAGGCCCACAACCCGTTAATGTTGTTTCTCTCTTATAGGCTTGCCCACAGTGTCTGATATCCATCACGCTGTTGTTGTAGAAAATGGAAGTCATTCATGGCACACCCACACACCTCATTCCCATGCACTAACTTGGTCTTATCCTCAAATCACCTTGTCCAAAGCATGATGAAATTTTTAGTTAACAGGAGGGATGGTGCCATGCATTGCAAATTTTTACCTAATGAATGGTGATGTTTAAACTTGGCACCAGCTGCCATTAGTAATGTGGGACCCATAATGCAGACCTCTAGTTGCATTTTTCCATTTAGTCAATGACATTCATGCAGCATCTTCCTACCACCTATTCCCTGTGTCCATAAGATTTGTGGAGTTTGCATTAGCTAGCGATGTTCATCTCCATTGTCGTTAAAACTGCATTCCCATGTTTGATATTCCCACAAGATTTTAAGGGAATGATGCCTAAGCTCGACGACATCTGTAACACACCAATATATGAAGAAATCATGAGGGGACTCGAGGTGATGGTAATTTGAAGTAGCACATACTCTTCATAGATTTAAAAGGACAAGAATAACGATGGAGTGATGGGCTTATATGTTGTGTGGATTGGAAAGCGCCATGGTAATGACGAAATGAGAATCATGGAGACCATCAAGGCGATCTCGTAAACATCACAAATCAAATTGCACAATCACAAAATATTACAACGATCATTATCATGTGTGTGACTCGAAGAAGAAATGCAAGCCATTTACCCGATCGGGCAACATAGTTAGGAAAGGAATGCATAATAAAACAACTAAGGGCATCGATATTTCCCATTGACACCCTCTGTAGAGTTGGAAAGTTTAGTTGTGGAGGCTGGTACATGAGCTTCACTATGATAAAGGTCATAATTTGTTAACCATGGCCTTCCTAAGACATTCCTCCGCGGAATTCCCATGTGTGGATCCTATAACTCCAATGGTTGTGCATCCTTTAAAGTAGCTTCTTATGTTGTGGGTCCTGACATCACCAATGTCATCTATCTCCGCTAGGGTTGCTACGACATTCCTTAAGCACCATCATGCACCTTATCTCCCACAAAACATGCAAAGGTTGCTCTTGTTTGGCTTGAAATTTAAACAAAGGATGGTAGAGGTATTCATGAGTGGTGCTATCTATTTGTCCCTTGGTCTTCATAGTATCTCCACATCGGGCTCATCAAGTGTGCTACTAAGACTGATATTTGAAATATATTAAACTAACTACCATGCGAACTCATAGTCGGATTTCAAAAATATGAAGTTATTTGCATTCAAATGCTAGTAATGGGGTGGCATTTTGAAGATTTAGAAGTAGTAAGAAGATTTTTTTATTGTACTCCTAAATTAGCAAGAGATGGTAGAGAAAGCTATGCACAATGCAGAGCCTGTGATTCATCTTGCCACCAAGCGGTGGTCGTCCACCTCACCTCCACGACATCACCCTCCCATGACTCCTACCATCTCTTTGACTCTTTGGCATAAATGAGAGGTAGCTTAATAAGAGTGGTAGGTATCGATCATCTTTATGGAAAGTACTTCAGTAAAGAATGATGAAGCGGATCCTTTTCGCTATCTTGAAGGCACACAAACAGGGTAAATGATGAGCCCAAAATATGCTCATAATTTGGATATCATGGTGTACTTTTACTACCCTCACTTTTGTTGTTCATGGTTTTTTAACTCTTTAAGAAACCTTTTATTGGGGGATATCATGTAGCAATACACTTTCATGTTCCTGCAGTCTATCATGTTGACATGTCTATATTTATTACGCCATTTAACTTCCCAAATGACTGGTATAACACATGTAGTTTTTGAATGATGAAATAGATTTAAATATGTGACTAATGAATGAATATTGTGTATGTGCCATGCATCTTTTCTTTCGCATCTGTTACCTTGTGTTTCGCAGGTTGTTGAAGAAAGTATGATCGAGTCAAGCATAGCCGATCTTGGCCTTGCAGTAAAGTCCATTTCCTGCACGACTTCGAGGAAGCTCTGGTGAAGACTCTTTGACCAAAACTGTTGGGAAGGATTTTAAATGCCATTTAATTTGGAAAGAGTGGAGTGATAGATTCTCTCTGGATCAGGTTGAACGGATAAACTCATTTATGAAGTCTATTCCTTGATTTTGGGATACATTTTACATCCACGTCTTTCTCTGTTAGGGTTAGTTAGTTAGTTGTTTTCCTGATTTAAATAAGTGTTCCTCCTGCGCGGGTGAACAAGAGAGAAAAGAGAACAGAAAAATAGGAAATAGATAGAGAAGTAGATTATGTAAGAGTTAGAGTTATAATATGAATCCGAGTTTTTGTTAGTTTTCTGAAGCAGAACAATCAATGTAAATGATTTCACGTTATGAATAAAAGTTGATGGAGTTTTGAGTACAATCTTTTGTGTAAATTAATTGATGCTTGCTAAGGGGGGCCACTTAGTAAGTATCTGTAGGAGAGTAGTTGTTTATCCTTTGTTAATTCAAGTTAGATTTCATTTTAGAAGTTTCAGCACAAGCTCAGTCTTATACTGTTCCTGCAGCATCGAGAATCCATCCTTGTGTTTGTTCCTGTAGCATAAGGCCATTTTATAGTTTGTTTCTCGGTTGTAGCTGTTATGATTTCTGCTTTGGTTAAATTATGGTTGAGTTAAGAGAACTTTGCATTACCTTCCTGTAGCATAGGTAGAATTTCTTTCCAAGTATTTATTTTCAATAGGTTGTGACTGAAACTGGTTCTTAGTGCACATATAGTGTTGCTCCATTTAAAGAATACGTTCCCTGGTTTGACAATTAAATGAACGGCCATGAAGAGATATTAGTCGCCTGCTGGAATGCCCAATTCCTAGGATAGGTTTTTCCATGATTTTCATATCCTTTTGTGGGCGTGACCATTTTTGGCACTGTTGTCGGGGATGGTGTCAAGCTAAGAACCTGTCAGAAGTCATTTTTTAGCAGTAGTTTAGTTTGTTAATCAAGAATTTTCAAAATCCTTCAAATCACCATTCATTCTATTGCATGCATAGAAGAAGAGATGCGCTGGGAAGGTTCCTCCATGAAAACCTGTTTGTTGAATTGCCATTTGACCCAGTTGACGAAAAACTTGAGGAAAATCCATTTGCTCTGATACTACAGCAAGAAAATATGGCACATAATCCACCTAATCCACCTCCTGCTTTTGAGTTTCCCATTGTTGCCCAGCAAGATACTGATAACCTTAAAAATATTCCTTCTTCATTACTTCCCAAGTTTTATGGCCTAGTTACGGAGGACCCAAAAACTTTCCTGATTGATTTTGATATCCTCTGTCGCAGTTATGACAACACTTCAGATGCTCACAAATTGAAATTGTTTCCTACTACCTTGAAGGAGGGAGCTCTCAGATGGTTCATGAGTTTGGGAAGGGGTGTTGTTGATAGTTGGGCAGCCATGCAAAGAAAATTTCTTGAGAAATACAAGGAATATTGTAAGAGTGGTAGTAAAGGTGATGATACATTCAGAATTCAACAGAAGGAGGATGAAAGTCTGAATGATTATATCTCAAGATTCTTGTTTTCCCTGAAAAAGAATTCAAACCATACTCTCAATGAAGAATCTCA
This sequence comes from Sequoia sempervirens, assembly GCA_007258455.2. NCBI lineage: Eukaryota > Viridiplantae > Streptophyta > Pinopsida > Cupressales > Cupressaceae > Sequoia > Sequoia sempervirens. Next base: position 174,151 of record VDFB02263527.1, read on the forward strand.
TAAACTACTTTTTCTAAGGGGAATCAGTGATACCTGTATAGACGCCCTGGACCTGATGGGAGGAGGCGATATAACCCAAGCATCTTGGGATGATATCAAGCAGATATGTCTCAATTACTCCTAAGCAAATGTGAAGAAGGGTAGAGGTCATCAAGCTACAGTGGGCAAGTCTTCTTCCAGTGGAGTTTCCCAGATGGAGATCACAAATTTGCTGTCTGATTTCAAGCAGGACATCATAAACAACATGGCTACACAGTTGGATACCATGCAAGCTCACAAGAAACATGCAAAGGCTAAGGTAATCCTGGCTAAGTTTTGTCCACATTGTAGAAAGAAGAAACGTGACTGCAGATGCAAGATGGTGGCCAACATGGAGGCTAAACAGTTACTTACTGATTTTAAGATGATAGAAGGTGATGATGACCAAGTCTTCTTTGTTGCACAAAGGAGACCATGGGCTCTAAGACAAGGTATGCCTCAAGATCCTTTGACTTTTGGTAATCCTTACTCTAATTATAATCACCAATGGCAACCTACATATGGTCCATCTCCACCTTGGAATGCTCCTCAACCATATTGGCCTAACTATCAGAGCCCTCAATGGCAACCCCCTCAAGGAGGTTGGTAGCAACCACAAGGACAATGGACTCCACCTCCAGGTAACTGGCAGCAAAACCCTCAATGGAGAGGCTCTCAGCAATGGGAAAACCAACCCCCTGGATTCCTGCAGTCCCAACAGCCACAACCTTTGGCCCTTATACCTCCTCCTGCAGCACCTGTAGCAAATATTGGCCCTCCAAAGCAAACGCCTATGCCTGCTCAACCATTTCCAAATCCTAATAATAAGTAGCAACAACAACAGCAACCGATGTATTCTGCAGAAGCCAACCAGTATCCAGCTTATGCCCTGAATATCAATGATATCCATCTCAGGTCTGGAACCACTCTCCCTGCTCCACAGCCACCTGTAATTACAGAGATTCCAGAATCTGCCGTTGAACAACCTACTGATCATGTAGAAGATATACCTGTATCAGCTACTGCCTCTAAGGAACCTATCCTGCAGCTTCAGGCTACACCACCTTTTCCTCAGAGATTTCAAATTACTACACCCAAGACCATTGAAGAGCCTACCTTTGATATTTTGGAGCAGTTAAAGAATGTATAAGTTCAAATTCCTCCTTTTCAAGCAATCAAAGATGTTCCAATCTATGGAAAATCCATTAAAGAGGCCTATTTAAAGAAACAAGGAAGAAAGAAAAAGGATCCCCAAACTATCCATGTTCTAGGACAGTTAGCCGATATTATGTTGGGAAAGGTTGTCATTCCAAAATATACTGATCCTGGAAGTCCTGTAGTAAAAATAAATATCAATGGTCAAGTAGTAAGAAATGTTCTGGTTGACCTTGGTGCAGCCATTAATGTGATGACCAAGCACACTATGGAGTGTTTGAATATCCCAAACATTTGGTCTACACTGACTGTCCTGTAGCTTGTTGATAGTTCCATGGTTACACCTAATGGAGTGATAGAAGATGTCATTGTCACCCTTGAATCTTGGGAATACCCTGCTGATTTCACCATATTGTCCACTAAGGCAACCTTAGGAGGATATCCTATTATCCTAAGTAGACCCTGGTTAACTACAGCTAATGCCCTTATAGGATGTCGCTCAGGAGACATGACAATTTTTGATGGTTAGTCAAGAAAGAAATTGGCTTTATACCCACCTACACAACCTCTGCCAGATTTGTCTCAACCAATTTGGCCAGATCTAGGAGAGGAAACTGAAGAAGTCAATTCATTAGCTCAGTTATGATGCTACAAACTGATCCATTTTCCTAGCTTCAGAGTGAAGATAACCTGCTTCTACACATTTTGCAGTTTAGTTCTAGTTTGAATAGCCCATCTGTTTTGGACAGCCGTTCTCAGCAATGTTTCCTGCAGCAACTGGATCCTGAGAGCCATCATGATTTGCTATTATGTGATATACAGGCACCACCTTTATCAGCAACCTCAATAAATGATCTTACCAAACAGATAGAAGTATCTCCAAGCCGCTATCTGCATATTAATAATAAGTTGCCTCTATCTCAACAAACTGCCCTAGCCACAATGTTGCAAGCCCACCACAGAGCTTTTGCATGGGACTATGGGGATATGAGGGGTTTAGACCCAAAACTCTGTACACATCGCATATATATTAACAATGACTTCAGACCTATTAGACAGCCTCAAAGAATAATTAATCCAACTTTAAGAGAAATTGTTAAAGAAGAATTGCAGAAAATGTTAACAGCTGGCTTTATCTACCCAATCTCTGATAGTCAGTGGGTTTCCCCATTAGTCATTGTTCCTAAGAAAGGAGGAAAATGGAGGGTATGTGTAGGTTACAGAGAGCTCAACTTGGAAATAAAGAAAGATTACTTTCCTCTTCCATTCATTGATCAAGTTCTAGATAATTTAGCTGGTAAAAAGTACTTCTCATTCTTAGATGGCTTTAGTGGGTACAATCAAATCAAGATTGCTCCTGAGGATCAAGAAAAGACTACTTTTACATGCCCTTGGGGAACGTTTTCCTATTCAGTTTTGTCTTTTGGTATCTGTAATGCTCCTGCAACTTTCCAGAGGGCAGTCATAAGTATCTTCTCAGACATCTCATATGATTGCATGGAAATATACATGGATGACTTTACTGTTTATGTTACGACATTTGAGGAAGCTCAAGCCAACTTGGAGAAAGTACTACAGAGATGTGAAGATCACAACCTATCGTTGAATAGTCAAAAGTGCTTCATGATGATGCAGGAGGGAATAGTGTTCGGTCACTATATTTCTACTGTAGGAATTCAGGTTGATCCTGCTAAGATTGAGGTCATCTCTAAGTTACCCTCTCCTGCTAAGCAGAAAGAAGTACGGAGCTTTCTAGGCTATGCTAAATACTACAGAAGATTCATCAAAGACTTCAGCCAAACAACAGGACCCTTATACAGTCTATTGAAGAAAGATGCGGATTTTTCTTGGACAGAGGAATGTGAAAAAGCATTTCTTGACTTAAAAGTCGCCCTTACACATGCACCTATTCTGAAAGGACCTGATTGGTCACTTCCATTTCATATTCATATTGATGCATCGGATTATTCCATCGGAGCAGTGCTAGGGCAGAAGGATGGTTCGACAAAACGTGCACTCTACTACATAAGCAAAAATCTGTAAGGGGCTGAATTAAACTACACTGTTACAGAAAAAGAAATGTTGGCAATCATCTATGCTCTCAATAAATTTAGGAATTATATCACCGGTTATCAGATATTTTTCTATACTGATCATGCAACAATCCGGTATCTCATGAACAAAGCCTCAATATCTGGGAGACTGGCAAGATGGTTATTGCTGATGCAGGAATTTGACATTACAATTGTGGACAAGCCAGGTAAAGCCAACGTGGTTGCTGATTTCCTTTCTAGAATTCAAAGGCACGATGAATCTGCACTTATTTAAGACTCCTTTCCTAATGAGCACCTGTTTGCAATCAAATTTATTCACCCATGGTATGCTGATATAACAAATTATCTAGCCACAGGAAGAACTCCTCCTCAATTCTCCCCTAAGGAAAAGAGATTATTGGTAGAGAAAAGCTTTAAATTTTCTTGGATTGCAGATTGCATGTTTTATACAGGGCTAGATCAAATTATGAGGAGATGTGTATAAGAGGAGGACACACATGATATACTGCATGCAAGTCATGATGAGTCGTGTGGTGGACATTTTGCTGCCAAAAGGACAACAATGAAATTTTTTAATACTGGTTACTATTGGCCAACTTTTCATAGAGATGCAGCCAAATATACCAAGAGATGTGACAAATGCCAACGGATGGGAAGACCAACTCGATCTGATGAGATGCCTCTATTTCCACAAGTTGTAGTTACACCCTTCGACAAATGGGGACTAGATTTTGTAGGACCAATTGATCCACCTTCCAATGGTAAGTCCTACATTCTTGTATGCACAGATTATGTCACAAAATGGGTAGAAGCTAAACCTATGAAACATGCTAGGGATAATAAAGTGGCTGAATTCCTCTATGAGGAAATATTTACTAGGTTTGGTGTCCCTAGGGAAATAGTGACAGATCAAGGAGCATAATTTACTTCTACACTTATCACAACTTTAGTCAATGAATACAATATACGGCACAGGAAATTAACTCCTTAGCACCCCCAGGCCAATGGCTAGGTTGAGGTCACCAATAGGGACATAGAGGCCATTTTGACTAAAACTATAGATTTGCATAGGAAGGACTGGGCCACAAGGTTACCAGAAGCTATATGGGCCTACCGTACTACTTGGAAGACTGCTACAGGATAGACACCTTTTGAAATGGTGTATGGTAAAACAGCTATGATGCCAATAAAATTTGAACATAAGACTCTAAGAATAGCATTAGAGATGGACATGGATTTAACAAATGCACAAAAAGACAGAATCATGCAGCTCAATGCTCTAGATGAGCTCCGAAAGAATTCCCTACAGCACACTGAGATAATACAGAATCAGAGAATAAGGTGGCATGATAAATACATTAAGGAAAAGAAATTCAAAGTAGGAGATTGGGCTCTGCTTTATGACTCACGATATAAGGACAGTCTAGGCAAATTGCAAACCAGATGGTTGGGCCCATATGAAATTGAGAATGTATTTGCTAATGGTGTAGTTCAACTTGTTACAATTGATCCTGTTAGATTCAAGCTATTAGTTAATGGACACCGCCTCTGGTTGTACCATAAACCAGTCTCCAAAGAAGAATTCATGCAATAGTTTGTTCAAGATCCTGACACTAATCTTCCTGCAGCCAAAGGTTTTAGCCTTTCTCCTATAACTTCACCGTAATTTTGTAATGCATGCTCATAATAAAGGTTTCCTTTTAAGGAAACCCTTTTTCTTCATTCCCACTAGTCGCCACATTTCACTTCTTTATCTTTCATCCTATCTATCCATTCCATCCATTCATCTCATCCGCCCACGTCACCCATCCACCTCATTCATCCGCACCACCCTTAATTATGATCTCATTCCCAACTGTCATCTCATGCCGAAGCCATCATCTTTCTCAGCATGTACAAGCATTTAATGAAAGGTACACAATATCTTTTGTTATCACATCTTTGATTTATTTCATTTTATTCATTTACTACTATGTCTGTATCAGTCATTATTACCCGATCTCTGCCTATTCCTTAGTACATGTGTGGACACATGTCATACTTTAAGTAGGGGGCGGGATAATCCACTTTTAAAACCTGTCCTTTCACCGCTATCACAACTGCTTAGATAATCTTTCTTTATTATTTTCTAGTACTTTCCAAATATGATCACATGTCTTTTTCATTGCATGTTTTTCATTGTAAATTACAATTAAAATTGCTTATTCAAGAAGTTCATTTTTGGAAAAGAAGAGAAAAGTGACGGCGAGACAGAAAAGAACCAGAATAGAAAGGAAATTTTTTGGATTTTCATAAAAGAGTTGAGTTCAGCTAAGGAAAAACTGTGAACATGGGTGGTCAACTGGTAAGACATGAGCCTGTAGCTCATGAGTTATTAATGCAAAATCCTTAAATAGTCCAAGTATCCAGCCTCTGTGGTTGGTTGAATTATTTTTTGAGTTTAGATGCTTTCAATGAGGAGGCTGCAGGCGAATTTTTAAGAACCCTTTTTGAAGGAGAGGCTATAGTATGGGGTCTAACAGTTGCTGTAACTGAAGAAAGAATTGCAAAGGTAACCGGGCTTCCAGCCGTTGGAGAGAATTTTTCTTCAGATGTTGTCTCTGCAAGGGCAGAATTTACAATACCCACTGATGGACCCTTGAAAGTCTCCAAGCAGGGATGCAAGCGAGTTTCGTTGCCTCCTCCATATCCAGAATACGTTGTTTTCATAATCAAGGATTTAACATGTGAAGGCCGTTTTTCTTACCTGCACTCTTACCATTTCAAATTGCTGAGTCATATGAGGCATGGGTTAGCTATTAATGTTCTAAACTTTTTGTTAAAATTTTTGGAACAATGTACCCACGAAACCCAACAGGGGAAGGATAACTCTATTGCCCACCATGGCCTTATAAAACTATTGATTGCACGCTCTTTGAGAGATGTATCACCTCTTTCCTAGCAAGAATTTGTTGCCCAAAAGAGCCTGCAACTTCTAGAACCTCCTAGGGCACTTACCCCACGGCCTCATAAAAAGAAAGAGGAAATAGCAAATTATGGCAGGCAAACGAAGCAAATTATGGCAGGCAATGGGAAGCATATGAAGAAGCCGAAAGGAATGAGCATGTTCCATTGCACCCTGAGAGTTCAGACCCCCATACAATGTTGAAAACCTGGCTTACTGTGGCATATGGCTTTAATAATGATACAGTTAGGATGAAAATATTTGATCTCAGAAAATAGGTATATGATGAGTTTTAGGAATAGACATACTCGTTTTGGAAGTTGTCATACTCCAGAATTGAGAAGAGGTGGGAGAGATTAACTGTTGGGTTAAGAAGGTTTGAGCCTCACAGTCCCCTGAATTTTATGGCAGCTCTCAAAAGATCAAGCAGATACATACAATTGGGCCTTCAAAAGAGGTTTGAATTGTGGTTGCCATTGACATTTAGACCTCCTGTGCTAATGTGGCCCCTTATCCTTACCAAGCTACAAATATTAATGAAGATACACAAGCTCGTAGGTATGAAAGGTGGCAGAGTTTCAGAGGTTTTTGTTACAAATTTGGAACTCCATTTCAGGGTCATGCCTCAACCACTGATTTCAGAGAGACCACCAAAAAGTTTAATGCTAGAGGACCAGCATTGGGTTAAGTAGGGGGCAAATGATGAGCCCAAAATATGCTCATAATTTGGATATCATGGTGTACTTTTACTACCCTCACTTTTGTTGTTCATGGTTGTTTAACTCTTTAAGAAACCTTTTATTGGGGGATATCATGTAGCAATACACTTTCATGTTCCTGCAGTCTATCATGTTGACATGTCTATATTTATTACCCCATTTGACTTCCCAAATGACTGGTATAACGCATGTAGTTTTTGAATGATGGAATAGATTTAAATATGTGATTAATGAATGAATATTGTGTATGTGCCATGCGTCTTTTCTTTCACATCTGTTACCTTGTGTTTCGCAGGTTGTTGAAGAAAGTATGATCGAGTCAAGCGCAGCCGATCTCGGCCTTGCAGTAAAGTCCATTTCCTGCACGACTTCGAGGAAGCTCTGGCGAAGACTCTTTGACCGAAACTATTGGGAAGGATTTTAAATGTCATTTAATCTAGAAAGAGTGGAGTGCTAGATTCTCTCTGGATCGGGTTGAATGGATAAACTCATTTATGAAGTCTATTCCTCGATTTCGGGATACATTTTACATCCACGTCTTTCTCTGTTAGGGTTAGTTAGTTAGTTGTTTTCCTGATTTAAATAAGTGTTCCTCCTGCGTGGGTGAACAAGAGAGAAAAGAGAATAGAAAAATAGGAAATAGATAGAGAAGTAGATTATGTAAGAGTTAGAGTTATAATATGAATCCGAGTTTTTGTTAGTTTTCTGAAGCAGAACAATCAATGTAAATGATTTCACGTTATGAATAAAAGTTGATGGAGTTTTGAGTACAATCTTCTGTGTAAATTAATTAATGCTTGCTAAGGGGGCCCACTTAGTAAGTATCTGTAGGAGAGTAGTTGTTTATCCTTTGTTAATTCAAGTTAGATTTCATTTTAGAAGTTTCAGCACAAGCTCAGTCTTATACTGTTCCTGCAGCATCGGGAATCCATCCCTGTGTTTGTTCCTGCAGCATAAGGCCATTTTATAGTTTGTTTCTCGGTTGTAGCTGTTATGATTTCTGCTTTGGTTAAATTATGGTTGAGTTAAGAGAACTTTGCATTACCTTCTTGTAGCATAGGTAGAATTTCTTTCCAAGTATTTATTTTCAATAGGTTGTGACTGAAACTGGTTCTTAGTGCACATATAGTGCTGCTCCATTTAAAGAATACGTTCCCTGGTTTGACAAGTAAATGAACGACCATGAAGAGATATTAGTCGCCTGTTGTAATATCCAATTCCCAAGATAGATTTTGCCGTGATTTTCATATCTTTTTGTGGGCGCGACCAGTAAATATTCTATAGAACTTCCTAAATTGGCAAGAAGCATGAATCCTCTTCCAATATTCACTAACAAGCCCCATATCATGGTGTGAGGCTCAAGTTAAGCTGATGACCACAAAAATATTCTCCTCACAAAGGGAAGGATCGAAGGTACTATTATGAGTCTAGTAGAATTTCGTTGTCAAAGCCTAGCATGTACCGAGATACTGAAACGAACAAAGATTTAGAACAAAAATGTGTGAAGGCAGAAACATTAACATTATCTTAGGAAGCGACATCCAATGATAGTGGTAGGCATGGTATAATTATGTGAAGGTTAAAGGGGGATGGATGTTAGGGATTGTGGGCTTTGCATTCTTGGGAGTCGTTTATCATCGCTGTTTTAATACAACTTAGCCATGGTACCATCCTGCACCCCTCTACCCACAATACTTTGAAGGAGGTTGCTCATGCGGGCTCCACATGTGTAGAGGCCATTTCTCCCAACACCGTTTTTAATGATGCCTCATTTCTTAATACCCATGCATCCTCTATATTGATCCGCTTGAGAGAAATCCAACATGCCTATATGCACGAATATAGCATATAAAATTGATTAAATGAATAGTAGGTGCATAAGAAGCAGAAGCTTGATGAAGATGTGGTGCACTACATAAATTGATCGAAGTTTGTATCTTGAAGCTCCGTGTACAAATTTTTAACAAGTCATGGATCGATTCTTGAATGGTCATGAGTGAATTCAATAAGAAAGGCGAAGACCATGATCTAGGGTGGCAAGTTGCTAAGTGCAATATTCTGAAAATATTGTAATGCAAATGAAGTATGGTGAAGGCAAGTAATTCATGTATCATTCCCACCAAAGATATGCCTCTTGATGGTTCGATGTCGAAGGAGGGGTCTGTGGGCTTAAAGTATCCCATGGTGAACTAAAATGAATGTGTCGCCTCGATAGCCTTGATTATGGATGGATCGTGATGATGATGCAGAATAGGTTGAGCATTATGGGCCTGTTGGAATTCTTAGAAGATGATATCTCTTTAAAAACGTTATCATAAGTAAAATGTAGCATAGCAATGGTAACATGAATGTGAATATCCAGATGAACAGATGTTATTAGATTGGAAAGCTATGGGATTCTTCAATTTTACTCTGATCACCTTAGGGACACATAGATGATCAAGAGCAAAGGGCCAAAACATCAAATGGTCGAATTTAATGGAGTGGAAATGTATATTTTGTGGGGAACATAATGCAGGATTCCCTTAGCCTATTTCCATTTCACAACTGCCACCACATCAAGTCTCCCTACACTCTGTTACCCATGGCTTTCCTTCATACAAGTTTCACAGCTGGCAGTGTCGTCGCTGCCTCCACCACCAACCATGTCCTCTCCATCATGCCTCCCCCCATTTGGCAACCCACGACCTTCTTAGACAATGGTGGCACTCCTCAAAAGTCTTGCATCAGTGTTATAACTTGGAGGAAATTATCATTACTGCAACCACAGTGAATTGGGAATGGTCATTTGATCGAGCAATTTGAAAGGAAGCTTTTAAGGATCGTAGGAAGGTACCCGCATAGTGGTCGTCCCTCTTGCAAATTTCTTGAGAAGCATTTCTATAGGTAGGCCCTGCACGACATTTTATCATTTTCCTGATTTTCTTTGGCTCGGCTGCTCATAAGTGGTACCATGAACATATGCAATTCAGCCATGAATAACTACAAGTGAGGTATCAAAATGACTCTTTACGTGACTGTGACTGTAGACTCCATGGAGGGAGAGGGAATCAAGTTATTTGACGCATTTTTTTGATAGGAAAATCACTGGGAACTAGATATTAAAGGGCACTACATAAAGAACTAGGGTGAGGCCACTCCCTGTGTGACTAATCAAATGATTGGTCGATGCAAGCTTGATACTTACTTGAGAGGGACTTGATGGCACGAATGTTTTAGGTTTTGCTTCAAGGCTTCTGAAGTATGTGTAGGTACTTGAGGATGGGATTTTGTGTGCTCTCCACCATTTGGTGATGGAATGTTAGTCATAGCCCCCCTTGCACTGCAGCCCACACCATCAGTCCTATGGAGACTATCTTTGTGGGTTTTGATACTAGTTGCTTCGCCAATTGAGCAAACAACATCCTCATAGTATGACAAGTTCGAAAGAGGACTTCTATATAACGATCAAGGGAGGTGATACATTTTGGGGGACTCAGTCACTGTATTCATCCTTCAACGCTGGTGGACTTCTCTAGTACAGGCACTGCGAACTTCCCGTCCATTGTCTAAAGTGGCACCTGCCCCCAGGACACCCACCACCTATTCCCCACATCCACACATTATGTGTAGTTGCAATATTCAATGTCGTGCTAAATAGAGCTCCCTACTAAATTGACAAAGTGGATGGTTGGGGTGATATGAAGTATCGCCACAAAGATCGAGTAAGATGGTAATGTTTCCAAAACATGTCTCTGTGTAGAGACATGGTAGGTTATGCACTCTAACAAAAGTACCAACATCTTCATAAAAACTTGTAGATCAAGAAAATTGATGAGGAATCAAGACCAAAATACAAGAGAAACTATATTAACCGCCACAATCGGACACTTGGTAAAATAAGTGTGAAAACCTGGCCTGAATAACATCCCAATTTGGTCACACACTTGCACAAATCAGATATGTGCAAAATAAATTCTAGAAGACACCTCCAAAGGCACTGTTGCACTTAGTTTCTCATACAAAATGATGGTCCTTAGTTCGTTTGCTAAAATAAATCCTATGTCATCATTGTGACCAATCCATAATACTTTGATGGCAATTTTGACATGCATGGAATTCGGGGCACAATTAAATTTGGGAAAATGATGCTTTTATAAGTGAGAATTTGGATTGATTGAAATTAGTTTGTGCATGGAAGGCATTATCCAGTGGTTTGTAATTTGATGACATGAATGGTGTAGTATATGTTCACGAGTAGTTAAAGGAGATACTCTTATAAATAATTATGGGATGGTAGTGCCTAAACAAGAGCAATCATTTGGAATAAATGTTATATGGTCTCACGGGTACCATACGGTCATTACTTGTGTGATCTTAGTCTAATCTACTATTGTGTGCAGAATGAAGATCATCAGAGGAGCTTTCTACTAGAGGAGATTGTGCATGATGGGTTTTCCCATGAATCCATTTTTGCATGGCCATCCATGAGAATGCACCAAGACTAATGAGGATTTCCAAGAGAAGAATGATTACCTGAACAATAATAGACCCATTAGGAATGACTGAAAAATGAATGACAGCCTGCTAAAGGGAAATATTGTCAGGGATACAAATGGCTATTTGTTGAAGGTTTGGGGCCAAATGAGGCTGCTTTATTTCTTTCATCAGATAATCATAATCCATTAGGAGCCGTCACATCAGAACATATAATCCATTTAACAACGATACACATCCACGAACAAGGCTCGTCTGATTCACTAAAGAATTCTATGAACATATCAAGTAAAAAGATAGCTTTTGAGTAGTTTCTGCTACAGTAAAAAGGGAAATGAGCTAAATGACAAAAGTGCTATAGCACCTGGGCACTAAAGGGAAAAATAAGAATGAGACAAAAGATGTATTTTTTAAATTGTTGGATAATGGGGGGTAGGTGAAACCCTAATGTAATCAAATCTGAGCCATTCATTGTGAATCAATCCTAGCCATTCATTTGGGCTTTGGAAAACTATAAATAGGGGCTTGCCCCTCATTCGTAAATGGTTGGAGAACTAGTGTAAAGGAATTTTTCAGAAATAGAAAGTAACATTGCATGAATTATGGGTGTTTCTTTTGAGTTTGTTCATTATGCATGCATGGTTCTACTTCCATGTTAGTTTTAGTTATTAGTTTCTTGAGTGGAAGTGAGAATGGTGTTTTTTGTTACAATATTTGATGAATTTCCATCTCATGTTTTTTGTGGTTTTTTGATGATGAATCAGTTTGTAAAGCTAGTCTGAGCTAACTTGTTTGCTACAATCTAGTTCAATTGTGTGTTCATGAGGTGAATGCATAATCTGAAAATTTGTAGTCCTCAGAAGATTGCATTGATTTTGTGTAGTTGTAGGTTCTTCTTAGTCAAGCAAAATCTAGTTTGTAGGAGTCTGTCTACTATAGCACCCTCCATGATTATTGTTCATTCATAGCTTAGGATTTAGAAAAACTTTCTTAACCCTTCTCCTTTGGTTATTTCTTTTAGTCCTTGGTTAGAGTAGGACCTCAAGCATCGCCATGAAGCTTAATCAGATGAACTTGATGAGTTTCAGCTTGGTTTTTTGAGTGGGAAGTCACTGTTCATTCACTTCCAACACTTTGAAACTACCTTTGTAGGTGCAACTTCCCACGCTTTGTAACTCATCCATAAGACTACCTTGTGATTCCAACAAATAATATGAAACAACTGAGATATTTCGAGCACTGTCAAGACCTGATATTAGAGACCTTGGGATAGTGTTCTACAAGTCAATTGTGGAAGATTGTCTTTTAAGAGAGGTAATGCATCTATGCATTACCTATGTTGAGAAGTGCATAAAAAACACATCAACAAAGACTAACAAGAAGCAATTTCACACTTTCTCTGATACCATGTAAGATTTGGTATAGAATAATCTACACCATGCAAGATTTGGTTGAAAATTATAGCCACTGAAGATCTAGGAACTTCATGAAAGAACAAGAGAGGTCAGTTATAAAGAATAACATGATATTCTATAGGGGATTCAAATAATAACAATTTTTCTATCAATCATATCAATTAATGTTATCTACCTATGAGGCAACCTAGTTATATAGCTAAGGTGATACATAGGATTAAACAAGATTATGCCAGGTTTCTTAATCCTATGATATGAGAAAACTTATAATGACTACCTAGGACGCAAGTATTAAAAGTAAAAATATAAGATAAGATCTAATGACAACTAACACTTTCTATAGATATTTCATCCTAAGACTTGTAGCATCGAAACTTAACACCCTTGAAAATTTCACACTATGTTTTGTCCCCCTAATTATTGAATCTTACTAGGTCCCTAATTTCCTAAATTATACATTTTATAGCCCATTTGTACCAATTTCCAAGAAGTTACAAGCATTAAACAAATGCATCCAATTATTATTTTTCCCTTGACACTTAATGTCCTAAAGAAATAGGGTCAGGACCTATTTTCCCTAGGGCATACGGGTCTCCCTATTTTTTGGGGGACTAATTTTGGATATGTCGATGTCAGCATTTTAACATTAAAAATTCAACTTGTAAATATTGGCTATCAGGATTTAATTTGTGGGAAATTAGAGAAATGACTATAAATACCTAGTTATTGCATTATTTGAAAACTAACAAGAGCATAACAAGAAAATTATTGGTGAATTTATGATCAAGATCACTATCAAGAAAGTCAAGAGCAACATTTTAGAGCTTCATTACATAAATTCAAGATTCTAACATCATGCCAAATCTTATGAGTTCATGAGTTTTTATGTTATCGTTGTTTTGTGAAGGCTAACACTTTTTTGGGTCTCCAAACAATTTCAAACAATCAATCAAGCAAGATCAAGACCTTGAATTGATGTGGATGACCTCAGTCCTTCAAGGAATCCATCAAAGGGTGGTGAGTTGCAACACTTGTTGATTCATCATTCCTTCCTATCATTGACATTGCCATTGTGGAAGTGGAAACAGTAACATGGGGTTTGACCAAGGCAAGCCCCTAAATAGCACAACATCTCTTTTTTTTGGGAATGTGCATATCTTAGGTTTGAAGAGGATTGAAGGAAGCATGAAGACAAATTGTTCATTGTTACTTTTGAAGCCCTATATATTATCAACCCATGGAAACTCACCTAAAGAAATATCTGGCAGTGTTTTGAAAACTCTGTAATAAAAAAACAAAAGCTCAAATCTATCATTAGAGGACCCCAAAAGTATATTAGGACACCCCTACAAGGACCCATTCAACCCTGGGTGAATCATTCCTCCTATAGTGATTAGAACCAACTTTTCTAAGAAAGTACACATCACTCAAAACTTCCCATATTTTCTTGCAAGGTGTTGTTACAGTCTAATCATCAGGATGTTGTAATTTTCATGTTAGGGCATACATAGGAATTAGGTTAATCATGGAAAATCAATTTTAATCCATTTCTAAGGCTCCAAAGTATTGGATCCATGTTTGATCGACTCATATTCATGGTTGAAATTCAATATAAACGCCTTTTTGATTTGCATCCTAATGTACCTTTAAAAAAGGAGCAAAAGCAATCCTAGGTTTAGGCACTAAATATAGTATCATTTTTTTCTTATGTTACAGGACCTAAGTAAACTTAACATGTAAATAGGACCTATTAATGACTAGATAGGTAAAACACCTATTTACACCAATACATCCATCTTCTTTATGATGCCAAAATTTAGACAACATAACATGCTTATAAACACTAGCTTATGTGAACTTATAACAATAATATATAAAAAATAACATCTCACATGTGGGAGATTTTAACTAGTTGCACAATTGTCATTTCTCTCCTTAATCATGATTCTTTAGGGAGGAGGAATATAATAAAATAAATTATAACTAGTAGTCCCAAAAAGTATAGATTATATGGCAAGTGGTTTACTACTCTGGTGGGGTTAACTTTCCCAAGGCTTAATCACTCATGTGATTTTCCATTTTAATGTGAAGGGTTTCCTTTATTTTCTACAACCTTCACTCTTCTAATGATATTTTTCATTCTTTATAGAAGCATTTTGTGTGTTGGAAGTTAGAAGGAAGTAAAATGGGAGCTTTGTAGAAAAAGTTAGAGCCGTTTTCTTGCATTTCTCTATAGGAAAATGTGGATCTATGGAAAAATAGAGGAAGCGAGTTTGAATCCTTTTTTCTAGGCAATGCAAGTGTTCAATGATGTGATAACATCTAGATTTTGCAACTCATGGAAGAATGGTCAAGTTTTGATAGGAAACATTAATTTCACAATGACTACCAACCTCATTTTGGCAGCCATAGGATTGAAGAACAAGGCCTTAAAATTAGTTAAACAAAGTAGCGATAATTATTAGATATTCATAGACAACTTCAAAAAAGATGAAAAATCAGAAAAGATTCTATAATAACTACAATTAGAAAAATTTGTCTTTGTATGTTATGTGTTATGTTACCTTGGAGAGAAGATTTAAAACTATGCATGGGTACCAAATTTCCATTACTAAACCACATAAGGCATAAGGAACAGATAAATGTCCCTTTCTATTTTCTCTCTTCTCTACATCACTGTATAAATAAAGGAGCATCTCCTCCCCTACACTAGAGACTTATATCAACTCTTTATAAGCATGTTATGGCCAATACCCCAAAAAAATCCTTACTTCTTCTAGTAACCCTCTAGAATTAAACCTCATTAGTAGTACTATGCATGTGTCTCCTAAAAAACCCTCTTTCAAGGTTACAAAAACCAAAAAATTGTTCCCAAAGGAGTGGTGAATCCTCCTCTTGAAGAAGAGTTGATAAAAATAACACTAGCGAAGAGAAAACCTACTCCTTGCACTCAATATCACAAAAGAGGAAAAAATATACTACCTTCAAGCATGGGTCAAATAATGTCACTATTGAAATTGTGGATGACTCGGATTTAAATATCAAGGGTGGCAAAAGTTTTTGCCCCTCTTATTCTGGAGAATAATGGTCTACTCAGTTCGACAATATGGGTGACAAGGAGAATTTAAGGATGAAAAAGGTAAGAATCTTGTCTTTGAGGAGGTGATGAAAAATTCATCTAATGAGGAGTTATTTCCCCACTCTGAAATTGAAAGCATGTAGAATAGTGAATCTAATAACAAAGATAATGTTAATGAAGAGGAAGAGGACAAAAATGAGGAGTTAAACTTGAAGGAGATTAATATGAAATACATGATTGAGGAGAATAGTTAGGAGATAGAGAATGTGTTAAAAAAAGGTCAATATCGAACATATGAAAGACTCAAGAATGGGACAAGATTATGAAAATATTAGCAAGGAAGAATAGGGTAGATGATAGTCAATAGGAAGAGACAAACTCTAAGTCTTTGGAAAGGCTTAGAGAGAATATATCTGATCTGAAAGGTTGATTTCACAAAATGGAAGAAAATCATGACCTTGACAGTGCTAATGAGAAGCTTAAAGTGATGAAAATTCTCTTGGCATTGTCATTTCTATAGTGGATGACATTATATGTAGAGAGTGATATTTGGCATAGTTTTAGGACACACCAACATCAGAAAGAAGAGGAAGAAACAAGGTAAAACCCAGGGGGATACATTTTAGGAAGAATACAACAAGAAGAAAACTATGGACTGGGATGACTCCCTTGATGTCATAAAGGAAAATTGGGACTTAATATACAGTCCTAAGGAGTGATGGACACTAGGCCCTTTGTTGTTTTTATTTTTGTTTGATTCTTGTTCTCAGGTTTTGTGCCTCTTTTATGTTATTTCATACACCTTTTCATGTTTCTTGTTGTTCTTAGTTTTTAGCTTCTTAGTTAGTCTTTTATCCCTCCAAGCTATGGTTCTTAGTCATGGCCTTGGGCCTATTTTGTGTGTTTGTCTCTACTTTTCTTATTATATTTGGGTTCAAGGCCCTTTTCCCTACTATTGTATTAAAAACATCAAAATGAGATAGCAACAATAAGGCACAAATTAGAAACACAAGAGAATCATATAAGGGTAATTGCATGGAAATGGGGGACCAAACAGGTGGCTTAAGTGGCCACTTTTTTTTTTTAAATCAGGAAAGACTGACCTTGGATGACAAATTTAAGATAGTTAAACTCAAAATTTTAAGATGTAGTAAAAAAAGAGTCACAATGCTCCAAATCTACTTTCTATACTACTATTTTTTTTTAAATGGTAAATATTGAGGGGTTCAAAAAGGGGCCACACAAACTAGTCTTGCTTTTTCAAAAAAATAACATAGCTTCTGATGTACCCCCCCTAAAATGTTAACTTTCTTTTTAGTATTTCAAAAACTAATTTGGTGAGAAATTAGCTAACACTGTGTAATTTATCCTCAAATTTTCTATTAATTTTTTAATGAATAATTGATTTTTTACTAATTTTGAAAGTGGATACATACTAAAAAATAGAAATTTGAGCATGCTCCCCGCTAAATTTTCTAAAAATTGATCAGAAATAGTTTTATTAACATGTGTAGAATGGAGTCTAGTTTCTAAAATTGTAATTTATTTTAAATTTTGTTGAATGGCTAAAAAATAAAACAAAAAATACCAAACATTGGTTTTTGACAAAAAAATAGATACACCAACAAAAGAAATTAAAGATGAAAACCTTAATATCCTAAAAATGTGAAAATAATTACATGGTTAGATAGCTAAGAGAGAGCTTAACATTAACATTGTGTTTTTTTTACTTGACATTAAAACACGTACAAACTTGATGGGAGCACGTTCAATATTATGTCAAAAAAATTACAATCTACAAAAACATGTCTTTGGACATTGGAAAGTCACTCCAATCCTTTGGGTTGGAAGCCCAAGGTAAATCCAATCCAAAGGATTAAAATTTCCAAAGCAAGACAAAATGTGAGTGTGTTATAACGTGCTCAGGTTATGTCAAAGAAAAACATAATTCTAAGTGCATTATAATGCAATCACATTATGTCAAAGCAATCATAATGTGAGCATGTTATAATGTGTTCATGTTATGCTATTGTATTAGAGGGGGATTCGCTACTCATGAGTTCTCTTCATTCAGAGAGGCTCATAATGCGAACTTCCCTAATCTACCTCAGGAACAACATCGAGAGTTTTAGAATTTGAAAGAGCAGGTCACAAAGATTTTTTGGACAAACTGAAAAGCTCTCGAGCAAAGGACGTCAGTGAAGAAAATAGATGATAGCACAACGCACTAGCGTCTCAGAGGCATGTTGGAGTCTCGTAAGGACTAGAGAGTGAGTTTATCTTAGAAAATGGCTAAAGTGACTGCTTCTACTCGAATTGCTAAGAAATATTAAAATGCAGGAAAGTGAAAGAATTGAAATAGAGTGAAATAAAGCTAATAGAGATGAGAAGAAGAAAGGAAGAAATACTTACAACCACGTGAGTGATGAAGCCTCCACCAAAAAAATGTCTTCAAAACCTGCAAGTGTGATATCCGAAGAGAATGTTGGGGCTGTATAAGGGTTTACCTTAGTCAAACCCCCATTTTGGTGTTCCCACCTCCACGGACAGCCAAGAAGATGGAGAGAGAAAAGTGAAAAAAGCATGTGGTGAAATCTAGACCCGCTTAGGGGTAGAACTTGCATCATGAAAAGTGTGTGGTGAAAGAAAAACCTGCTCGGGAGTAGAACCTGCACCACAAAGTAAACAAGCGTGTGATAAAATAAAATATTACTCAAGGAGGAGAACCCATATCATGAAGTAAATGTGCAATAGAATGGGGATATAGAATCCCCAAGATGCTCACAAGAATAAGGAAAGGGATATGGAGTCACAATAGCTAAGAGAGCTACAAAGAGCATTGCTAAGAGAGCTTGAGAGAGCTTGAAGCTACTACAACAAGTTGTATGAATCTATGCAAGGTAGAATAAAGCTAGAGGAATAATAGAGTTGCTAGAAGAAGTTAGAGAGCCAAATGAGCCAAAAGGATGGCTTAAAAAGGGAGAAAAGAAGCTTCTTGAGCTATTTCTGGGTGCCCCCAACCGTTACCACCTACAAAATTTTTTGACAAGTGGAAAAAATGCACAGAGGCAGTTGTTTGAACATTGAAACATCGCAGGACACTAGCGCGGCGCGTGAACATCTGTGCGGCGTGTTATTGTTTGGACATGTCATGCTACAAAACAACATGAATTGGAAAATCACAAAGTCTGATGTAAAGCTAATGTGTGAGGGTAGCTGTTGAAAAAGGGGTGCTAGAGCATCTTAAGAGGGGAAAAAGGCTGATGCAAGGGCTAAAATGAGCCTACTCAAGATGCTAAGGGAATGGACACTAAAGCGGGTACAAAAATTTATGTGAAATTGGAAGGGTGCAATTTTTCTCTTATACATTTTTCCCCCACTTCAGCAGGCATATGAATCTACATTAATATGCACGCTAAAGGAAATCTACAAAACATAAATAACATCATATGCCAAAAGGATACTATAGAGAAAGAAGATAACTTTTCAAACCATGAAAGCATGCCCCCAGGCTAAAGAGCTGTAAAATTAATCTGTTAGAAAAGAAAAACCAACACTAGACAGCAAGGTTAGGCTATACAAAGCTAAAGGATTCGAGTCAGAAAAGTAAAGAGACCTCGATGTAGAAGGTTGTCTCAATACTATGTGTCGTCCCCAAATTAAGAACTAACACATAGAAGAATTCTAAGATGAAGAGAGGAGAGGTATATACTCAGGATCAATAAGATGTAGATATTTGATTTGATATATACAAGAGAGAAGAGAAAGATAGAAATGAACAAAGCATGTGGTGAAAGAAAAACCTACTCATGAGTAGAACCCGCACCACCAAATAGGAATGATAAAAGTAATCCATGCTCAAGGAGGAAAACCCGTATCACAAAGTGTAGGTGATAAAATCAATCCTCGCTCGAGGAGGAAAACCCATATCACCAATGATAGGTGATAAAAGAATTCCCCACTCGAGGAGGAAAACTTGTATCACTAGAGATAGGTGATAAAAGCAATCCCTACTTGAGGAGGAAAACCTGTATCACCAAAGATAAGTGATAAAAGCAATCCCCGCTCAAGGAGAAAAACTTGTATCACCAAGTAAGGATGTAAAGGAGCTCTACAGGTTCTCATTCCTAGAGAGAGGTAACCTCCAATATCTCTCGTATGGAGGAAACCCAAAAAAGTAGAATCTGTGGAGTCAAAAAGCGGTGACATGTTTACTCGCAATTGCAGCATGTCAAAAAGCGGCCATGTAGGCAAGTAAGCAGACAATCATGCAAACCTTCAACAAGTTGGAAAACTTTCAAAGGGGTCCCTCGAGAACCCGACATGAAAAAGGAGGGGTCCACTCAAGGGATGCGCTATTGAAAGGCAAGGTCTAGTCAGGCTTCCCACAAGCTAGACACTATAGAATTCATTCAAGAGGAAATATTTCAAAGGGGTTCCATCGGGAACTCTTCAAAAGAAAGGAGGTTCCACTCAAGGGATACTCAAATTGAAAGATAGAGAGAAAAAAGGGGTCCTTAAGAATGACATACATCTCCAAAATGAGTTATCACTACCCCCAGCATATAGGGGAGGAAAACCATGCAAGATACTTACAACATGCATGATAGAGGTAAATCTCAATATTATTTATCATGCTAAGAAAAGGTGGGTATTTCAATCAAATGGGAATTTGATGACCCCTGAATCAAAAATTTGATGTACCTTATCCTTCAAGGCTTTACATTCACTTGTGGAATGGCCAAGCACTTGATGGTATGCATAGAAAGAATGTTTATCATGTTCATGAGATTTTTTGCATGTAGAAGGAAGAGTGATTAAGCGGGCTTTTAGAAGCCACAACAAAATACGCTCTTGCTCAAATAGAGGATGAGGAGCAAGAAGCAAGCCTTTCTCTTGTGGAGAAAGGTTTGACTTCTCACAAGAAGAAGGCAGCATGAAGATAGAAGACAATGGAGGAAGAATTTTTTCAATAGAATGAGATTGAGAAGAATTCTTATCACTTGTCCATGGCTTTTGTTTAGGTCATTCATTCACGTAGCCAAGCCCCAAATTATGCTTATAGGTCATAAATTCTAGAGGGGCTTGAATGCCTCGTTCATTACACCCACAACCTTTACGGTCATAGCCACATTTAGAAACAAGCTTAAAGTTTGGGCCATAATGTGTTTGTAGATCTTGAAAAGAGGGAGGATCCTCATAAAGAGCATTGTCCCAATAATGGGGATCACACTCCTTTATGGGATCACCATCATCTTCTTTAATAGGATTTTCAACATTATTCTCCTTAGTAGAAGCATAATCCTCTTCCTCAGAAGGAGAATCAACACTAAGGACATTACAATTTATGCTCACACCATCCTCCGATACAAAAGAACAATCATCTTTGATAGTAGATGTGGATGATGTTATCAGAAGGTCTAAGTAGATCGGGTCGACTTTATATTCCTGAATGAAGGAATCTCTAAATTCTAAAGAACCCCAATCATCACCAAAACATGCATTCTTTTGAGAAGAGGTAGAAGGAGCACAGTTAGGGATCCTTGCTTCATAAGGATCTTCCTTAGGGACATTCATCTTGAGAGTATCCTTTATAGTAGGTAATTTTGGAGTAAACACCGACACATTGGAAGATACTAAAGGTATAAGAGTAGGCACAACTAAATCTCGCCCAACAACTACTATCTCACATAACTGCATAACATCAGGGTCAGCCTTGACTGTAACTACTCGATTATTGCAAATGAACTTAATATATTTATGCAAGGTAGACATGACTACACCCATGGCATGAATCCATGGTCTACCAAGAAGAAGGTTATAAGGTAACTTCTCTAACATAAAATATACAAGGGTAGGTAAAGTAACAGGTCCAAGCTGCAAAGGCAGTACTATTGTACCTAGAGCTTGTCGCCCAACATTATCAAACCCATGAATAACAATAGAAAAATTATTAAGAGAAGATGAGTCAATATTAATCTTAGGCAATAGATCAATGCTACATACATTGACTATTGAACCAAGGTCAACGAGAGTACATATAATGCCGATTTTATTAATATTAACTATAATCATCAAAGGGTTTACTTCCTTCTATACTTCCGAAGGCAGGAGCTCTTGTGGATAGAACATGATATTCAATGAATCCACACAAATATACACTATTAATGCATAAACATCTCTCATCCTAGCAGAAGAAGGCAAGAGGATCTTTTGCAAGGCTTCCTTAAGCATACATTGGTAAACCGAAGCAAACTGAAGCAAATCTCATAGTGATATCTTATCCAAAGGGACCCAAGGTTTCTCAATAAAATCACAATCACTAGGTGCTTCAGTTGTAGGTTTAGGTGCTTGAGGAAGGTTTGGTTGTTTATTCATTCTATTATTGTAAGTATGGGCTACCGCTCCATAAGAGGGAGCCATTCAAATATCAGAACCACCATCAAATGGAACACCATCGATAGAAAAAATCCTTTTAGGAGAAGGAATGACCAGTCTCTTAAGCCTTTGAAGGGTAGCAGAGACATAGATTGCATTTACAGAATCATCACAACTAGTAGAACGATTATTTGAAGACATATTCTCAACATCAACCCAAATAGGATCAAATGTGGAATAATTATTCAAAGAAACATTCTCAACATCGATCTAGGGAGAATTAGATGTGGAAGGAGGTCCATCATGTTCTAATGCATCATCTCTAGAGGAGAGTGCATCAAAACAAAGATGAGATTCATCATTCACCAATGCAACATCTCTAGAAGAGAGTGCATTGGGATGAAGAGTAGATTCATCATTCACAAATGCATCATCTCTAGAAGAGAGTTCATTGGAATGAAGAGTAGATTCATCATTCACAAATGCATCATCTCTCGAAGAGAGTGCATTGGAATGAAGGGAAGGTAGAGTAGCATTGAGAAAAGTATCAATGATTTCATCTTCTTGTAATAAAATATCCTCTGAAGCAGGAGGAATTTCGTGAGAAGGATCAAAGACACCAAGTGACATGGGTAAATCCAAGTCACTATCACATGAATGAAATGGAATATCATTAACATTTTGAACAAAATTAGACATTGAACTAATAAAAGAATATATTAAATCCATTACAATTTTTTCAGTATTTTCCATGTTTTAGTAATTCATGTTTTCGGAGGTCTTCGGAGTAGAATTTGAGGTTGAAACTTGCATCAGTCCCTAACTTTTGACTACAAAAGGCACTGTAATTTTAGGGATTGAACTAGTTCTCTAGGAGACCTTTCCAATAGTGTAAACAATTATGAATTTCAAGCATCGAGTCAAAAGTTATGACCCCACCAAGTAGGGGTAAATAAATTCCTAGTTTTTTGAAGAACATTGTTCTTCATGTCAGGTTCACTAAAATATAGAAGAGGGGGATTTGCTACTCATGGGATGAACTACCCTAATCTACCTTAGGAACAATAGTGAGAGTTTTAGAATCTGAAAGAGCAAGTCATAGAGACTTTCTAGAAAAACTGACAAGCTCTCGGCCAAAGGACATCAGTGCAGAAAATAGATGATAGTGTGATGCATTAGAGTCTCAGGGGCACACTGGAGTTTTGTACAAACCAAAGAGTGAGTTTATCCTATAAAATGGCTAAAGTGACTACTTCTACTCCAATTGCTAAGAAATCTCAAAATGCAAGAAAGTGATAGAATTGAAATAGAGTGAAGTAAAGCTAATAAAGATAAGAAGAAGAAAGGAAGAAATACTTACAACCACGTGAGCGAGGAAGCCTCCACCAAATTAATGTCTTCAAAACCTGCAAGTGTGATATATGGAGAGAATGTTGGGGCTATATAGGGGTTTGCCTCATTCAAACCCATGTTTTGGTGTTCCCCCCTCCACAAACAACCAAGAAGATAGAGAGAGAGAAAAGTGAACAAAGCGTGTGGTGAAAGCTAGACCCGCTCATGGGTAGAACCCACACCATGAAAAGTGTGTGGTGAAAGAAAAACTTGCTCAAGAGTAGAACCCACACCACAAAGAAAACAAGTGTGTGATAAAAGCAAACCTTGCTCAAGGAGGAGAACATGTATTACGAAGTAAATGTGCAATAGAAAGGGGATATGGAATCCCCAAGATGCTCACAAGCATAAGGAAAGGGATATGGAGTCGCAAGAGCTAAGAGAGCTACAAAGAGTGTTGCTAAGAGAGCTTGAGAGAGATTGAAGTTGCTACAGCAAGTTGTATGAAGCTATGCAAGGTAGAATAAAGCTAGAAGTAGAATAGAATTGCTAGAAGAACATAGAGAGCTAAATGAGCTGAAAGAATGGCTTAAAAAGGGAGAAAAGAAGCTTCTTGAGCCATTTCTGGGTGCCCTCAACCATTACCAATGACAAAACTTGCTGACAAGTGGAAAACATGCACAGAGGTGGTTTTTTGAACATTGAAACGTTGCAGGATGCTTGTGTAGCACACGGATGTCCATGTGACGCGTTGTTGTCTAGACACATCATGCTACAAAACAACATGAACAGAAAAAACACAAAGTCCAATGTAAAGCTAACATGTGAGGGTACCTACTGAAAAGGGGTGCTAGAACATCTTAAGAGGTGAAAAAGGTTGATGCAAGGGCTAAAATGAGCCTACTCAAGATGCTAATGGAATGGACACTAAAGTGGGTACAAAAATGTATATGAAATTGCAAGGGTGCAATTTTTCTCTTAAACAACTATGTTCAAGTTTTTATGTATGTATGTATGTATGCATGTATGTATGTGTGTATGTATGTATGTATGTTTCTATGTATGTATGTATGTATGTATGTATGTATGCATGTGTGTATGGTTTTACAATTTAGGGTATAGGGTTGAGGGTATACACTTGAGGGATAATGTTCAAAGTTGAGGGTATAAGGTTAAGTGTATAAGGATTAGGGTTTAGGATATTGGGAATAGGGTTGAGGGTATTGGGTTAACATTTGAGGGAAGAAGTTATCTATTTAGGGTTGATGGTTTAGGGTATAGGGTTGAGGGTATATGATTTAGGCTTTAGGGTTGAGGGTATAGTGTTTATACTTTAGGTTTGATGTATGGAGTTTAGGGTTGAGGGTTTAGCATATAGGATTTGGTGCCTATGATTGAGGGATAGTGTTTAGGCTTAAGGGTACTAGGATTTAGTGTATAGAGTATAGGGCTTAGGGTTGAGGATATTGGATATAGGGTTGAGGGTATTTGGTTTATGGTTGAGGGTATAAGGTATAGGTTTTAGGGTTGAAGGTATAGGGTGGAGTTTTTAGGGTTTAGGGCTGATGGTTGTTGGTTAGGGTATAGGGTTTAGGCTATAGGGTTGACAGTATTGGGTATAAGGTATAGTATTTTTGGTTAAGCGTATTGGGTATAGGGTAGGGTTGAGGGTGTTAGGTATAGGATATAAGGTTTATGGTTGAGGGTATAAGTTATGTTGCAAGTATGGGAAGTTGGTTTTGTCATTGATGTCAACAAGATTATGTTGTCATTGGTGTCAACTGTATGAGAATATTTTTGCAAGGATGTGTACTTAATATTAATTTGGTACTACCATTGATGAGGTTTTTGATTTTGCTTTTATTAGTTGCATTATGTTTTCATTAGTAAAATATTGGTTTCAACCTCTAGTGTTTTTTTATGAGCTTTTGTCTATGGGTGTACGGTTGATTTGCTAGACTGCAGTGATGAAGATGATGAGGATGTGTATGTAGTTCTTGCTTTCCAAGTGATTTTGAGAAATTTTGATAAAAAGAGGAAATAATGAGTTAGATTGGTGTTCTAGGTTGCAAAGGTGTGTATTTTTCTTGCTCCACATTTTTTTTGGGTTGAAGATATTCTTGTGCATTTGGATATGTTGGTCAAAAGTTTTCAGAGGTGTTATATCCAAAATTTTGTGTGTTGGATTGTTGTGTAGAAAATTTTGTGTTCACCAATGTGTGAACCGTGTTTTAGAGATGTCTAGGAGAAATGTATTTGCTCTGCATTTCTCTATAGAGTGGTTTTAGGTCTTGCGGATCTGAATGTGTGTTGATAGTGTTGGTATCTTTCTTCCATTAAAGTGGTTTAAGGTTTGGTTCTTTGGAAGTTAGTTTCTTAAGTTATAGTGTATGTCAAATTTTTTTGAGTGTACTAGGTGTGTACATTCTTTAGGTGAAAGTTGTTGTGAAGGATTCTGTTGGATTTCAAGGTGTTTGTGGAATATTCTACATTATGTTCAGGTGAAAAAAAATTATGTGAGTTGTTTTTGGATCAAGGAAGTGTGTAATTAAAAGGTTAATGGTGTTTACATAGGTAACAATTGACCTGGGTTTTTACACTACTTGTGAAGTTGTTTCGATGTTTGTGGAAGTGTGGTGTGTCATGTATGAATGTATTTAGGTCCTAACTATGGTGTGTTGTGGTCTGCCTTCCTTTTTCTCCACTATAGGAATGTTTTGGTGCTAACCTAATTTGAATTTGCATAATTGGGGTGTATAACTGACCTTGGATAATGTTTTCAAGGTTGAAGATGGTATAATAAGAATTGAGTTGTTGAGGGATGATAAGATAGACAAGATAGCTACGAGTGATGCAAATTGTAGAGTTTTAAGGTATGAATGTGAGAAGTGTAGTGTGATCTTTCATGTGTTAGGTCATTGAATGTAATGAGAAAAAGGTGTCTATAATTCTTCAATAATCTAAAAAGGTGGTGATATTTTGCTGGATTTTATTGTTACATTCAGATGGCTTTCTCATTGTAACATTTTTTTCTATCTTCTTTTCTATTCTGGCAGTGAGCCCTTCTTTATTTTGGGCAGTGTGCCCTCCAATAGTGAGCCCTTTGTAACTGGTGATATTACTTTATATTGTGAGCTAATCCTCACCATGTTTTTTCCCATCTTGTTTTTTCCACATAAATCTAGTGTTCTCTTGTGCATTGTGTTTATTTGTTTCAGTTTTTGTTATTTTCCTTTCATGCTAAATCATTATAAAAAATTAAGGGTTAATTGAATGAATATGGATTTGAATGTTTATGAGGGTCTTGAATTTTTAAGGTACAACTGATTCATCCCCCCTCTTAGCATTCTTGTACATTCAACAATTGGTATCAGAGCAAGGTTCCTTGGAAGAAAGCTTAACCACTTGAGGTAGATCTGGGATGTTGCACAAGAAAGAGGCTCCTATGTTTGATGAAACAGGCTATGCACTAGAAGAAAAGGATAGAAGATTTTCTGGTTTATCTTGTATATTGTGTATGGAAGTCTATTAAGAATGGATATACTATGCCTACAAATCATCTAAGTACAAATGATGAGATCAAGGCCTATGAAAACAATGGTAAAGTGAGGTATGCTCTCTTAAGTGTTCTTGCTAATTCTGAATTAGTAACCTACTAGAGAAATTTGGGTAAAGTTAGAAAGCAATTATGAAGGAGATGATAAGGTAAAACAAGTTAAGATGAAGAATCTAAAGATATTTTTTGAGACCTTTTGGATGCATGAAGATGAGAATATTACATGCTACATGCAGAGGGTAGATGAAGTTGTCAATTCCATCAAAGGTCTTCGTGGAAAACTCAAATAACAAGCAATGGTAAAGAAACATAACTCTTCCTAAATCTTATAGTCATAAAGTTTTTTCTATTGAGGAATCTCAAAATTTAAATCAATATATCAGAGATTAGTTGTATGGTTCTTTAACTGCTTTTGAGATGAGAGAATTTGGTACACATAATGGTGCAAAATTTGAGACTACTTTTAAGGATGGAAAATTAGAGGAGAATAAGGAATTAGATCAAGAGGATCTTGATGATGTGGAAGAAAACTTTGTGAGAAGAATGGAGAAGGGTACACTAGTAAGTAAAATGGAAATTTTCCTTTCAAATGTTTTAGTTGTGGAAAGATAGGTTATTATTCTTCAAGATGTCCAAATAGAGCTTTGAATAACAAAAATAAGGAGAACGAAGGTAAGATGATTAAGAAATTTTATTATGTTAGAGAAGATGCAAGTATATTTGATGATGGATCTAATTACAAAGATGATGCTGATGAATTCCTATTCATATCTTTAAAAGATGAAAATAATTCTACTAACTTTGAGATATGTGTGAAGGAAAGTAATTTGGAGGCAAAGGATAATACTAAAGGTAATTTGATATTTTATTTTCATGCTAGATAGGAGAAGAACTAGTGGATCATTGATAGTGGATGCTCTAATCATATGACCAATGATAAGATTAAGTTTGTTAAACCAAAAAATGTGAAGGAGGATGTGTTATATTTGGTGATGATACATTTGCTAAGATTTGTGGAAAAGCTTCAATTAGTTTTGATGGAAAGAATAATACTAATGATGTTTACTTTGTTAAGGGTTTAAAATATAACCTCTTGATTGTTGGGAAAATGTGTAGTAAAGGATACAATATTATGTTTCAGGATGATGGATGTGAGATCAGAAAAGGTTATGGAATTGTGATTGTTGTTGGAAGAAGGATAGATGAAAATGTATATCAACTCAAGGGTGTTTATGGTCATTAATTTTTGAATTAGATTAATGAAATTTGGCTATGGCACAAGAGGATGTCTCACATCAATTTTGATAACCTAGTAACAATCAATTCAGTTCAAGTTGTGAGAGATCTACCAAAGATTACAAAATCTATCAATGTTGTCTATAAAGCATGTCAAGTTGGAAAGAAAAAAAGAAGTTTCAAAGTAAAAGAACAATCTACAACTAGACTGTTGGAGTTAGTACATACATATCTTTGTGGACCTATAAGAGTAATAAGTCTTCAAGGTGGCATGTATGTCAAGCTATTGGTTGATGATTATTCCAGAATGACATGGGTTACTTTTCTCAATGAAAAATTAGAAGCAATAGATAAGTTCAAAGCATTTAAAGTTATGGTTGAGAATGAAATGGATATGAAAATCAAATGCTTGAGGTTTGAAAGAGGTGGAGATTTCACCTCCAATGAGTTTATCATCTTTTGTGAGAATCATGGAATAAAGAGGCACCTGTCTACCCCTAGGATTGCTCAATAGAATGGAGTGGTTGAAAGAAAGAATAGGATTGTTCAAGAAGCTGCAAGGACTATGATGAGGGAAGCAAATCTATTGGAATTCTATTGGAGAGAAGTAATTCATACTATTTTTTATATACTTAATAGAGTTCAAGAAAAAAGAAAACAACACAAAGACTCCCTATGAGCTATGGTATGGAATCATCCCTACTATCAAGTACTTCAGAGTGTTTGGAAAAAATGTTATAGTATAAGAGATGAAGAAAACTTAGGAAAGATTGATGCAAGGTCCGATGAAGGTATATTCCTTGGATATTCTACTAGAAGCAAATCTTATCGATGCTATAAAAATAGACTAAGAAAGATTATTAAAAGTGCAAGTGTCAAGGTTGATGAAGATTTATAGAAGAATTCAATGGTGATGGATATGAATTAGATGAGTCTTCTTGCAAAGAAGAAGAAAAAGCTAAAGAAAATCAAGTACAGGTTGAAGATGAAGAAGATCCAAAAAAGACTCCTAAAACTCCTAAGTATGTGTAGAAGAATCATTCTAAGGACTAGATCATTGGAGATCAGAGTAGAGGTGTAATTACAAGAAAGAAAGTTGTGGAAGAATAGGTAAATCTATTTTTACTTTCTAAAGTTGAACCTAGAATAGTGATTGAGGCATGTAAAGATGAATATTGGATCAAGGCTATGGAAGAAGAACTATTGTAGATTGAGAAGAATCAGACTTGGGAGATTTTCCCAAGACCAACAAACAAAAATGTGATTGGAACTAAGTAGGTATTCAAAAACACACTAAATGAGAATGGAGGAGTGGTAAGGAACAAGGAAAGGATTCTGTGTAAAGGCTACTCACAAGTTGAAGGAATAGATCTTCAGGAGATATTTTCTCTAGCGGAAAGAATGGAAGCTATTAGGATGTTTTTCACTTTTACAACACATAGGGATTTCAAATTTTATCAAATGGATGTGAATTTTATTTTCTTGAATGGAGAATTGGAAGAAAAGGTATACATAAAACAACTAGAAGGATTTTAGTTATTAGACAAACCAAATATGGTCAGCAAATTGAAGAAGGCATTATATGGATTAAAGCAAGATCTTAGAGATTGGTACACAAGGTTGGATAGGTACTTGATACAACAAGGATTCAATAAAGGTACCTCAGATAATAATCTTTACTTTAAAGTTGAAAACGATCAAATCTTGATTGTGGTTGTGTATGTTGATGACATATTTTTTGGAGGTAATGAAACTAAGTGTAAGAAATTTGTAGAAGAGATGTAGAAAGAGTTTGAGATTTCTATGTTTGGGGAGATGGATTTCTTCCTTGGACTACAAATCAATCAAACAAACAAAGGTATTTTTATTTCACAATTAAAATATATCAAGGAAATGTTGAAGAAGTTTGGAATGGAAGATTCTAAATTGGTATGTACCCCTATAGTTACAAGTTGCAAGCTAAGTAAGAATGATGAATCTCCTAAAGTTGATCAGAGCAAATATAGATCAACGATTGGAGGACTACTATATCTAACTACTACTAGACCAGATATCATGCATGCAATTTTACTTGTGGCTAGATTTCAAGAAGATCCTAGAGAGTCACATGTTGCAGTAGTAAAGAGGATATTCAGATAATTGAAAGGCACTTTCGATCATGGCTTGTGGTATCCAAAGGATAATAATTTCACTTTGAGTGCTTAGATGTATATTGGGTCGGTTGTGTATATGACAGGAAAAGTATATGTGGTGGTGCATTCTTTCTTGGATGTAAATTGGTTTCATGGATAAGCAAGAAACAAGATTCAGTATCTTTATCTACTCCAAAGGCAGAGTAAATTGTAGTAGCATCTTACTACAAAAAGGTGTTATGGATGAGGAAAACATTAAAGGATATTAAAGTAGTATATGATGAATCGATCTCTATCTTTTGTGACAATACAAGTGCTATCAATATTTCAAAGAATTTGGTAATGCACTTGATGATAAAAAATATCTCAATCCAGTATCACTTTTTGAGAAGAAGTTTGTAGAGAATGAAGTGAAGCTTGAATATGTGTCTGCAAAGGATTAGGTTGTTGATATATTCACTAAGCCTCTTCCTAAGGATGCATTTGAGTATTTCCAGGAGAAGTTAGGGGTTATTGCCCCTCCTTTGAACTAGATGCATAAGGAGATTCATGAGTCCAATGGATCTTTTTGATGTGTTTTTATGCACTTCTCAACACAGGCAGTGCGTAGGTGCACTACCTCTCTTGAAAGACAATCTTCCACAATCAGATTGCAGAACACTATCCCAAGCTCTCTAATGTCAGGTCTTGACAATGCTTGGAATATCTCAGTTGTTTGATGTGATTTGTTGGAATCACAAGGCGGTCTTATGGATGAGTTACAAAGCATGGGAAGTTGGGTTTGCTAATGTAGTTTCAAAGTGCTGGAAGTGAATGAACAGTGGTTTTCCACTCAAAATAACAAGCTGAAACTCATCAAGTTCATTTGATTTAGCTTCATGGTGATGCTTTGGATCCTACTCTAACCAAGGATTAAAAGAAATAGCAAAAGGAGAAGGGTTAAGAAAGTTGTTCTAATCCTAAGCTATGAATGAACAGTAAAAATGGTGGTTGCTATAGCAAACGGGCTTCCTAAACCGAGTTTTGCTTGACCAAGAGAAACCTGCAGCTACATAAAACCAATGCAATCTTCGAAGGTCTATTGATTTTCAAATTACACATACACATCATGAACATGCAATTGAACTAGGTTGCAGCAATGACAGAAAGAAGCCCAGGCTAACTTTGCACAACAACTTGTCATCAACAAGTGCTAAAAGTATGGGTTGGAAGCTCATCAAATACTATAACAACAACACCATCATGACAGCCATTCAAGAAACTAATACTAAAACTAACATGGAAGGAAAAACCATGCATGAAATATGAGCAAAATCAAAGAAACATCCATAAAATCATGCAATGCTATCTTCTATTGATGCAAATGCTTTTTACAAGAGCTCTCCAACCCTTACAAATGAGGGGCAAGCCCCTATTTATAGTTTTCCAAAGCCCAAATGAATGGCTAGGATTAATTCACAATGAGTGGCCTAGATTTGATTACATTAGGGTTTCACCTACCCCACAATATTTAGCAATTAAAAATACATTCCTTTCTTTTCCTTGTTTTGTCATCTAGTGCCAGTCACTATAGCAATTTTGTCATCTAGCTAATTTCCCTTTTACTATAGTAGAAACTGCCTAAAATTTTCCTTCTTACTTGATGTGTTTGTAGTGTTCTTCCTTGGATCAAACAAGCCCATCGATGATTGGAATCAATAGATTGGTTGCCCCTGATTCGGGCGGATAGCTCCCTTATGTTTTTTTCAAGGCCACCCCCTTGCATTTTTGTCCTTGACTTCCTTGGCACATGCCTTCTTCTAACACCAACTCTGTTGGTGGGTGCTAGCAGGAGAGGTGAACATGAAATGAATGGTGACAGGAGCTATGCACATTCCTTATTCAGCTTTCTCGATGGGTCTCCTGACAGATTGGTAGTAAGCTCCTTGAATCCTGCGTACATGAAACGCCGTAAGTGCTTTCATACAGAAATCAAGGAAAGCGTTAGTCAAATCTTGCAAAATCCTTGTTAGATCCATCCACGCATCATCAAAAGATCATAATATTCATATTTGGAGCTCATTTGGACCATAAACATTAATGCAGGCCCAAGGAGGCGGGCAATGAATGAGGGACAACAAATTGGAAGGGAAGTTCCCGAACCTCACAAAACATAGAAAAACTAAGATTTTTCAATTATAGCACATGGGAAAAGGGGAAGGAAGAGTGCCCATAAAAATTCCTTAAGATTGGACTCATTTGACAAAAATTGGAAGCTCAAAACAGCCATGGAGGGGTCGGGCTCTGGAGGCCGGGTCGCCGAGGGCCGACGGATGTTCAAAATGGCCACACAGGGATGGAATCCCGAAAACGACCATGGAGGGATCAAGCTCCAAAGGTCAAGCCGTCGGGGCTCCACAGATGTTCAAAATGACCATGGAGAGATGGAATCCCGAAAACGGCCACGGAGAGACGGAATCCCGGAAATGGCCACGAAGGGGCTGGGCTCTGAAGGTCGGGCCGTCAGGGCTCAATGGATGTTCCAAAACATCCAAAGGGGGACAAAGCTCTGAAACCACCAAAACTTAACGGAACATTGATGAAAGCTTGGCAGTTCATTTAAGCACCCCAAACACATCCTAAATCCACCAAAAAGTTAGCCCCAAAGTCAAAAATGTGGAAACCAAAGTGACGAGGGTTCACGGATGTTTCCAAATAGCCAAAGAGGAAGGGAATTCTAGAGGGAAAGTTCTAAAACCATTTAAACTTAATGGAGCATTGACGAAACTTTGGCAGTTCACTTAGGTACCCCAAAAACATCCCAAATCCACCAAAAAGTTGGCCCCAAAGTCAAAAATGTGGAAACCGGAGTGACGGGGGTCCACAGATGTTTCCAAATAGCCAAAGAGGAAGGAAATTCCGGAGGGAAAGTTCTGAAACCACCGAAACTTAACGAAACGTTGAGGAAACCTTGTAAATTCATTTAAGCACCCCAAACACATCCTAAATCCACCAAAAAGTTGGCCCCAAAGTCAAAAATGTGGAAACCGGAGTGACGGGGGTCCGCAAATGTTTCCAAACAACCAAAGAGGAAGGGAATTCCGAAGAAAAAGTTATGAAACCACCAAAACTTTACAGGACATTGACAAAACTTTGGTAGTTCACTTAGGCACCCCAAACACATCCCAAATCCACCAAAAAGTTGGCCACAAAGTCAAAAGTGTGGAAACCGGAATGGAAGGGGTCCACAGATGTTTCCAAACAACCAAAGAGGAAGAGAATTCCGGAGGGAAAGTTCTAAAACCACCGAAACTTTACGGAACTTTGAGGAAACTTTGGCAGTTCACTTAGGCACCCCAAACACATCCCAAATCCACCAAAAAGTTGGCCTCAAATTCAAAAATGTGGAAACTGGAATGGCAAGGGTCCACGGATGTTTCCAAACAGCCAAAGAGGAAGGGAATTCACTTAGGCATCCTAAACACATCCCAAATCCTCCTAAAAGTTGCCCCGAAAGTCAAAAATGTGGAAACCGGAGCAACAGGGGTCCACAGATGTTTCCAAACAGCCAAGGAGGAAGGGAATTCCGAAGGGAAAGTTTTGAAACCACCAAAACTTAATGGAATGTCGAAAAAACTTTGGAAGCTCACTTAGGCACCCCAAACACATCCTAAATCCACCAAAAAGTTGGCCCCAAAGTCAAAAATATGGAAAAAAGTGAATCGAGCGATTAGGGACCAAGCCAACAGGAATAAGACAAAAGGTAGAAAAGAGACGGGGGACTTTATTTCTCTACAGATTTGAATACCCCAAGTAGGTGAATTTGGGTAGGGGAATTTGATCGTTTGAAGGGACATGACCAATTTGGGCTTGGAAAATGGGGCACGCAAAACAAGACAGGAGCAAAGCAGCCTGTCGAAAGTGAAAAAAGGGGGTCCCTGCCTACGACGAGGTGTGTGTGCAAAACATGCACAACGGATCTCAAGATTCATTTTTTGATCTAGAATGATGTTGGTGGGTAACTCTCAGGGGGAGTAGGTAGTGGCATTATTGGTTATTGTAGTCATGGGGGCAGTGTTTTCTATTAGCATATTATTGTCATTGATTTCAAAATGGGATCAGGTGTGAGATGGAACTGATCTTATATGAAGGGTGTGCTGGAAAAAATGTCAAAATTTTTCCATTGATGTCTAAGTGAGATATGGTATGTTGAGGATCTGGTTTTGGAAGATAGAGTGTAAGCTGCAAAAGTTTCTCAAAATGTTGCAATGTTGTCATGCATTGTTGTCATAAAATTACAGAGTATTGTTTTAGACATCTGAAGTGAAATCAAAGGCCAAACTCAATATGGGTTTTCTGAGAGACTCTCAAAAATGTGATGCGCAGGTCCAAAGGATGTGTATTGTGTACAAAAATGATTTAAGTTTCCTCTTGGCCATTTTTAAGGCTTATTAGTTAAACCCTAGGTTTGTAGTCTTGGCACTCTAATAGGTTTTATATTTTTTCGTTGACTACTTGTTGGTTGTTACCGATCACATAAGTTGTAACTTATACCTTTAAGCTCATTTGATGACCGGCCCCATCACCTGGTCTTTCAATTGGTGTGGCTTGTGTGAAGATCAGACAGTACACACTCCATATTTATACATCTGACAGCTATCGCTAATGTCCCATGCATCACAAAAAGCTCTTTGAAGTTGACTTGAAGTTTTGTGATGAGTGATGGAGGCTAATAAATGGCAGCAATCAAAAGATCTGATGGTGCTTTCTAGCCCATAACACCTATGGTGGGACCTTGTTCATGCCTCATGGGGGAGTGGGGAATGGTGTTTATTAAATAAGTTTTTGATTGGACAATACACAATGATGGTGAACATATGTTGGTGAGTCCAGCAGACACATGGCATAATATCACTCAGTCGCTTCACATCACTATTGTGAAGCAAAGCACTTGGATGATTTGGGTGATGAGTGATGTGCTTTAGGAGTTAGTGGAAAGTGAAGTCAGCATAGCCAAGTGTCAAAATATTTCCACATCATTGGGTGTTAGTGCATTGCTCATATACACCTTTGAGATATGATGTCTTCAACGATGAGTGATGAGTATAGTGCAAAAGTGGAGAATGATGTCAAAGGTGGACACATGGCATTATCCCGCCATCCTGTAGAGATTTTGTGGGCCCGTAACCAGAGCTAGCAGGATAGCAAGGGATGGTGTAGATTGAATGGAATTTGATCCAATGGTGATCTCCATGTCTATTCACATCTCTAATAGAGAAAATAAAGGAATATGTATAATAGCGATACAGGGTGTTCAAAGGTATGTGATCAAATAGTGATCGCTATGTCTCTTCACATCACAGAAATAGATGCGAATGTCTTGAGTAAAGCAACAATACATGATGGCTATGGTTCAAAAGGTAATGTGATCAACAATCTAGATTTAAAGACTATTTATCTAATGGGAAAGTTTTAAAAAGTAAGTTAGTGAATGAAGGTCGTTGGATCATGGCAAAAAGTTAGGTGATCAACAACCCATATTTGAAAGTGAAGATTACAAATGGCTAAGTCTATGTGAATATGGTTTCTTATGCAAATCAACTAGAGGTGATAATTAAATTTTCCACCTGCATCAATGAAAACTATAATGAGTATTTGATTCATGGAGTGGTGGAGCACATGGCTACAGAGGTTGGGATCAAGATCAAATCAAATAATCATAAGGATGCATTAAATTCATATTTGATCCTAGGGTTTGACAGAGAGAAAATGAGGGAAAATTCTTTTCACCAAAAATTAATGTTGTGTGGCTCAATGTAGTTGCATGACAATGGAGAAGATATCCTAGAACCCTAACATAGAATCAAATCATGATAATGAATCCCGAGGCAATCACCATCAGTTAGCAACTACACAAAATAGATAATAAAATGGTAAAAAAGTGAGAGAGAGTGTGTGTAGAGAAGAAGGTAGTGTAAAATGAAAAAAAGTATTTTGAAGCTCTTGAGGTAGACTAAGAATACACTAAAAAAATGGACAGAACTGCAAGAGGTATATGAGGGTACATTGAGGTAGACTGAGAATGCAGTAAAGAAGGGGAAGAGCATAGCTGAGCTAGTGGGGTACAGAGCAGAGAAGTGAGTTGCTAAGAGAGCAACAAAAATTTGAGCAATTACATGGTAAGTTGTAACATTGATTTGTATTCTTAATGAAAAAAATTTAATAATCATTTATGTTGTAAATATGATAGGTTGGTGCCATTACATAATTGAATTGGTGCTCAGTTTAGGGGATTGGTGTCTCCTTAGGGTTGGTTCCCATAAAATTTGTAATAGAAAGTTTCTTTGTGAGGCTAGATTAGGACAGTAGCTCCTAGCAACATTTTCTCACCGTGGTTTTTCCCATCTTGGGTTTTCCAAGTACATATTGTGTTATGAGTTGTTAGATTGTGTGCTTGTTTAAATTTCTTTAGTTCATGTTTCAATCTACACACTAAGTTTTTAAAGAGCTAGATTGCTCTAAAGGTTAAAGGGTTAAAATTATAAATATCTACTAATTCACTCCCCTCTTAGTAGATTTTTGTGTTCCCACAATTGGTATTAGAGCCCTAGGTTCCCTAGGAGAAGCTTAACCAGCTCAGGTAAATTCTTGTATTTATGAACATAATGGCTAGTCAATAAAGTTCTTCCACAAACAAGCCACCACAGTTCGATGGAACAGATTATACTTTTTGGAGTTCATTGATGAAGAGATACTTGATATCTTTAGGGTTTGATGTGTGGATATCTGTT
Source organism: Sequoia sempervirens (assembly GCA_007258455.2). NCBI lineage: Eukaryota > Viridiplantae > Streptophyta > Pinopsida > Cupressales > Cupressaceae > Sequoia > Sequoia sempervirens. Next base: position 211,415 of record VDFB02263527.1, read on the forward strand.
GTGAATGGATACATACCACCGACCACATCCCCTACTGATGCTGCAGGAAAAAGAGATTATGAAATCAATGAAAAATTATGGTTTGCTACAACAAACAACTTGTCTAGATCTATGCATAGAAAAGTTATGTATTGTAAGAATGAAAAACATGTCTAGGATAAATTGTAGAAGATCTACGAAGGATATGACAAGGTAAAATTGGCCAAGATTCAACTATTAAGGGCCAAATTTGAAGGCCTAAAGATGATTGAAGAAGAGAATATTGCAGACTATCTTCAGAGAGTTAATGATATAGTAAACTCCATTAGAGGATATGAAGAAGTAAAAGAAGTTGTACTAAAATTTCTTAGGTCAATGACATAAAATTATGGCTATAATATCTCAGCAATAGAGGAAGATAAATAGACAAACTTACTCTTAATGAGCTACATGGTATATTCACCGCATATGAGATGAGAATGGGAGAAACATAACCATCCAAAAAAGAAGTTGCCTTTAAGGCTGCCAACAAAGTAAAGGATTAAGTACCTAAGAAAGATAAAGTTGAAACCACCACATCTAAACAAGGAGAGATTGATGAGGAAGAAGCAAGCTTCATCAGAAGATTAAGGAGAGGATCTAGCAAGCACAAAGGTAAGTTACCTTTCAAGTGCTTTGATTGTGGTAAAGTAGGACATTTTTCTTCTAAATGCCCCTACAAGAAGGATAATCTTGAACAAGAAGAAGACCACAAGATGAGGAAAACCTACTACCCTAAAAAGAAATTTTTTGGGAAGAAGAAGTAGAGCCTGTATATTCAAGAAGGAAGTGACTTATTTGGTGCTAATGATAGTTTAGATAATGATTTTGATTGTGCTCTTTTAATGGAAAAAGAAAATTAAAAATTTCTCCTCATGGCTCAAGGTTCGGTGAAGAAAAAGCATGGTATGGGTAAGAATCTTGGTGAAGAAGAAGCTAAAATATATCTAAAGGGAGAACTTATTTTTTCCTTAGAAGATCTTGATGTTCTAAGAGATGAAATTGAAGGACATAAAAAGGAGAATAAGAAGTTATATAAAGAGCTTGAGGAATCTAATTAGATGGTAGTATGTTTGAAACTTCAAGTGGAGGAAGCCAAAAGAATGGAAGAGGTGATGAAATCCAAAGTAGGATCTGAAATAGATAGATGCTTAAAGCATGAGGCAAAATTAGTTTCCTTAAGAAAGGATTTAGAAAAATCTAAAGAGCAAGTTGAAAAAGGGTTGAAGCTAAAAGGTGGATCAGAAATTTTGGATGAGCTATTGAGTTCTTAGAAGCCTTCTAACAAAGAGAAATATGGATTAGGGTTGGAAAAAGGAAAGAGTTCCTTTTTCAATTAGTCCACAAAACTTTATGAAAGATTTAGGGCAGAATAAAATTCAAGCTCAAATGGTGAGAAATCATGTAAGGAAGATGTTGATTAAGAAGAGAAGTCTACTAAGTTGAAGAAATGAAATAAGCTAGTGGCAGACAAGAAAAATAACAAATTAGTCCATGATCAACAAAGAAAGAAGCAAAACATGACAAGAATGGATTTTGATGGATTTATAAGTGTATGTGATCCAAGGAGGCCAAGACAAAGAAGACTACCTCAACCGACTCAAGAAAATTCTATGACCAAGTATTCTTTATACTTTCATGGATATTGTTATACATGTAATAAATTTGGTCATAGGGCTAGAGAATGTAGAATAATTCATAAGGGGAGTACAAATTATTTAAGCAAAAATCCATTTGTTTCCTTGGTTGATATGAATGTAGTTAGTTACAATTGCAACAATTTTGGTCATATAGCTAGAAATTGTAGAAAAAAAATTATAAGACCAAATGTTCATTTTGAGAAGAAGAATAACACATCCCCCAAAATGGAAAAGGAATCTAAGGTTCCTAAGAAAGAGGGAGATAAGATTGAAAAAAGACCTAAGAAAGTGTGGGAAGAAAAAGAGCAAAGTTCCACCAAATCTATGATCGCCTAAACTACACTACATGCAAAGAAAAAAAGTCTATGGGTAATTGATAGTGGCTACTCCAAGCATATGATTGGAGATAAAATAAAATTCATTAAACTTAATAAGTATAAAGAAGGATCAATAAGCTTAGGTGATAATACTATTGTAAAGATTTATGGTAAAGGAATCTTGAGTCTAGATGGGAAGAGTAAGACAAAATATGTCCCTTATGTTGAAGGATTGAAACACAACCATCTAAGTGTTAGCCAGATGTGTGACAATGGTTAGAAAGTTACATTTAACTTTGAAGGTTGCAAGATAAGAAAGAATGGTAAGACAATTGCACAAGGAATCAGGACTGATGGCAATATCTACAATATTTGTGAAGTGAAAGGCCAAAATTTTCTGATAAGTCAAGCAAATGAGATTTAGTTGTGGCATAGAAGATTGAGGCGTGTAAATTTTGACAATCTAGTCAAAATAAGATCAAAAGGACTAGTAAGAAACCTACCAAAGATAACCAAGCCTACAAACACCACTTGCAAAGGATGTCAACAAGGAAAAGAAACAAGGGTTAAGTTTCCAACAAGGTATTATTCAACCACAAAACCCTTGCAAATAGTTCATACTAATCTATGTGGTCCCACAAGGACAAGGGGACTACAAGGTGAAAGGTATTTCATGCTACTAATTGATGATTATACCATAATGGAATGGGTAACTTTTCTAAAGGAGAAGGTTGAGGAATTTGAGAAGTTTAAGATATTCAAGAAGCTTGTTGAGAAGGAAACCAATAGAAGAATCAAGTGCTTAATATCAAACAAAGGAGGAGAATTCACATGAAGTGAATTTAGTGGGTATTGTGAAGACCATGGAATTAAGAGGCAATATTCTACACCAAGAACTCCACAACAAAATAGAGTTGTAGAGAGAAGAAACAAAATAGTTAAAAATGTGGTATGAGCAATGTTGAGTGAGGCCAAGTTAACATACACTTTTTGGAAAGAAGCAGTTCACACTACAGTATACATTCAGAATAGAGATCTTTTGAGAGAAAATAGTGGCAATACTCCATATGAACTATGGTATGGCAGACCCACATCTATCAAGTATTTCAAAGTATTTGGTAGAAAATGATACATAAAGAGAGAAGATAAAAATTTGGGGATCTTTGACTTGAGGTGTGATGAAGCAATATTTTTAGGGTATTCTACCCAAAGAAAAGCTTCAACTATTACAACAAAAGGCTGCACAAGATGGTTGAAAGCATCAATGTCAAGATTGATGAGGATATAAATTAGATTAATACTAGCAGAAATAACCTTGAGATCGAATTAGAAAATGAAGAAGAGGTTGTTGATGAATAAAATGAGGAAGAAGTATGTGAACCAAAGATTGAATGAGCACCTACAAAGTATGTGCAAAAGGATCATCCAACAAATCAAATAATTGGTGACAAAAATGAAGGGGTTCTAACCAGGACAAAACTTGCAAAGAATAATGAACAAGTAATTTTTTCTCTCTTGTCATAGATTGAGCCAAAAAGCTTCTCTAAAGCTAGTAAAGATGAGAGTTGGATAAAGGCCATGGAGTAAAAGTTAAATTAGATTGAGAAGAATAAAACATGAGAATTGGTTCCTAGACCCCCAAGCAAAAATGTCAATGGCACAAAATGGGTGTTTAGAAACAAGTTGAATGAAGATGGAGTTGTAGTAAGAAATAAGGCAAGATTAGTGTGAAAGGGGTACACACAAGTTGAATACATTGATTTTGAAGAAAAATTTGCACCTATAGCAAGATTAGAAGCAATCATAATGTTTCTTGCATTTTTAGTTTACAAGGGATTCAAAGTATATCAGATGGATGTCAAATATTCATTCTTGAATGGAAACCTAGAAGAGGAAGTCTACAAAGAACAACCAGAAGGTTTTCAATTAACAACCAGAAGGTTTTCAGTTGTCAGAAGATGATGATTATGTATGCAGATTAAGAAAAGCATTATATGGTCTAAAACAAGAACCTAGAGCATGGTATTCTAGGCTAGACCAATATTTGCAGCAACAAGGATTCAAAAAGGGATGTGCAGACAATAATTTGTTCTTCAAATCAAAAAGTGAGCACATGATTATTGCTGTTGTATATGTAGATGACAATATTTTTGGAGGTAGTAACGAGAAAATGTGTAAAATATTTTCTACACATATGAAAGATGAATTTGACATGTCAATGTTAGGGGAGTTATCATTTTTCCTTGGCTTACAAATTGTACAAATTGATAATGGGATATTTATATCTTTGTTTCATACAAAAATGGCCCCTTGTCATTTTCATGGACTTTTAGGTCTTCTTTCATGGTGTTGGAACTATGTTCCTTTGATTTTATGATCTATCATGGCTTGAACATGCTTATTTAGGTACTAAAACTCAAAGAATGATGTCTTGTGAAGGTGTTATGAAGTGTTGTAAGACATTTCTACATTTTTCCAGACTTTATTTAATGTAATTCACCTAAAAACTACCTTCTCACTCATCAACAAGTCCTATTTTGAAGTGTTGTAAAGTCTTGTAACAAGATTTCACGCTTTTCTAAGCACATCACTATTTACACCCTTCTCATACTTATTTTGTCCCTTTATGCCCTCATATGCTTATATTGAGTGTATTTTTGGATCTTATCTTGACAACATTAAACACAACATTTTTCCCGACACATGGTTTTAGGTCCTAGGTGGGACCCATTCACCATGGGTGACAAATGAGTCCCCCTTGGCCCCAAATTCAAAATATTTCAAATTTCCTTTTGGGATTTTATTCAAAATCACTTCATGTCAACCTGTGATGAGGTATGAGTGAATACTAAGGCACAAGAATTGTATAAATAAGTGATTTTCACCTCATTTTACATCTCCAACACATCTCATTCATTCAATCATTCATTCACACATCATCTCAAGCAATCAAGTATTCTACATCATCGATTGAAGCACTTTTCAAGCACTTTAAAGCATCCATTGACACTACTTTAGTTCTGCATATTCAAGGATCTTGGTAAGTTGGTAACACTTTCATGTTGTTCATTTATCATTCCCTTTGCATTTCATTCATTTCTAATGGGTTTGATTGCCAAAGTGAGGTTTGTCCAAGGCAAACCCCTATTTTCTAACCCTCCAACATTTCTCCCCTTTTGCATGTGTATTTGCAACCTTTGTTTTATAGATTTAACAGGTTTAAAGGTGTTGAAAAGTGGAAATCAAGTCAACTAGGCTCTTTAATTCAACTTATAATTCTTTCAAGCATTTTGCGTGTTTTCTGCCCATTTCCTGCAAAATTGACTTTAGCAACCTAACATTCAGATATCTCCAAATATGGTGTTACAGAGTTGCCTTCCAATTTTCCAAAAAATCTTGGGGAGGACTGATTTCCCACCCTTGTCAAATGAGTCCCACTTGAAATCTGAAAATTTTGTATTTTGTTAGATTCTGGATCCCAACTATCAAAAATTAGTTCCCGACACTTTTTCACCAATTGGAGGACTAATTTGCCACCCTTGGCGAATGAGTCCCACTGTGAAATTTTAGTGAAGTCATTCAACATTCCAAAAATCCCAACATCATAAATTTGCATCCAAGTTCACTCAAATCTACCCATGTACCTTTTGTTCTACATAATTTCTCCATTTTCATAGTTATTTGCATATCACAATGTGTTTTCAAACATAGCTTAAATTGCACTCTTGCATTCATTTTAGTTCATTCTTGTGCCATAGAAAAATGGCCCCTTGTCATTTTCATGGCCTTTTAGGTCTTTTTTCATGGTTTTGGAACTATGTTGCTCTAATTTTATGATGTATCATGGCTTGAACATGCTTATTTAGTTATTAAAACTCAAAGGACGACATCTTGTGAAGGTGTTGTGAAGTGTTGTAAGAAATTTCCACATTCTTCTAGATTCTATTTAATATAATTCACCTAAAAAGCATATTTTGACTCATCAATAAGTCCTATTTTGAAGTGGTGTAAAGTCTTGTAACAAGATTTCACGCTTTTCTAGCCACATCTTCACTATTTACACCCTTCTCATGCTTTATTTTGTCCCTTTATGCCCTCATATGCTTATATTAAGTGTATTTTTTCAACTTATCCCAAAAAAAAACACTAAACACAACATTTTTCTTGACACATAGTTTTTCTAGACATAATGACCAAACAAGACAAGAAAAATAAGATTAAAAAATAAATAAAGAACAACAGGAAGACAAAGATAACATGTATGTTATAGTTTAATTATAAAATTAAAATTAAAACTAGACTATAACATATATGTTATGAATATAATAAATTAAAAATAAAATAAGATGCAAATTGCTATGAACAAATTAAAAATAAAAAGTTAGAACTTGCAAGTTAAGCAAATAATTCAATAAATTATACTATAAAGAAAGAAGCTACTAAAATATGCAAAATATATATAGTATATATAAATGAAAATAATATTAGGTAATTAAATCAAACAAATAATGAGAGAAAGAAAACTAACTTAAAACAAAATGAAAAAAGGAAATTAAGCTTAAAAAATAGAATATAAAAGAAAGAAACAATCCTAAAAACATAGAAAGAAACAAAAGATTAAGGGAGGTTTAAAGCAATTAATTTTAAATCTCAAGGAAACAAGAATGAAATACACAAAATTCAAAGAAATTATAAATATGCATGGAAATGAATATCATTACAAACCAACAAAGATAAAAAAAGGACAAAAAAAAATAATTAAAGAAAAAGGAAATTGATCATTACAATATAACATGTATGTAATAGTTTAATTATAAAATTAAAATTAGACTATAACTTATATGTTAAGAATATAAAAGATGTAAAGAAAATTAAATTAAAAATAAGCTAGAACAAAAAAGTTAAGCACAAATTAAATAATTATTTAAACTAAGAAGAATGAAGCTACTAATATATGCAAGAAATATGTAGAATATAAACATAATTAATATTTACTAGGCAATTAAAGCAAACAATTAATGAACAAAAAGAAAATATCTAGAAAAGAAATGCCTAAAGAAAATTGAAGCTAAAAAAATAGAATGTAAAATAAAGAAACAACACCTAGAAACATACAAAGAAACAAAAAATATTGATGGGGTTTAAAGTAATTAATTTTAAATATTGACAAAACAAGCAAGGAATGTAAAAAAATTCAAATAAATTATATATATGCATGTAAATACATATGTATATGAAGGAAAACCCAATAAGGTAAATAAAGGAACAAATAAATATAAATAAAGAAAAGGAAATTAAAGTTATAAGTAGAATATAGAAGAAAGAGATAACACTTAGAAACAAAGAAAGAAACAAAAAATTAAGTGAGGTTTAAAGAAAAAATTTAAATAGTAAAGAAACACGCATGAAATACAAAAAAGTCAAAGAACATAGATATATAAATGCAAAAGAATATGCCTATAAATATGAACCAAAAGAGATTGAAAAAGACTAAATAAATCTAAATAAAGAAAAAACCATCAAAAACCACACAATAAAAGATTTTAAATAAAGACAACAGAGGAGAAAAGAAGAAAAACAAGGAGAAAGAAAGAAGAATACAACAAAGAAAAAAAGGGGACTAAAAATGAACCTAAAAGGAAGAAGACCACCCACAAGCCCAGGAGACCGAAGGTCAGCAAGGAAGGCGAGAACACCGAGCAAGGGATAAGGTAAGAACAAAAGAGAAGGGAAGTGACCAAGAATTAGTGGGAGGAAGGAAGACAATGGGTTCGAAGGTTGGCCAACAAGGGATACCAAACTTGACTCAACCTCCACCCCTCATTGTGCTTAAGGTTCAAGGCATGATTGTTGATTTCAATGGATTATTTAAGTTTCCTTTTGAAGAAATTGTCTTCTTTGAACAATATTTGAGTGTTTTCCAGAAAAATATGGTTTTGATAGAAGATGAGTGTTTTGCTAGAGAATATTTGAGAACCCGAATCATGTCTGATGTCAACACTATTTTCTTTGATTATAGTCCTAAATGACCGACTAGTTTCACAAATAGTGCTAACATCAAACACCAATATTGGGTGTAGGGTTGAGTTTATTGGGGATACGATTGATGGTTGAGGGTGTAGGGTTTAGGTTTTAAGGTGTAGGGTTGAGGGTTGAGGGTATAGGGTTAAGGGATAATGTTCAAGGTTGAGGGTATAAGGTTAAATGTATATGGTATAGGGATTAGGGTTGAGGATATTCGGTATAGGATCAAGGGTATTGGGTTTAAGGTTGAGGGTATAAGGTATATATTTAGAGTTGAGGGTTTAGGGTATAGGATTTAGGGTAAAAGGTTGAGGGTATAGGGTTTAAGGTATAGGGTTAAGGGTATAAGGTTTAGGTTTGAGGGTATAGGGTTGAAGGTTTAGGGTTTAAGTATAGGTTTAAGGGTTGAGGGTAGAAGGTTGACAAATAATGTTCAGGGTTAAGGGTATAGGGTTAAGTTTATAAGGTATAGGGATTATGGTTTCATATATTGGGTATAGGGTTGAGGGTATTGAGTTTATGGTTGAGGGTATAAGGTATCTATTCAGGGTTGAGGGTATAGGGTATAAGGTTTAGCGTATAAGGTATAGGGTTCATGGTTAAGGGTTGAGTGTTTAAGTTTTAGGGTTTAAGGTATGGGGTTGAGGGTTGAGGGAGTGTGTTCAAGGTTGAGGGTATAGGGTTTAGTGTATAGGGTATAGGGATTAGGGTTTAGGATATTGGGTATAGGGTTGAGGGTATTTGGTTTATGGTTGAGGGTAGAAGGTATCTATTTAGGGTTGAGAGTATAGGGTTTAGGGTTTAGGGTATAAGGTTGAGGGTATAGAGTTGAGTGTTAAGGGTGTAGGGTTTAGAATTCAAGGTATAGGGTATAGGGTTGAGGGATAGTGAGGGTTGAGGGTTGAGGGTTGAGGGTATAGGTTAGTGTTTAAGGTATAGTGATTAGGGTTTAGGGTATTGGGTATAGGGTTGAGGGTATTATTTTTATGGTTTAGGGTAAAAGGTATATGTTTAGGGTTAAGGGTATAGGGTGTAGGGTTTATGGTATAAGGTTGGGGGTATAGGGTTTAAGGTTAAGAATGTAGGGTTTAGGGTTTAAGTTATAGGGTTGAGAGTTGAGGGATAGTTTTTAGGATTTAGGGTATAGGGTTAAGTGTATAGGGTAAAGGGATTAGGGTTAAGGATATTAGGTATAGGGTTGAGGGTATTGGGTTTACAATTGAGGGTAGAAGGTATCTATTTAGGGTTGAGGGTATAGGGTATAGGGTATAAGATTTAGGGTTGAGGGTTGAGGGTTGAGGGTTGAGGGTATAGGGTTTAAGGCGTAGGGTTGAGGGTTGAGGGTAAAGAGTTGAGGGAGTGTTTAGGGTTGTGGGTATAGGGTTAATTGTATATGGTAAAAGGCTTAGGGTTGAGGATATTGGATATAGGATCAATAGTATTGGGTTTAAGGTTTAAGGTATAAGGTATCCATTTAGGGTTGAGGGTTTAGGGTATAAAGTTGAGGGTATAGTATTAAGGTATAATTTTCAAGGTTGAGGGAATAGGGTCAAGTGTATAAGGTATAGGGATTAAGGTTTAGGATGTTGGGTATAGGGTTGAGGGTATTGAGTTTATCATTGATGATATAAGGTATCTATTTAGGGTTGAGGGTGCAAGGTTTAGGTTTTAAGGTATAGGGTTGAGGGTTGAGAGATAGTGTTCAGGTTTGAGGGTATATGGTTAAGTGTATAGGGTATAGGGATTAGATTTTATGATATTAGGTATGGGTTGATGGTATTTGGTTTACAGTTGAGGATATAAGGTATATATTTAGTTTTGATGGTATAGGGTATATGGTTTAGGGTATAAGGTTGAGGGTATAGAGTTTAGGGTATAGGGTTGAGGGTATAGGGTATATGGTTGAGGGTTGAGTGTATAGGGTATAGGGTTGAGGGTATAAGGTATAGAGTTGAGGGTTTAGGGTTTAAGTATAGGGTTGAGGGTTGAAGGATAGTGTTCAAGGTTAAGGGTACAAGGTTGAGTGTAAGGGTATAAGGCTTAGGGTGTATAGGTTATAGGGCTTACGGAAATAAAATTGGTTATGAAGGTGCATGGTTTAAGGGTGTAGTCATTGGTGTTGGGCCTCTCAAATCATGTGATGGTTGAAAAATTATTAGTGTCCAATATAAGGAATTTGAGACAAAATACAATCAACCCTTAAGAGAAAGCCTGTATCATAATCATTTGAGGTCAATACCACCTCCAATTCCATTATCCAACAATTTAGCTATAAGTGATGTTGTGGAAGCATTTCACAATGAATGTTGGTGGTGTGCCATTGTCTTCAATTTCCCATCAACTTATGATGCTCCTCCATAAAGTTACTTTCTCTAATTTCCAAACACCATAACGTAGGGAAACTATGAATCTAAGGAACTCCTACCTTGTCGAGAATGGTTCTTAGGTATGTGGATCTTGACACAAGTATGTCAACTTACCATCTATCTAAATCTTCAATATATTTAGTTTACTCAAGGTATACTAGTAAATTACAGTCAATCATGCCTATATTTTATGTTCACTATTGAGGTCCTCATAAATGAGTATAAAATTGCTTTAACTTTAAATTATTATAAAATTATGCTTTACTACTAAGGTCCTCATAAATAAATATAAATTTTCTTAACTTAAATTATTATAATGTATGATTTACTATTAAGGTCCTCATAAATGGATATAAATTTTCTTAACTTAAAATTGCTATAACTTATTCTTTAGCTATAAAACTTGTACCATGGTGTTGGATGATGGATTTGAGTTAACTCTTAGTATGAGGTTGATTGTTGAGGGTTTAAACTTCACATATCAATCCACTCAACATTCTCACATTCTCTTGAAACTAGAATTGCAAAAAAAAATTGTAGAAAAAGATATAGGAAGTAGACATTTTGAACACCCAACATCCATGTCCATAGTTCATGAAAGCCAAAACATTCTCATGCTTTGAAGAAGTTGAAAATTTCTCACATTTTGAGCAATCTAAAACGCTCTCACACTTTGAAAAAGTTGAAAACTTCTCACATATATTGAGCAAGCCAAATCATGCTCGCACTTTGTGAAATTCAAAGCACACTCTCCCTTTAACGTGACCATGTTTTAAGAAGTGCAAAAAATGGTAAAAATGCATGTGAATCATGATTTGGGCCCACATGCTCTGAACTATTCTCTGGTTTCTACATGTTTTCCAACAAAAAAATAGTTTTCATGGTGTTGACAAAAGCACAAGAATATTTTACATATTCCACCACCTTTGCACCACCTTTTTTTTTATTGACAATGTAGAAAGGAGGAAATACTAGAGTTTTTAGATGAAATTTGATTATAGGAACTAATATTTTCATGTTTATACTAGACCTCCTCTCAATATATTTTAATTATATAAATTTGCAACCTGTTAGAAGTTTCTGGTAGTACGTTGGAGAACCAAAAAACTCTATGGTTTATATATGTATGGACTATCCAACCAAACTAAGTTTCCCTAAGTAGGACTAATTGGATGGATGGTGCTCATATTTGTACTAGGTTAAAAGGTCTCCCCATAGTCAATGCCCTCTCTCTATAAAAATATTTTGCAACTAGTTGTGCCTTGTACTTATATAGTGTCATATTCCTTGTACTTGACCTTAAACACCAATTTGTCACTAATGGTTTCTTCCTTGATGGAATATTTTTGAGATCCCAAGCCTTATTTTCATAAGATTCTTGTGATTGATTGTAATGTCCTTTTTCCATTCTTTTTTTGCCTCCTCAAATATATGGGGCTCATAAACTACATGAGTATCGTCCATTGGAGAAAATTTGTTCATGTTTCGTATACTCTTGCCTCTCAATGATCATCCCTCAATAATTTCACTAATGCAAACATTTTCAATGGTATTATTGTTGAAAGTTTGTCATTGATGATGTTGTTTTGGAAACATGAGCATGAGGTGCATATATTGCTTGATCTAGTGTTGTCATTGATTTCAACATTGTTATGATCATTCTAGCATGGATTGGAAGTATTCCTAATGACATTAGAACAAAACAAGTTGATCTATAAAATATGGTTATACAAGAATTTGTCTAGGTATTCCTTCTGACAGTATTAAGGTTCAATGCGTCAATTTTTAGGTCCACACTCCACCACAAGTTGGTACATCACTTTGTGATTCTAACTATAGTTTATAGTCATTCCTTTTATAGTGTATCAGTGTGGGAGATTCTACATTTCTTTGTGGATAATTATTTGGTTTTGAGATGATGAGGATAAGCTAGTAGATGTCAGCTGAGTGGGAATTCAAAGAAAGATCAAGTCTTGAAGTCACACATTTAGTGAATTGTATGTACATATGATTTTTTTTGTTTAGGTTATATTTTTAGGCCACCTAACATGTTTGATTTTTTGTGGAGGACAAGCAAGTAACTTTATCTTATGTGGGATTTATATTAGTTCCATGTTGACCTATCTTGATGTAAATTGAATTTTTAATTATGGCATGAGATATGGATAAAATGTTTTGAGAATGACATGCTTAATTTTGTGTTGCTTTTAATTAGGTTGACCTAATTGAAGTTACACTTGATATGGACATTTATAGAAGATGAATCTTGAGCTTTTGAGTGGATGAGAAAAGAGGATGATGTAGGGATAGAGAGAGTAGATTGCTTGAGAGTATTGAGAGACATATGACATGTATGATACTTCATCTACATGTCTGTGATACAAATGTAATCAGAGTTGAGAAGATTATGATTAGAGCATAGTATTGATTCGGATCCATGTAAATATTATTATGTGCTTCATTGGAACTATAATATAGCATATGATAGATGTTATTGTATCAGTTTAATTAGTTGTATAGCCATCCCTTCTTTCTATCTTTCTTAATTTTGTGGGAAGTGATTCCACCTAATAGTTAGCCTTTCTGTAATATACTATATCCAGATATAATATATTGAGCTAAAATTCACCATGGCTTTTCCCATTTTGGGTTTTCCACGTAAAAATATTGGTGCTCATGTGTCATGTGATATTGTGGATTTCTTTTTGTTTTCATTCTTCATTACATCTACATTTATTCTGATAATTGGATTCCTTATGTTTAATTGGTTTAAAGGAACATTGATTCACCCCCCCTCTCAGTATTTTGGGTGTTCAACAATTTTTATCAAAGTTTGGATCCTTGGAAGGAGCTTGACCACTTTGGGATTATCTTGGAGTTTGAACACATAGTTTGAAAATTTTATCGATTCATCGTTCGAGGGGGCATATACCTATCAACATTCGACAGTCAACATCTAGGGAAAATTTTAAAATTATTTGAAGTAATGCGTAAAACACATCACTTCAAAGAGGGGCAAAATGTATACATCTGAAAATGGTCACATCACAATAGTCTGGTAATTAATTAAATATTTTTAATATTTAATTAAATCTCTGAATTCGATCTACATTATTCATTCTTTCATCTCGATTAAATAAATAAGTTTATTTAATCACTTTTCTTATCCATTTCTTAATTAATTAAATAAACATTATGATTTATTTATATTAATTATCATATAATCTTGATTTGAATATTTTATTCAAATTTAGATCATATATTCTTTTCTTCTAAAAATCCTTAACATTCATTCAAAATACCATTCACAATTAAATATTCCAAATATTTAATTAATTCCTCTAATTCGATTCCAAATATCTCAAAATTCCTCTAATATCCATTCACAATTAAATATTCCAAAATATTTAATTAAATCTCTTAAATTCCATTTGCAATTAAATATTCCAAGATATTTAATTAATTCTTCTAAAGTCACATCACAATTAAATATTTCAAAATATTTAATTGAGTCTTCTATAGTTCTAAAATTAAATATTTTAAAAATATTTAATTTTCTCAAAACTCACACAAAATTAAATTTATTTATTTATTTATTTATTTATTTATTTAATTTCCATTATCTTCAACAACCATGAAACAAACTTCCAAAACAGAAAATTAATTTCTTTGTTCCTGTGCAAGCTTGTTCCCGTGGGTTGAAGACAAGGCTCCATTCTTCTCTCCAACCTCCCAACATTCTCCATCTTCCTCTCAACCTCTCCATCTCTCACCATTCAATTCTACCAGACAATCTCACAACCATTGATCTTTGCCAACCAGGATTTTGCCTGCAAAAAGCTATAAAAAGGACTGTTGGGTCTTTGAAATGACAAAGAAGCCTTCAATAGGAAAACTATACCAAATTTGCAATAGCATAGCTTTTAGCATTCATAAGCATTCTAGTATCATAGCATAGCATAGCAGTATTCCATATCATGGCATATCCACTTCATATCATAGCATCCATAATTCACAGCCCTTGTGCATATCCGTATCAACATTTCACTCCACCAGCATATAGGATAGAGAAGCACTTTCCTTTTCACACTCGTTCTACAGGTTGCCATTCAGAGAAGCTTTGCTTACACAATCTGAGAGCAACAGCTTCAAACAAATCCCTAGAGATAGAGGAAGATGGAACGGCTTTGAAGAAGCTTCATTTGTTTCTTTGAATTCAATTTACTTAGTTTTCTTCAGTTTAAAGTTTCATTTTGTGTGTTTTATTATTTTTCATTTTGATACACATATTTAACAAACACATTTTTGGCACCCACCATGGGGCTTTTGCCCCAATTTTAACATTTTATTGTTGTTTTTCCTGACAGGTTACGGCCAAAAACAGTGGATTAGTGCAATAAACACACTTCAGCAAAATTCATACCTAGTTTAGCACCCTTAAATCATCTTGCAGCACCCTTAAATCATCTTGCAGCGTCCTTGAAGCATCTTGCAATGCCCTTAAAGCATCTTGCAGCACCTTTGAAGCATCTTGCAGTGCCCTTGAATCATTCTACAGCGCCCATAAAGCATTCTATAGCGCTCTTAAAGAATCTTGCAACGCCTTTGAAGAATCCTGCAGCGTCATTAAAGCATCTTGCAATGCCCATAATGCATCCTGCAGCGCCCATGATGTCTATTATAGCGCACTTTTGAAAAGGCTGCAAATTGTAAATTGTAATTTAAATACAGCTTGACTGAATCCGACGTGACCACGGCCAGTAAGAGCTCTAAAAAAAATGTAATCCTAGGATAGTCACTTAATTGGAATGAAGCAATCCTAGGATAGTCACCTAATTCAAAATCAAGCAATCCTAGGATAGACACTTCATTTTCTATTTTGGGCTAAAAAGAATCTCATGTTTTTGTGAAGCAACATCTACACCTAGCATAGCAAATTGTTTATTTGGGCTTAAAATTGAACTTTTGTTTGCTTTGCTTTAAACGGTGATAGGCCTATGCTCTCCCCTTAACTGGGTGATCAAAATGCCAAACTCATCGATTTCATTTCATGCAATTTCAAGTTTTGTTAAAACCTTTTAGAGAGCCTGCTCTTGTGGGAAAAAGTACTCACCCAAGAGGAACGACTCAAGTGGGTTCAAGCCAAAGCCAGGCTATTCCACCCCACTATAAAATTTAAAGCAAAATTAAACCCTCTTTGGCGATGAGTGTGCATTGATAACCATCCCCAAAGCCTTTGTTCTAAGGTAGGGAGGTCTCTCTCGAGGGAGTATATCATTTTTCGACCGAACGAAAATCCTTACTACGAACTTAGTGGTATCCAACCGAATTCAGTTTTTGAACATCATAATAATCACAGTGCAGGGAAGGGAAGAATCTACCCCCAAGATACTCACCATATAACTGCCAAGGACTGTTTGCTCAGGGGATCTGGTATCCACTTCTGTCACTCTGAGTACGCACCTGGAAAAGACAAAAAAATGGGCGCCCTTTCGGGGGTGACACTGCTGTGTGAGTTGACGCAGTTCTAAGATGTGGGTTTTTTATTAGTATGATGACCTATCTGAGTACTAAGAGTGAGTCTGTTTGAACTATTTATCATGTGTGAAAACTGGTGAAAACAATTTTTGAAAAACATTTTGATCATAAACTTGATGTTTAGTATAGGACTTAAAACAACTATTCTACAACTTGCTTGATGTGTTTTCAAAACATTAATTTAGTAAAGATCATCCAAAACTCACAATTACATTGATTACACTTATCATTTTTTGAGACTAGGATCAAATCTCAAAAAAAGTGCATCTTTTCAAACAAGTTTTTGATTATTGATTCAACTTCCCCAACAGGATTTTGATATCCTTTCATCTTGGAAGCCACAATCAAGAGTTAGAAACATCATTTGATCATATCATAAGATTTTTGTCTTATCAGATCAAGACATCATCATTTTTGCACTTATAAAACTGTGATCTAAGTCTAGAAGAACATTTCAAAAGCATATGCATGTTGTCCACTTTACAACATGGGTGATAGGGAAGAAAATCCTCTTCATAGGTTTCGTACTGGGAATAGTTCAAATGATGAAATAACCGATGAAATGACTCAAGAAGTTGAACAGGATCTACAGTTTCACCAAATTTTGGACAAGATGTTAGAGCGAGATAAAGAAGGCTACTTTATTTTCTTGGCAAACCAAGGTGCCAAATTGCCCTCTAACTTCAATATGGAGAAAATTAAGGAAGATCCTGAAAAGACTAAAACTCCATTAAATGATCTTAGTAGTCTTCCCCAACAAACAAGAGCACTCCAAAGGAAAATCAAGGAAATAAAAGGGGGCACAACTACAAAGTCCTTTGATGGAAATATGAATGTAACCTCTTCTCCTCCAAAAGCAACATCATCCAAATTCAATGTTTTTGAATTTTTGCAAAGGTTACATAAGAAGCCCAAATCTAAGCCATCAAATAAAATTGACCAATCCTGTCATGTCATGCATTTATCTTCATCCCCCATAATTCAAAATGAACCTCACAATTCTTTCACTCAAGATAACGATTCCATTTAATCACCTTCTTCTATCATATCCTTTACATCCAATTATTCATTTCAATCTACACATCTCGATCAAAACATTCTACAAACCCTTCCTATCTTTGGTCAAGATCCCATCTCTCAAGAACCATATGATGATCCCCTCCTTTCATTATTCACCCATGATAATCCTCTTCCATCTCAAGAACAAAATGTTCTTCCAAGTTCTTCGTCCACCTCATCTAATCAATCCATACCATCCCATGATTCTATTGCATCACAAGAGCATGATAGTTCTTTCATCCTATCTAATGATGTCTTACCAATTGATGATCAAGATATGATTTCTACAAAATTTCACGATTCCCTTCCTCATCAAGATCAATATAAGCTTCCATTCAAGGATACCCTTTCATCCCCATGTCAAGAGCCCATCACATCTATTCAAGTTATCCATGAACCCCACACCTATAAATTGGGATCCTCCACCTTTATCCATACTGGTTTACTTCCAAAACCTATCCTCTCATCCATATCATATCCTCCTCACAATGGACTCGCATCTTGTTTCACAAACAATACATATCCAATTGGTAAACGAATGTGTGAAATTATGAATTACAAAGGAAAATGTTTAGGCCTTCATGAGCAAGGTATCCTAGAACCCCTTTTTGTCCAAGCACATCCATATTCTCATGGCCTTGGTTATACACCTCATGCTCAACCTAGGTATCCTATTCCATCAAAAACTCCATCTATCCTAGGTCCTTATCCTAGTCCATCAAAAACTCCATCTATCCTAGGTCCTTATCCTAGTCCATCAAACTCTCCATCCATCCTAGGTCCTTATCCTAGCTCATCAACCCTTCCATTCATATTAGGGTCCCACATTTCTCCATCTCCTATTCTTCAAGAACAACAAAAGCACAGATCCTTGATCCACTTTCAAAATTATTCCTTCATTAACTCATCCATCATACCTCCATATCATTCATCTCAATCCACCCCTCCCATTGCTCTTGGAAGCAATTTGGGTGCCAAATTTCAAAAGCTTCAATATAAAATTCCACATGTATCAAAGGATCAACATGTCTCCTCGAAGAGTCATGCAAAAATAAAAGAAAATTTGATCCAAAAATCAGAAGGCAATTTTTGAAGGCCACAAAGGCCCATCAAAGCAAAGGAAATTTCCAAAGGTCACAAAGGCCCATCAAAGGAAAAAGGCAATTTTCAAAGACCACAAAGGTCCATAAATCAAAAAGAAAAATGTCATAGGCCACAAAGGTCCACAAAGCAAAAATCAACATCAAAAGTCATGTGGATTCCTAAAAGTCTCATAGAAGTAATAAACTCTAAATTGGCATCCAAATTTGCTAATCCAAAAGCTTCCTCCAATTTTCCATCTAATCACCTATCACCTTCCAAATCCATTTTTCCTCCATCACTCCACCACCCTTCAAGGTGTGTGCCAATGTTGATCTTTTCAACCTTTCCATCTATCCATCAACAGGTTTTCCAACCTCCTATCCATTATCCAACATTCATCCCCCATCATTCTCCTTTAATCCAAACTTTTGCATAAGTCCTTAGATTCCATCATATCATTAATCTGCCAACATTTAGGATTCTAATTCCCATTTCTATGGTTTATTAGAGGGATATTTGGTTGTGAAACTTGATGCTTAAGTTCTTCCTCCATCTCCCTATCATCCATATCCTATCTTCCATATTCCTCTTGCACTCTACACTTAGGGACAAGTTTCATCCATCTTATCATTCATGGTCATTATCCTCTCTATGCCCATTCCTTACATTTCCACCTTTGATCTTGACAAGGTTAAGGATCTTCTTGAACATCATACATCTTATCCTATTCACTTCATCCAAATCTTCCATACCATATCCTTTGTCATGCATCTTCTCTTATATTGTGGGGAATCTTGTTTCTTCAATTGGTCATCACATTCCATCTTAAATATCTTTCAGAAAAAAGTCCTCAAAAAAAAAATCATAAAAATCAGAAAAAGTCCTGAAAAAAAAAATCATATAAAAATCAAAAAAGTCTTGAAAAAATCATAAAAATCAGAAAAATCCTAAAAAGTGCAATAAAAACAAGTGGTGAAAACCTGGCAAACAGGCGCTACTTGTAATCAAAATAGGCTCCTCCATCTATTAGCTTATGTCTTGCATTCACTTTTGGCATTATCCATCCATATCTATCATCTGTACATATCTTTCATATCCATATCATATGACAGGAATCCTTGTGTTTCATCATGGCTTGATGAAATTTGTACATATCCTTAATCTTTACGTTGTGTTTTCACTGGGGGCAGCAACATAGACTGAACAAGAGAGGGGCAACGAGCTTTTCGAACCTCACAAACGGACAAAAGACGGTTTGTCAAAATAAACATTGACACATCAAATCAACTGCAACACCAACATTATCACTCAATCCCAATTCAATCAAAACAACACGATCCAAAACAAACATCAATGTTGATAACCAAAGTTGGATGATCTTAATCTGAATTATGTTTGAAATACTTTAAGCAAAATTTGAATGGTTGTTTGATTTTCTATCATATCTCTAGAGCAATTCGATGATGTATTGAACTAGAAAAGCAAGGAAGGAGTATGATTTTTCTTTGTCTGTTGTTTGCGAGGAAATCATTAGTACTATGCAAATTGGTCGCGAGACATGCTCTACTAAGTATCATTGATGACATTTTAGAATTTGCATGGGAAACGGGTTAACTCTTGTCTGTTTATGCAAGCAATACTCAGGTCATCTCGGTTCAATTATACCTAGATGCATGTATTATCTTGCTATATCAAAATTTATGAAAGCAATACTCAGGTCATCACTGGTGCTAACATACCCTTTGATGCTTGTATTAACTTTCAACATTTCAATGTTCTATGATGACACAAAAAGCATAAATAAGGTCTCCAAATGGCAATATTGTATGAATATCCTGCATGGTTAGTATAGATTGCATTCATGTTAGAATCTGCATTTTGCATTTATAGATTTTCCCAAAAGTTGGAAAAGTTTCAAATGTTTCATGTATTTCCAATTAAATGACTGAGTACATTTTGACATTCACAAAAACATCATTTCATAAATTTTTCATATATATTTGCATCAGAAAATCATAAAAATAAAGTATACATCATAATCAAAACATTTATAAACATTCATAAATTGTACCATTCATCATATTCATACAATCATTCATCAATAGATTTCACTCATTTCATAAATCATGCATACATATACATCATAAGCATAAAAATTAAGAAACCATCATATCATAACACATCATACATATTTAGAAAATTGAACCACTCATCATAAATGATCGCTGCATTTCATATATCTCGAAAATGAATGTTAAAATGTACAAAGATGTCAATCATACATGATATAACATCATCAAAAATGAGATCATCTCAGGGTGTATACAAATGTCTAAACAGAGTATCACAAAAACATCATGTACAATGCACTAGGCAGTGCTATCCTCTGATGGAGCTGGTCTAGGCCCTGTCCCACCTGCACCTGATGGACCTGCTCCACCTGTCCCTGATGGCCCTCCTGGAGGTAATGGTTGTGTCACACCCCTGTTGGTAGTCCAAGAGTGACTATGGGTAGACCGAGACTATGTATAACTCTCCCTCTGCTCAGGTGGAACCGCATCATGATATCTAGTCCTATAAAACTCGGCCTCCTAGGTGGCTCTGGTCACCTCTCTCATCATGTCACCAGGCAAGGTACTCGTTGCTACCCTCTGTAAGCTATCAGCTAGAGTGATGGCCTACTCTCCCCGCTGTCTGGTTGTATCTCTCTCAGTAGTAACTGTCCTCAACTATCCCTGAAGCTGTGTGATTAAGGCCTGTGCTTGTGTTAGCTGACCCTGTAAGCTCTGCACTGTACTCTGCAAAGAGGATATCTAACCCGAAATCACTGGATCTACTGTAGGTTATGGATCTGTATGTCTCATCTGTGGTCCACCTCTACCACCTCTCCTACTACCTCTACCACCTCTACCACCACCTCTCCCAACGCCTCTACCACCATCACCACCTCCTCCACTCTCCCCATCATCACTATCTCCCTCTAACTCATCATCACTACCTTCACTCTCCTCATCATCATCACCTCCCTCTGAATCATCACCCTCTGAAGTCGTCTCTCTCTGTCATCTTTGACCGCCTCTCTGTGGTCTCTGTACAGCAACCAGAGCAATAGGCTCATCAGGATCAAACAATCGTGGTGCAGGATGCTCTAACACATACTGACTATACTCTGGCGTCGTCCCAATGTCGTGGACATCAACTCGGTAATCCCACATCACAACTCCTAAACTAGTGAACCCTGCCACCACTGCCTCATAAGAAATCCGTGGACCCCACACTGCAATCTCTGGCTGCCGTCGTGCATAAATAGCGGAACCCATAGGCATACCCTGAATCTGACCATACTGCCGACATACTCGTCTAGCAAGAAATCTCTCAATAATCCATGAAGTACGGCCAATAAGATATCTGGACATACAGACATAGGGCATCTCCCTCGCATCCTCTGGCCATGCCTCACAATCTACATATGGCCGCCAACATACTGTATCAAGATCATCTAGGAGACACTGCCAATGATCTAGTTTTCCCAGTCTAGGCTGAGCAATAATATCGCTATATCCCCATCTGTATGATCGACAGACAGGTCGTCGTCCACGAGTCAATGGTCACATAATGGCAAAGTGCTCCCATGCCCATATCTGTAATAACAAGCACCCAACAGCAAAACTTCAGCCTCTACCGTATACAATATGATGTAACTCATCATACAAATGCACAAGCATGCATGATCCCCACGCATACTATGTACCCTGCATCACCATCCTCTCCAGAACCTAACCCCACCCGACTGCGAACCCCTTCGACCTATGGTCGGGGCACAAAACACCTCCAATGAACCCTGCAAGTACAGATGGTAAAGGTGGATATGAATCTATCATCTCACCCCATGGGATGAAGTATCCAGCAATTTGATCATCTCTGAAAATCCTCCTCAAAGCATCAGTGCCTCTGCCTCTCGGCTATCAAAGACCACTATCTCTCCCATCACTGGGATCCTCAAGATACAGTAATCTCTCCGGTCGGTAAATGAAATGTGTTGGTATCACTATGCCACCGCTCTGCAAGTGCTATCAATAACACTCTGTTGAGGCGCACCTCAGGCATGTCAAGCAATGAATTCAATCCACATGCCTTGATCACATCCCGATCTGACTGTAATAGCTGTGGAATCAATTTCCATGTACTCAGGAACGTCTCCAGTAACTGTAAAACGCCCAATCTCTCCTGTTGCAATATCATCAAAGCAAAATCAATATCAAATCATCATGACTTATCAATCAAATATGAATATCAAACAATTTTTTCTTCATCATCATGGAGACCAAATAATCAAAATCATGTTTTTTTTTAACAACTTTAGAAGCAAACATATCAATCACACTATTTGTTTTTCATCATCATGGAATGCAAATATATCACAATCATGTTTGTTTTTAACAATCTTAGAAGCAAATATATCAATCAATTGTTTGTTTTTCATTTTCATGAAAGCAAATAATCAAAATCTTGTTTGTTTTTAACAACCTTAGAAACAAATTTATCAATCCTATTTGTTTTTAACAACTTTAAAAACAAATTTATCAGCTATTATTTGTTTTCCAACAACTTTGGGAACAAATTTATTAATCACAACAACATCCAATCATGGGCACTATGAAAATGGCCATGGGTGCTACAGAATTCATCATGGGTGTTATAAGATCATGGACGCTATAGAACTAATCAAGGGCGCTATAGAATTCATCATGGGCGCTACAAAATTAAATGCGCTATGGAAAGGATTAAGAGTGCTACAGAAAGCATCATAGGCGCTACAGAATGAAATGCGCTATGGAAATTATCAAATGCGCTATGAAAATAATTAAGGGCGCTAAAATACACTCTTTCACAATCAAAATATTGATGAACGTGCAACAAACGGAAAATTTTCAAGAAGCAAAAGTTTAACAGGGTACATACCGGAGGTCCATAGTGCGCCGGCCGCTGATGTCGTCGGATGTGCTCGAAACGGTGCTGATGAATTGGAAGTGCCATAATTATCTCTCTAGAGCTCAAAATTTACAATTTTTACTAGGTTAAAATGGAAAATGACATTTTTAACCTATTTAATGGCAAAATTGGGGCATTTTATCATAGCAGGGGCAATTTTGATCATCAATTTTTCATTTCACATCTCTCCGGGTCAATTTCTTCACATCATTATTTTCGAACGATGAATCGACATCTTCAAAATCATAAAATCATAAAAATCGAAAAACATTTCAAAAATCTGAAAATTCACAAAAATCAAAATTTTATTGATTCATCGTCCGAGGGGGCATATACCTATCAACATTCGACAGTCAACATCTAGGGAAAATTTTAATTTTTTTTGAAGTAATGCGTAAAACACATCACTTCAAAGAGGGGCAAAATGTATACATCTGAAAATGGTCACATCACAATAGTCTGGTAATTAATTAAATATTTTTAATATTTAATTAAATCTCTGAATTCGATCTACATTATTCATTCTTTCATCTCGATTAAATAAATAAGTTTATTTAATCACTTTTCTTATCCATTTCTTAATTAATTAAATAAACATTACGATTTATTTATATTAATTATCATATAATCTTGATTTGAATATTTTATTCAAATTTAGATCATATATTATTTTCTTCTAAAAATCCTTAACATTCATTCAAAATACCATTCACAATTAAATATTCCAAATATTTAATTAATTCCTCTAATTCGATTCCAAATATCTCAAAATTCCTCTAATATCCATTCACAATTAAATATTCCAAAATATTTAATTAAATCTTTTAAATTCCATTTGCAATTAAATATTCCAAGATATTTAATTAATTCTTCTAAAGTCACATCACAATTAAATATTTCAAAATATTTAATTGAGTCTTCTATAGTTCTAAAATTAAATATTTTAAAAATATTTAATTTTCTCAAAACTCACACAAAATTAAATTTATTTATTTATTTATTTAATTTCCATTATCTTCAACAACCGTGAAACAAACTTCCAAAACAGAAAATTAATTTCTCTGTTCCTGTGCAAGCTTGTTCCCATGGGTTGAAGACAAGGCTCCATTCTTCTCTCCAACCTCCCAACTTGATGTCATCTTCTCTCAGCCTCTCCATCTCCCATTCAATTCTACAGACAATCTCTGTGTTAAATGCGTACGAGGGTTTTTTAGCTATAAAGTTAATAAAGTGTGGAAAATGACAGCCTTGATAGAAAACTACCCAAATTTTAATAGCATAGCTTTAGCAATTCCATAAACATTCTAGTATCCTTAGCACTAGCATAGCGATGTTCCATGTCGGCATATCATGTATCATAACCATAATTCCGCCTTGGCCTGCTCCAAGTATGACATTCACTCCACCCGGCCTGGGATGAAAAGCACTCCTTTTCACACTTTCGTTAACTAGGTTGCTGTTGAGGAGGCTTTGCCCCACAATGCGGGAGGCGGGGCTCAAACAAATCCTAGAGATGGGAAGATGGGCTGACTCACGAAGAGAGCTTCGACTGTTTCTTTGAATTCAATTTACTTAGTTTTCTTGGTTTAAAAGTTTCATTTTGTGTGTTTATTATTTTCATTTGATACACCATTTAACAAACAGGAAGAAAAGAAAAATATTGAGAATGTATGAATGCAATGGTAAAAAGAAATCTTGATGAATGCATGAGACTTGAACCTTGAGTAGTAAATTTGAGATCAGATTTGGAGAAGGCAAGAGGATATGAGGAAAAATTCAAGACAAGTTCCATAATGCTTGATGAACTAATTGCAGGTCAAAAAGCATCTAAACAAAAAGGTGGTTTAGGACTTGAAAAAGGAGAAAGCTTAGAAGATCAATCATATAATGCAAAAAAGACCAGTGAACTAGAGAAATATGAAGACAAGAAGAACAATGGTATGTTTCAAAAATAAAGAAGCAATGCTAGAAGACCCCCTATCAGACAACCAAATGCTCAAAGGTACCCATCTTTTAATCGTATTTGTTATTTTTATAATAAATTTGGACAAAGAGCAATGGAATGTACAAGCAAAATGAATCAAAATGTTTCATCCTTTACTAGACAATGTTTTACATGCAAAAAAAATTGGACATAGAGAAAATGAATGGAGAAGTCAAATGATGAATGCATATAACAATATGATTCGGTCTTCCAAAGGTTACTACTATACATGTTATGGATTTGGACACAAGACTAACCAAGCAAATTTAGAATGAATGAAAGGAATAATGCTCAAAGGAATATCATATGCAATAATTGTAGGACATGAAATATTACTAAATTTTGTAGAAGTAAAAATACAAGGAAAAAGGATCCAAATGAAGTAAAGAAGGAAATGGAAAATATATGGAGAAAGAAACAAGAGACTAAAGATAAGGGAGAATATGTACCATTCTCTAGTGTAGATGTTTCCTCCAAAAACTAAGCCCAAAACTATGGCTTAGGAGGAGCTTTAATGAAAATCATATGACCCCCATCAAAAAAGAGGTGCTTGAGATATAGCACGAAGATATGTGATGAAAAATGAAATTCTTAATCTGGGGAAGAAAATTGTGGAAGAAAAAATTCTAATGTAGTAATTTATAGAGTTTGGAAAATTGATTGTGCATACAAGGTTTTAAAGTTTATCAGCTTTTTTTGTAAAGAATTTATTGTTGAAATGGGCCAAATCGAAGAGATAAAAGCATGCTTGACAAGAAAAATTCATTTTATTAAATGAATTCAAAGAAGAATAGAGGATCAAGAAGCAATTTTGAAGTGTCCAAAGCATCTCCAAGTTGTAGAATTCCAAAACCCTACTTTGTCAGGAAAGAGAAAAAGGTATTTAACAATCTCTGCACATTCAAATTTTCTAGAATTATTAGTAGAAGGCTAGTTGAATGCAATGGTGACACCAAAAATTATGGATATTTCTCAAACACCACAACCCAAATTTAAGAGATATTCTGCCAAATCTTTAGAATTTGATCCCCTAGGTGCATTTTTGCATATACGTCTTGGGGTTGTACCTACTAAATATATTATCTAACTTATATTCATGGGAATATAGAAGAGCACACCTACAACAAAATATTCAATCTCTGGTTAGATGAATTAGTTGTAGAAGACTACACTTTGAAATTGGAATACAATATCTTGACTGAGAAGAACTTAGATGGGTGGTAGGTTGGTTTCCAAAATTTAGCAATGAGAAGTGTATTAGAATGGAATTAATCAAAATTCATGATTAGTTCATGTGGATTGATGGTCCCCACATGATAACCAAATAGGTGATTAGATAAATCACTGGTTTGTGATCCACCAGACCTATTCTAGTCTAAAAATCCACCAAGAGCAAATACATAATGTTTCAAACAAGTACTGCAATAAACCCTATCATAAATCTAGCGATTTAATATACAACAATGGTTAATGGACATATGATTTATGGAGACAAGTCGGTCTCTACAACCACAATTCATATGGCAGTGGATATGATTGAGAATAATGGTAAATATGTCCTTTGTGAGTTTCTCTGGCAATAACTGATGAAGAACCTAAAAGAAATCAAGAAGAAAAAGAATACATTCAAGTATGGTACATTGATAATCTATTTGGTTTTCTACTTTATGAAGTAATTTATAGTAGTTGGAAAGGTTGTTTGGTCAAATGAAAAATTGGTTGTATGGTACATAAGAAATCTAGGATATTTGGATGCTTAGGTTGATTCCCTTACAAAATTCTTCTCAATGTTCCAAAGGAGAATGAATATGAGACAAAAAAATTTAAGAGATGTGGTAAGAAAGTACATGAATGACATCACATTTTTGGTTTCCACTAATTAATGTGTGATGGAAGCATTTGAACCCAAAACTATTTGGGTCCCAGAGTTTGGTTATGAAGTGATAGAAGAAGTAGCTACTGGCTATGCTAATGTGTTGCTAAATAGTCATAAGGATCCCACTAGACCAATATTTGGAAACTTTAGAGAGAATGCAATGAAAATTTCTTAGAAGTTCAAGAAATCATAAATAAAGAGACAGATTGAGGTTGGAGCAGAATCGTGGAACAAAGATTTTATCATTTTAGTGGACTTTGCTAGGGCAACTATAGAGAGAGAGAGAGAGATAGAGCTAACATGAGTATAGAAGAAGCCTCTGGTAGCTCTAGAAGATCAATTATTACATTTGTTAAAAAGAGGAGTTCCATAGGTGGTCCTCCAGCAATTCATACTGTCAAGAAAAAGAGAAGAAAACCACAAGGAGAGTTATGCAAAAATACATAAGGAGAAAGGAACTAGTATCACTAAAGAAAATATAGATGATGCTCAACATGAGCATGAGATTAGTGTAGATGAAAAGGAAAACACAAGATACAATGGAGAACTTCAAGGGACATGTCTCTGAACTTAGAGAACAAGTTGAAGCAATAGTTGAAGCATGGATTGTAAAGAAGAAGCTTATGGACATCACAGAAAAGTGTGTATTTACACACAATAGAGTGGAAAAGAGTTTGAAGCATGTTCATTCTTGTGAAGTGGAAGCAAGAAATCTAATTTTGTATTGCATGAAGTGGTCAGATGTCACACAAAGCATGAAGTATGATATGAATACAATTGAGACACAGATAAACTATGCATTAAACACCTATGACCTTGTACAAGACAGAGATGAGCAGAACTAGATTGTTCTAGTGACCTTACATGAAGAATACCTTACTTTCTAGAGCCAAAAGGAAGAAATAATTGGATGATTTGTAAAGCTAAGGGACCTGGTTAAAATAAAGAATTTACCTATCTCAAGTTCACTTGCTAGTGCAAACAATATTTAAAAGATAAATCTTAACACATGTACTCTGGAAGAAGGAAAGGTGACCTTGGTGAAGCTTGAGTTACAACACAAAGTACTTGCAGCAACAAAGGAACAGTGGGAAGAAGGAAATTCCACTTGGAAATTCATCCTGTAGAAGCTTCAAGGGTCTACATCCTCATGTTGACAACCTTTACTTTTATGCATTTTCAAATTATTAGATTATTTTTGCATATATGTGAAAGGTATAAAAGTTTTTGGTTAACTCCCTAAGGGGGAGTCTGCACACCTCTAGTTACTTTTTCTCATGCATATATCTAAGGAGTATACAAAATTCTTTTGATACTAGTACACCCTTTTCCATTGATGTCAAAGGGGGAGAGATACTTGAAAAACATTTTAGTCAAAGCATTTGGAGAATTGGGGAGAGATACTTGAAAACACTTGGAAAGATATTGAGGAAGACTTTTGGGAGAAATGTGGAAATATGTGTAAGGGGGAGAAACAAGTTTTTTTAAAAAAAATTGGCATGTTTTTGACATGCATGTTGCCATCAATGATAAAGGGGGAGATTGTTAGAAGTTTTTCATTAATGATGTTATTTTGGAAACATGAGTATGAGGTGCATATATTGCTTGATGTAGTTTTTTCATTGATGTTAATATTGTTATGATTATTCTAGCATGAATTGGAAGTATTATTGACAATATTTGAACAAAACAAGTTGATCCAAAAAATATGGTTATACAAGAATTTGGCTAAGTATTTCTTCTGATAGAATTATGGTTTAGTGTGTTAGTTATTGGGTCCACACTCCACCACAAGTTGGTACATCACTTTATGATTCTAACTACAATTTTGAGTTCATCAGATGCATCTACATTCAAGATTTGGTGGCATTTTGTGAAGTATTCTAGAAGTTATGGATGACAAAGGTTAGCTCTATTTATTACAGCCATTCCTTGAATAGTGTATAGGTGTGGGAGATTCTACATTTCTTCATAGATAATTATTTTGTTATGTGATGATGAGGATAATCTAGTAGATGTCAGTTGAGTTCCATTTTAAAGAAAGATCAAGTCTTGAAGTCACACATTTGGCGAATTGTATGTACATACGAAGGTTTTGTGTTTAGGTCTTATTTTTGGGCCAACCTAACACATTTAATGTTTTGCGGAGGACAAGCAAGTAACTTTATCTTATGTTGGATTTACATTAGGTCCATGCCAACCTATCTTGATGTAATATAAATTTTGAATTATGGCATGAGATATGGATAAAAAAAATTGAGGACTACATACTTAATTTTGTGTGTTACTTCTAATTAGGCTGACCTAATTACACTTGATATGGATATATATAGGAAACAAATCTTGATATTTTGAGTGGGTGAGAAGAGAGGATGATGAAGGGATAGAGAGAGAAGATTGCGTGTGAGTATTGAGAGACATATGACATGTATGATGCTTCATCTACATGTGTGTGATGCAAATGTAATCAAAGTTGAGAAAATTGTGAGTAGAAGAAAGTATTGATTTAGATATTTGTAAAGATTATCATGTGCTTCATTGGAACCGTAATCTAGCATATGATAGATGCTTGTGTATTAGTTCAACTAGGTTGTATAGCCACCCCTTATTTCTATCTTTCTTACTTTTTGTGGGCAGTGAGTTCACTTGGATAGTGATTCCACCTGGAAGTGAACATTTTTGTAATATACTATATCTAGATATAATGTATTGTGAGCTAACCCTCACCATGGTTTTTCCCATTTTGGGTTTTCTACATAAAAATACTAGTGTTTATGTGTTATGTGATCTTGTGGATGTCTTCATTTTTTCATTCTTCATTGCATCTACATGTATTCTAATAATTGGATGGCTTATGTTTAATTGGTTTAAAGGAATATTGATTCACTCCCACTCTCACTATTCTAAGTGTTCAACGGTCATGCCAACACTTTGGTCTCTTCTTGGGACCCTCTCCATCAAAATTAGTGTTTTCACCATGAATTGAGCTACATATACATGTGTTATTTGAATGTTGATTCAAGTTGTCATTAGTGGAGTTTGAGACTATTTTTGACTTAAGAGAGTCCATATGCTCAAAATCCCCCTTCAGATGGAGCTATCTAAAGTTAAACATTTAAATATTTAGCCACAACATATTATACTTTGGTAACTTTTAACTCTAAAGAAGTTTGGAAGGGCCCAAACTTGTCAACAATGACATATCTTTTGAAGGTTAGTTTGTTAGAGTTAATATCAACCAACCTATACACTTTATGGTTTTCATTATACTTTGTGATCAATTTATTTTTCTTGGGATCTAAATAGGTTATTTTCTCATATGGGATATAGACATACATGTTGTAGAACCAAAGACCTTAAGATAATTGATTTTGTGATTCCTCTTATACCATGCTTCATCTAGAGTCTTCTACTTCACCACCTATTTGGAGATTTATTTAGTAGATATGATACTATAAATATTACCTTATCCCAAACCTTTTTGAGAAAATTCTTGTTATACATCATACATCAATCCATATTAGTGATAGTGTGGTTCTACCTCTTAACCACCCCATTATGGTATGTCTCTTAAGCGCGTCAATTTTTATTTTTGAAAAATAAACTCACATTTTCCTACTATAATCATAAACAAAAAGAAGAAAATACTAGTCATCAATGTCATGTCCATTAGTCGAAAAACATCTACATGAATCAGTTAAAGGACTATGTTGGCTCTCTAATCTTTCCCATCACCAAATGGATATTTTTTCTACTTCCTTAAATAGCAAGATTCATAAACACCATGTATCTATTAATAGATGTTAGGAAGATCATCTACCAATTTCTCTCAAACCAATTGAGAGGTAGGATAGTTTAAGGTGCGCATATTACTAATGTCAAAGTATGTTGATATATGATGAACTCTTGGTTGCCAATGCATACTCTTTGACTTTTCCAATTTCAACTAGTCTATACAAATCATGATCTTCCACATCAAAAGCAATAGTCTTCTTAGTCTCTTTTTCAACTATGTAGCATTGTTGATTTCTAAAGATTTCATCTAAATGGGAGCAATGTCTCATAATCTCTCTTTGAGAGTGCATTAAGCTTCATTCCCAATATATAGTATACATTGAGAAAAATCAACTTTTTCCTTCTAGAGGATATTTTTACATTCCCTTTGCTTACTATCATGGAATCCTCTACACCCCTCAAGATCATTGAATATTTGAAAGAATTTTAAGCATTGTACTCCTTGAAACAATCATACCTATTGGTGAAGTGATATGATGCTCCTAAATCTATGTACCAAATACATGCTCTAGACTAATATATTGTTCTTTTGGTCATGAAAGTATAGATGTTTGACTCCTTTGTATGTTCTCCAATAATGAGCCTCATACAAAGGCTTTCTTGGTTGGATTTCCAATCAACCAACTTTTTTCAATAGTTCTTCATATGACCCATCTTACCACAATAATGGCATGATATTCTTCAGATTCTTTGTTTCATCCTCACTACTACCTTTCCCTTTATTTTGTGACTATTTATTCTTTCCCTTGTCTTTGGCTTCAAATGCATGTTCTACACCCTCTATTTTATCACAACTACCAAATCATCTCTTCAATTTATCTTGCTATAAAATTGTATTACACAACTCATCAATTTTCATGTCAACATTCATAGTGATGTTCAAGTTCTCAATAAAATGTTCATAGGCATGTGGTTAAAAAATTAGAATGATTACTACCATGTCCTCTTTATTTTTTACCAATGACTATCAACTACTTCTTGATGTCCTTGATTGTGAGTAAATAATTATGCAACAAAAAAAATTATATCCATCATGATCAAGAATAAAATATTCTTAAGGGAAAAGGTTCTACTCTTATTTGAATTTCCATGTAAATTTTGTAAATAATTCAAAGTTTCAGCTAAAGTCTTTCTTGTTTGTACTTTAGGAATCATTTCATCTATCATAGACAACTCAATCAACATGACTTCTTTGTCTTGTTCTTCAAATATATCATGGTCTTTAATCGTAGTCATTGGATAAGTATTTATACCAAAGACAATATTTATGAGACATCTATACTCAAAAATGATCAACATGTGTTGATTCCACATATTATATTTTTTACCAAATAATTTGTGGCTACCTTCTAGCATGATGTTTGGTGATGATGCCATTTGTATAGCTATTTCATCCCTCAACCTACAATCTTGGAGTAAAATAAATAAATACTATCTACTATGACTAATTTTTTTAACTGGTTTCTTAACTACAAGATCTAACATAGAAACCTATGCCCAACAAAAGGACACCCAAATATTAATAAAAAAACCATGTGACTTTGCCTAGTTGTGACATCCCTAGTTGAAAAAACCCACCTTCAAAAAAATTGTAAAAAATATGCCCTATCATACAAATCTAAAGGTCATGACTTAAAAATCAATGCAGATCATGACTCCAAAACCAATCCACACCATCAAAAAATGATGAAATTTCAGCAAGAAAAAAGTGATGAAAATGCCTATAATTTTTTATGCAATTTTTGTCACCCTTTTTTATTAATTTACAATTTTGACCCTAAAAACTGCCTTTTTACCAAAAAAATAATTCCACAAAAAAAACTTGCTACAATTTTCCAAAAAATCTTGCTCACATAATTTGCAAAAAAACCCACAATTTTAAGCAAAAAAAAAGACATGATTTATAGGATATGATTCACAATTTTTTTCAAAAAAATATGATGTAATTTAAAAATAAATATATAATTTTGATTTCTTTTTATCCTTTTTTTCATATGGATCTAATATACAAATCCTCTTTTTAGCTATTTTCTACCTTATCACTTCCTCGATATGTCTTTATCCGCAGTAGTCACTAGGTCTTCAAACACTTACAAACTTTGTGGCTTAGTTGATCTCTAATACCATATTACAGAAATAAAACACATAAAGATTACAATGATATTCAATGATAAAATAAGAAGAAAAAACTTTATTATATAGAATTACAAGTATGGGAGAAAACTCACATTATGAATGTGAAACAAATAAAAAGAACATGCAAAAGTGAAATAAAACATAAAATATATATTGAAATTGAAATGAATTTATTAAATCCTACAACTAATACCTAACTAAACATTACTAAATAACACTTACTTTAGAACCCATGAATCGAGTAAAGAACAAAAAAGTAATATTCCCTTATCACCTTCTTCTTATTTGATTCCTATTGATATTAACAACTCAAAATTACTATTGACATTTCATGCCACCCTTTGATGACCCATCATTGATAACTAATCTAAGAGATCCTACATAGCCCATCTTGTATGAATTCTCCTAGAAGGTTCCTAAAATTGGCTAATTCCTAGGTTTTTAGTCCTTTAGGTTGGCACTTGCTTGCTTCCTTGCATCCCTCTTCTACCACCTTCCCTTCTAAAAATCAACTAAATGTTGATGTTTCACAAGTCAGACTTTGGTCTTCCCCCTTACCTCTTACCATTTTTTATGGCAAGAGGTAAGACTACCCTCCAACCCCCAATTCCCAATGTGCTTTTGGAAAATCAACTAAGTGTTTATTTTTTGGGCATTGAGGATCATTCTTCCCCTTTACCCTTTACATCCATTGTAGGTACGGCATAAGGCATCCTCCTAATGCTCAATGCCCTACAGTTTCATCTTCCTTCATTTTCTTCCTTAAGCCTTCTTCCTTTGACTTAGGTTTCCCTCCCGAGGTTTATTTCTACAAATCAACTGTGTTGGTTTTTCAAGGATCAAACATCAAGCTTCCCCTTTACCTCTTACCATTTTTTTTGGTAAGAGGTAAGCCCTCCATCCAATCTTTGGCATCCAATGAGTCCTTTCGAGCTTTGGTGTTTTCCCTTTCCTCCTACGCTCTTCCTTGCTTAGCGATAGGTAGTAAGCCTCATCTATGATGTCTGAAGCCTTATGTCAATGTCAATCTTGAGTATGCAGTATGAAGCAGGATCGACACCTAATCCCCCATGAAGATGTTCTTGAACAGCTCCAAACCATTTAATTCATTGAAAAGGATTTCTTTTAGGCATGTTTTTTGGGTGACACCATTAATGCTCGAACCACTTCCTTAGCTACCTATTTCAACCTTTTGGCTTCAAGGACAGCATTCAGTAAATTCTCTAACTTTTGCAAGTGGATTTTGTAGCACCCATACTCATTTACTATTGTTGCTTTGTCCCTTCTAATGGATCCATTCCCATATCTCTAGTTTTCTCAAGGGATTTGGATGTACTTTCAAGAAAATATTTATGGCATGGGTATGGTGTGCACGTTTTGGCTTCTTCGAGCTCTCCTTCTAGTGCAAATTTCATGAGAAAATATTTCTTTGATCATATCTCCTTGACTGTTAACCCTAGCTTAGTTAGGTTTTGAGTTGCATTCATCCACGTTATGCTTGATCTATAAAAGAACACTTGTATTCTTTGTATGGGTTCTTCCTCTAGCTCCTTTGAGGTTTTTCTTTGGCACACTTGCATTTTGCACTCTACAATTGTAAAGATTGTCTTGTTGCATCTACATCAATGAAATCAATCAAGTTTGCCTCTCTCAACTTTTTTATGTTTACATGTAAGTTAATTACCTACATATCTAAGTTTATGTTCTCTTTTTCCATGCATGTATGTTTGAGTTAAATCATTTGCATTTGCTGCTTGAGAATACCATTTTCCTTCGAACACCCCATCAAACCCTAACCTCCATGCTTTCCTTTGAGAATTGACCAAATAGAGATTTGTGTGAGTCCCTTGGTCCCTCAACATGTTGTACAATCTTAGCCAGGAAGAAAAAACTTTCCATCCTTGTGTACCAACTCCATTTTCTTTTCGTGTGTTCTCTTTTCCCTTTTCCCCTATGAGTTGTTAGAGGAGGATAGTGGTAGGTTTTCATGTGTTGGGTTGGACCAACACATTGCACTTGGATCAAAAGAGGAAGTTTTCCTTCTAGAGATTCAAACTCATATGTGCAAAGGTCCCACACCTTCAGGTTTTTTCCATTGTGTCATTGGAATGTTGAGCTTCATGTTCAACAGGGTTCAATTTCATGTGACAACAATTACATTGAAGGCATTGAGACGGTTGTTTACAAAGTCTATATTTTTCATCTTCAAGGAATGTAACTTTCATTTCAAGAAATTTTTGTATACAAAAATATTGATCATCTTCCACAAAAATATGCATACGGCTCTTTGAACATGTTCATCAATATAGAATTTAAATAAAAACAAATAATGCTTCTAGTTTTCTTATCCAATCTATTTCAATCCTCATTGGACATAAATGTAGGTTTCACTAAAGAAGATGCATGTTCCATTGATCTCTCTCTACACAAGTTCTTGAATTTCAACTTCCATTACTCAAATTTTTGACAATTGAATTTTTCAATTTCAAACCTTGATGTGCTCTCCATAAATCTAAGACTTGCTCTATGTTTCACAAAATATTTCAAAGGATCCAAATGAAACCAACTATGCATGCACTATAAGATACCTTTGCTCCAAAGTTTCAAAATTGCAATAACTCATTATTTTTACCATGAAATATGTATGGCTATCACATCAAATGATAGTTTTTCCTGAACAATCAAACTCTAATACCAAATTTTATGAATTTAGTCCTTGTTATAATCTAAAAATAAACTGAAATATCTGAACACCTTAGGAATTTTTGAAGTAGATATAGTAATTCTTGTTATACCAATTAAATTAATGTATTAAAGGGAAAAATATGAAATAGCTCACAAATCACATATACAAATGACACAAATTTACATGGAACCCTTTTGAGAAAAAATCCATAAAAAAATAGCTACAACTATATTATTAGGAAACAACATCCAAATAAATTAGTCTCTTACAAAGTCATAATCTATAGACCAACAACATACAATCTCTCAACCTAGTCTTTCACACCCTTATCCAATGATGTGTCAACCATCATTAGCCTATTCCAATCATACAAGCAATTATATATAGTCATTTTCATTATATTCCACCTATTTAACTACCACATCGAATACCAATAGTCACACAATCAAAATATGGCCATACCATGATGTTCACATACCACACATTACACCAAACATGAGTCTCCACATGGATATATACTATATATAATTATCCATTGGTGCACACACTCAATCAAATGTTTTTTGAAAAAACATTACCTAAATTGCATAGATATATTCATACACTACATTTAAATATCAATTATGGCTTGAAATAGCAAAGAAAAATGCCTTATTGTTTCTATTGTTTCTAGTTT
Organism: Sequoia sempervirens; assembly: GCA_007258455.2. Lineage (NCBI taxonomy): Eukaryota > Viridiplantae > Streptophyta > Pinopsida > Cupressales > Cupressaceae > Sequoia > Sequoia sempervirens. The sequence goes on from VDFB02263527.1 coordinate 247,605, forward strand.
CTTGCAGTAACTCTAAGTTTCCCCTAAAACATCTCCATGTTTGAATTTTTCACTTCATGTATTCCAACAACACCACATATGTATCTACATTGGCATACACACTACAATAATTGATTAGAAAAATATGTAACAATGAGTTCTCCAAATGACTTGAGGTTGCAACTATAGTAACATTGGACCCAAAAAAGTCTCCATGTTAAACCACATCTAAAAATTTCCATAACTTAGTGTATAGCTTTGTGTACTTGGTAACTTGTCTATGATCAAACACTTTAACATGAACTCAAATAACTCACCATATTCTCTCACCCAAGAACTCTCTATAGGTAAAACATCAAAGTTCCAAAAAGGAAACCCCTAGAAACTGAATTTCTTTGAGTAAAAAAGTTTGAAATAGGTGAAACATCAAAAAATAGGGTTTTAGATGATGAAAAATAGGGTTCACCAAAATGATAATAGATAGACCTATCTTCCTTTATTTCATTAAGAAATGAGATCCACACCATGAATTTCTTATCAACCTTTAGGTGAATCAAGTCAAAGTGAGAACCTTTGGATTTCCTTGTGACTGAAGGATGGGGGTCAAGGTCAAACAACACTTTCAGGAGAAAAATTAAAAATAGCAAACCAACACCAAAATGCAATCTAACACTTGAAATAGCAATATTAAGCTCAATACTAACATAACCAAAAAATAGATTGTAGATCAGAGAAGGGAAAAAACATGTGCACCAATCACCAAAAGTGCTTTTCAGAAGCAAATCTGGGAATGATTCGCCCATGGAAGAATGGTTCCAAGTGTTTAGGAGCCTCTAATACATATCTGAATCTTCCAATTTTCCTAGGTTTCATAGTTTGAATATCGGAAATGACTTCAAGATCTTAGTTTTTGTGAGATGATGACAATTTTGACAACACTTGCAACTTTGACAACTTTGTGAATCTTGCACTTTAAAAGGTCTTCAAGTCTTCTTCAACCTAAATCTGCAATCACACATACAAGAGAAAAATATATATTTTTTGGGTGAATTGGGGTTCACCTTGGTCAAAACCTATTTTGGTAATCAAACCTTGAATTGAAATAATGCATGATAGAGGGAATGAAGAATGAACAAAGCTATGTTACCACTCAACAAACCCTTGAATGAAACCTTAATAATGGAGATCTTAAAAGGTCTACAACTTGCATGAGATGGTTGAATTGGATGTGGATCTTGACACTTGAATCTTTCTAGAAATTATGCTTTGAATGCTTGACTTGATCATGAAACCTACATCACAATGTTAGCTCCAAAAACATGCATGATGCAAGAAGAATTTGACATGATGAATGGATATTGAATGCTCCAATAAATCTCTGATATATCTTCTCTTGAATGCCCTTGATCATAAACTTTAGCTCTTGTGAAGTCACATAAAAATTCTAGGTGAAACATAGTGAAATGACCTTGTATTTATAGGTATGTATCCTTAATTTTCCAAAATTTAAATATCACAAGATGAAACTGAATTATGGATTTGAAATCACTAAAATACCATAAAAAAACATAATTTAAATTTAGGTCCTAAGGTTTAGGGAAAAGGGAAAATCAGTCCCAGGTCCATAAACCTAGGACACACATTGCTCAATCTAAAGTGCTATGTTTAGGCATCAATTAATGTCAGGTTTCCCCTTCAGAAATGTAATTAAATAGGCTTGGAAAATGAATTAAAGGGAAAGCTTAATTTAATTAAGAGGGCCTAAATAAGTGTGTAAATGTAAAAAGGTACATTTAACAACACTAAATTAAGACATAATTAAGTCCAATTTAAATAAGGAGGGCCCAAACAAGTGAGAAAATGTAAAGGGCTACATTTTTCTACAATACAATAGGACATAATCATTAAAAGGAACTAGTACTTAAACTCCAATATTGTAGATTCACAATTTTTGAAATGTATGCCATACACATGGAATTATGTTAATTATGCTCCAAATATAGTGAGATGCCATTATATTTACCAAAATACATCCCTTGTCCCCACATTTGTCTTCAGGGGAAAGGACCTCATAATCCAATGCACCTTCACATTTAATTATATGTAACTATGAAGTGGTTGGTTAAGGGATTGATTTCTCCTCTAATTGAGCTCTTTTTAGCATAAGCACAAGCTCCATAAATTTAGTTCATACTTATATAACATGGTAGCAGTTTATATTTGTGGATAAGATTTGACCCATGAAAAGAGAGGCACCATATTTCAAAACTCCATTTACAAAATTGGGTTAGTCTTATTTTCATTCAATTTAAGTTTGTATATAATAGGTCTATTCTTCATCTCTATTGTCTCTCATGGTCTTAACTTGTGTGTTTTTCCCTTCTAAGTATGTCTTTCATTCCAATTTTGTTTTTCCTTTCTATCTATCAAAGTTTCAAACGTATCCATCCTATCATGCCTTCTATCCTTCCCCCATTTTTTCCTTTCTATTTTTCAAACTTTCAAACTTGTCTTTACCAACAATTCCCATTGCTCAACCCCCAATGACCTAACCTATGGTATGTTTCTTGTAGTATTTTGAACCCACACACCCTAATTTTTCCATTGATGGTTAAGTTATCTTCCCAACTCCCTAACACGTGTTGCAATATGATTAATGGTCTATTTTGGTGCCATAACTTTCCCATCTAAGATTTATCACATTGATAATCATTGCTCAAATTGAAAGATGTGGATTCACTTTTTGGCCAACCTATTATTGTTGTGATGGATATAAAAGGGTGAACATGTCCATTCGAGGATGATCATCTATTTCTTTACACAAACCCCTATCTAAAAATAAATTGAGAACTTGTGTTCAAGAATTGAGATTGAAGGATAAAAACCCTTTGATTTTTGAAAAGAAATTTCATTCATAGGTCGCATTGGAGCTTCATTGATCATGGATTTCAACTACATTGTATTGGTTTTATTTTTTGTTGTTTTTGATATGAAAATAAAAGTTTAATATTGTAAATGTTGACGTCGAAAACTATTTGAATGTAACTTACCCATTGTTTGTAATAAGAGAAAGATTGGAAGTTATATCTATCATTTGTTGTTTATTAATCAAAATGTGATTGTAATGATAATGTGTAAACAATGAATTAAATATAAGTTATTTAAGATCTAATTTAAATAGTAAAATATGATCTTTGTCCCAAATAATAAGTATTTGCAGAAGGTTTAAAATCATATTTATGCAAATGTTTTAGCTTGACCCAGTATAGCAATATCAAAACACTATTAAAATTTGTATTACCTAAATATTATAATATATTATTTGCCAAAGGTGTTGGAAATAGCACAATGCTATCACAATCAATGTTTTTTCCAACTTGTGTTTCCAAAGTTAAACTTTGCATGTTGAGTTTTTTATGCAGTATAGTGACAAAGAAACCAAATATCATCTAAGTGGAATTAAAAAACAAAGTTGATCTACAAATAATTCATAAATGAAATCTCCTCTTACATAATAAGTTAGTAGAGAAAAACTTGATGGTCAAGCCAAAAGGAAATTGATTTGATGATTGATATGATGGTGTAATCACTTCACAAGATATATAATAATATGAATGTTCTTAGACATATAAATGGTGAAAGAAACACTTCTAGGGATAATAATCTTGATACCACTTAGAGAAACACCCAAAATACTTTTTTTTGTTTTAGCTACAAAAAAAAACCTAACCAACCTTTCTTAATGAGGTAGAGGTTCCAAAAATTGAAGCTCAAGACTAACTAATTAATGGAATTAGGGCTTGTCATGTAAAGTATAGATCTTGACCATACGAGATTTAAAATGATGTCATTCACCAATTTTATGAAAATGAAGAATTCATAAAATGGCCTTAGACCTAATCCTAGACTACAAAATTTTTAAAGAAATGTGTAGCAAGCTCTATATAATGGATCCAATAGATGCATGAATTGTGCATGGGTACACAAACTGAAAATGTACCTACCTCTCACATAAATGACTAAATATAAGGCAATCAAGTTTGTTACATTTCATTTGGAAGGTACTACACGTGAGTGGTGATACCATGATGGTCACTCAAAGTCACAAATCCATCAACTCGATAAGTTCTACAAACTATTAATTGAGAGGTTTGATTGGAAGGATAGATTGAGATTTACTTCAAGGAATTGGAGAAATATGTGACAAAACTTCAAAATTTATATGCAATGGTGTCAAATACCATAGAGAGAAGGTTGAATTTTCTCTTCATGGAAGGGTAAAGTAAGTTTCTCAAGGGATTGGTCAAAGATATCAAACCACTTTCCCTACAAGCAGAAATCAAGTGAAATTTTCAACTAGGAATAAGCTCCAAACCAAGACACTTCCAAAAAGTCCCCTTCATAAAAATGTACAACAATTGAAAATTTTCCCATCAAGGCCAGATATGGAAGTGAGGAACAAATTGAGAAAGAAGAAGCTATGCTTTAGTTGCAAGGATACCTAGTTACCTAGACATATATGTCTTGGGAAAGGACAGGTGCATTACATTGAGGTAAGGTCTAAAGATGAATTGGGGATCGAAGAATCTAAAGCACAAATTAAAGAATAACACAAACTAAAGATTGAAGAAGACAAATCAAAAAGAGGAAGGAGAAAATTTGAGAGGTACTCCCGTTACACTCTTTGGTAGTCCAAGGTATAATCCTTTTTGCATCTATAGAATTATATATGACAAAGCATTATTGTACTCATTGAAACTAGTGTTACTCATAATTTTGTAGATGAGGGACTAGTGACAAAGAAAAGTTCAAAATAAAAGTCATGAAATATTTCAATGTAATGATGGACAATGGGTTAACTATCCAATGCACTAGAAAATTTTCTCAACAAAACCTTAATTTGGGAGGATATGATATGAAGGATATTTTTTATGTTGTCAACATAGGAGACATCACACAACATTTTCAAACCATGGAACTAAAGTTTCAATCTCAAGTGAAAGAAGTGATACTTCAAACAATGGTGAATAAAACACCAATGATTGTATTTGTTAAAAGAAATGAAATAATCTTTTGGAATGGGAAAGCAATGTAGGCAACTCAATGATTGGTGACTATGACAAAATCCTCCAAAGGTAAGAAAGCATATCATGTGGATGTACAAAATATCTTGAACAATCACAATAAAAGTCTCAAATAACATTCCTCTAGGGAGACCATTGGATAGAGGCTTTGAGCATGTCATTGAGTTGGGGGAAGGCACTAAGATTGTCATTACTAGTCCCTATCCCTATCCTAGGGGCATAAGTAGGAGATTGAAAAGCCAATAAAGGAACTTTTGGATATGGAGCACATCAAACCCAATTCAAGTCCTTTCATTTCATCTATAGCTCTAGTAAAGAAGAAAGATGGCATAGTGAGGATGAGTATCAACTGCAAAGCATTAAATAAGAAGGCTATCAAAAATCAGTACCCAATCCTAAAGATCGATAAATTCATAAACATTTTTGGTGCCACTATGGTCACTATGAATTTTTGGTCATGTCATTTGGATTGAAAAACACCCCAACAATATTCCACTCACACATACACTAATTTTCCATAAGCAATTGAGAAATTTTATCGATGTCTTCTTTGATGAAAATCTTATGTATGACAAGACATGAGAGGAGCACTTACTATATATTATTGAGGGGTTAGGAAATTTGGAAGCATGTAATCATTTTACAAAGGATTCAAAATTCGAGTTCACCATGATAGAGATTTTATATTTGGGGCACATCATCAGTGTAAATAGAGTGCAAGTGGATATGGAGAAGATAAAAGAAATTCTAGATTGGCTCCCTCATAGACTTTGGCATAGCTACAAGGATTATTCAACCTTCGTAGCTACTATAGAAGATATTTTAAGAGGTTTTGTCGACTGGATTCCACCTTAACTAATCTAACAAATAAAGGAGCCTTCATGTGGAACGACGTTACACAACAAGTATTTGACAAATTGAAAGAAGTAAAGAGCTTGTGTCCCATGTTAGTTATTCCTAATTTTTTCCTTCATTTCACTTTGGAATGTAATGTATCAATAGAAAGAATTGGAGTGATGCTTATGCCAAAAAAGCACCCAATTACATTTAAGAATCAAAATCTCATAGATGTGAAAAGGACATTCTCCATATACAATAAGGAAATGCTAACTATTATACATGCATTAACCAAATTCATGCAATAATTGGTGGGTGGTTGATTTCTAGTCAAGACTAATCATAATCGTTTGAGGTATTTTCTTAGTCAAAAGGATATGAACAAATGGTAGCAAAAATGGGTAAGAAAACTTCAAGGGTATAACTGTGACATTGAATATGTTGAAGGACAAAAATGTTGCTATTGATGCATTATCCAAAAGGCCAACTATATGTTTAATATCTCACATCTTTGTTCATTGGAGGAAAAAATCATAGTAGAATATGCCAAGAATATGTTTGCAATTGATATGTTGAAAGGGAAATTGCTAGATGATAGGTATACAATATGTAACAAACTCGTTATTTACACGAGAAGAATCTACTTGGTGTCAAAATTGGGAATGAAATGAAAGATTTTCAAATGAGTTTATGATACTCCTTTTGCAAGTCATCCAAGGTATTGCACAACCTATAAGAAAATCAATAAATGATTCACATGGAAGGGACTCAAGGATGATGTCCTTGGTCATATTAGAGAATGTCTTGCTTGTTAAAGGAATAAAACAAATAAAATATTCCTAGGAGTCCTACAACCCTTACCTTTTTTGGAGTAGAAGTGGGAAAGTGTTTCAATGGATTTCATCATTAGACTTCCTAAATTCCAAGGTAAGGACTACATTATGTTGTTGTAAATAGATTCACAAAGTATGCATATTTCCTTCTTATTTCTCTGGGCTTTAGGGCACCACAAGTTATTGATGTGTTCTTTAAGGAAGTGTTGAAGTTCCATGGACTAACCAATAGTATTGTGAGTGATAGAGATTCATTTATTGTGTTTTTTATGGAAAAAGATATTTATTTTAGTAGAAACCAAGCTCACACTCAACACTAGCTATCTCCCACAAAAATATGGCCAAATTGAGATTATGAAAAAATGGGTGGAAGCTTATTTGAGAGATTATATTGCTAATTAACAAAAAGCATGGACAAAATGGCTCCATCTAGGGAGCACTATTACAACACCATTTATCACGTGTCCTTAAGATGACGTCATTCACGACTATATACAACTGTAAAGATCAATTTTTGTTAACCTTGTTCTATTGGACAACAAGGTCCTAAGAGCAAATGATTTGATCAAACAAAGCCAAGAAATTATAGTCACTCAAGAATAATCTCCAATGGGCTCAAATTAAAAAAAGATGTATGTAGATTGTTATAAGATTGAGAGAACATTTGAGAATGGATACATGATGTTTGTCAGATTGAAGTCATGCAATCTTCTTTGAAGGAAAACGGGTCTAAAAAAAATTAGCCTTTTTTTATGGGTCATACATATTTCTAAGGACTAGTGAAGTTGCCTATGAGTTAGAGTTGTCAAAGGGAAGTAAAATTCCCTTGAGGTATTTCATGGCTCTTGTCTCAAAGGAGCATTTGGAAAGCATATTACACATCAAAGGAGTTGTTTTTTTATTAATGAAGAAAGCAAGTTGATTTTCATTCCAGTAGTAGTCATGGATGCGAGGGAAAGGAAGTTGAGAAACAAATGCACCAAGGACTATTGGAGCATCACAATTTTGCGTAGAACAAACTTGTCATCACCCCTTTTCATTTAATTTAAGTCTATAAATATTAAGTATACTCTTTGTCTCTCCTATCTCTCCTAATCTTCTTTTGTTGTTTTTTCCTTCTAAGTATGTCTTTCCTTTCAGCTCTATTTTCTCTTTCTGCTAGAGTTTCAAACTTCTCCATCCTATTTGTCAAACTTTTGAACCTATTTTTATCCACATGCCCATTGTTCAATCCTTGATGCCCTAACTTGTTGGATGAGTTAGTGGTATTCCAACTCCTACACGCTAATTTTTTTGTGGTTCTATTCTCCTTCCAACTCCCCAACATGTGTCGTAATGTCTTTAATAGTTTATTTTGGTGTCATAACTTTCCCAAATAGAATCTTTCTTTCCCATAATCACAAGTTCAAATTGGAAGATACAAATTCACTTTGTGGCTTAACTTGTTATTGTCATGGTAGATATAAAAGGGTGAACACATCCACTCAAGGATGGTCATCTATTACTTTATATAAACCTCTATTCGAAAAAAATTAACACTTGTGTTTGAGCATGGAAATCAAAGGGCTAAAATCCTTTGATTTTAAAGAGTTGTCGCATTTAAGTTCACACTGAGGCTTCATTGGTCACAACTTTCAACTACATTGTATTGGCTCAATTTGTTGTTGTCAAGGGGATACACATGAAATTTTAATGATGTTGTAATTGTTGGTGTTACAAAACTATTTGAATGTAATTCAATCACTATTGGTAATAAGAGAAAGATTGAGAATTATATGCCATTTGTTGTTTGTTGATTAATGTTATGATAATGATAATGTGTAAACAATGAAGTAAAGACAAATTATTTAGACCTAACATAAATAGTAGAATACGACATCTTTGTCCCAACTAATTATTTGTAGAAATGAAAAATCAGATTTAAATTAGTGCTTTGGCCCAGCACATTATAGTGGTATTAGAGCACTATTAACATTTTATACACTTGAAGCTTAATCACCAAAGATATTCATTGGGAATATTACAATTTGCAATCTCTAACTTCAGTTTCAAGTTGTTTATTTTGTGAAAGACGATATCATTTACTCAATAAGCATTGTTGGTTGTCTGTTTTGAGCTAGATAAGGAACCTATTTTGGACAATTAGATAAGAATCACCATACAACTCTCATTTTATGTCATACTCAAGGGATGAAAAAATAAGAGATTTCAAACATGTGGATTGCAAGTAATTGAAGATTTAAGATTTTTAGCTAACATAATATCATGGACGTTGATAACCTATAGCAACTATCAAATGCACTCATTCACTTTTTCTAGTGATGGGTTATGATGGTATTTCTATCTAAAATCTTAAAGAATATGTGTTTGTAGCTATGATCTCAAGTTCTTCATTTCCCTACATGAGGTTCCTAGGAGTTATGAGCAATTCATGGGGGTTGGACCCTAATTGGCGAAGTTGTGTGGACTTGCAATTGGAAGGACAAGCACATTCAAGAGAAGCAAATTTTTTCCTCCTTCAATGACAATGTCATATGAACATTAAGTTAAAGGAGTGAAGGTTGCAACAACCCAAGCTTTTGTGCATGATAAATGAATGCACAAGGATGCAATTGGGTCATTAGGTAGTACAAGACCCTAGGTCTAGAATGGTGACTACGCACATGCCTTCGAAGCAGGTGGTGAGGAAACATATGGTGATGATGAAAGATAAGATGCTCCTATCTTCTATTAATCTAAATGATAGGAAAGGTGGCTTAAAGAACATATAAAGAGAAACAAAGATTATGTTCTTGGTACTAGGTGAGGAAGTAATAGAAGAATTTAAGTATTATTCATAAATGGCTCTAATTTGAAGATTTGTCAATCTATAGCCCAGTCTACAAAAACTACATCAGTGGATGACCAATACCTAAAGTCCTTTCTTATCCATGTGCTTGAGGATTCTTCATTATAGCATGTGAATCTAGAGAAGATAGAGGCAATATTTTGGAAAAGGATCCATGGACTTGGGACAATGCCATTTTTTTATAAAACTCTAGTTTTCAAGTTTGAATCATTTAATAAAAAATTTCATACGTGTTCCATTGTAGGTAAGAATACTTAATCTGCCCTTGCACTTCTAGCTTTCCTTCACTCTAGAAAGTATTGGTGATTCCTTTGGTGAATCTATTTCTTTCAAAAGGTGCTCTCAATTAAAATTATACCTAAAAATTGAGGATTTTATCTAGAAGTAACCTCTTGATCATGAAAAGTTGGCTTTCAAGTATGTAGATAATTTCACCTTGGTTGCTTGTTGGCATTGTGTCTTAACAAAATATGACATGTTGGTAGGATAACTTGGTGGCTAAATCCAAATCCACATCAAGTAGTTAGATAACCCTTGCAATTTGCTTCCCCTAATAGTAGGCTAGCTTTGTAGGTTGGGTCTTTGGTGGCTCAAGAGGTACAATCACTAAAGTTGGTAGTTGTTAGTGTAACCCAAGCTCAAGAAAAGAGTGAGGTGTGTTTTCCAATGAACAATGAGGTTATTTCGATCATTTTCTTCCACTTTTGTCTCCTCTACCTTTTCATTATTTTCCAAGATATCTTTTGTTTCTATCACCACGAAGAGAATCTCTTCTCTATTCCTAGCAGATAAACTCTCTTTAGGTGAGTTGCTTTCCACCTCAATAGAATGTTTTCTTGTTTTTGTAAAAACTCTTCTTTTTATCAAATTTTCCATGTTTGTGGCCCTTTTATAATGTTTTATTTCATGCTATGTTCTTCCTCATCATCACTACTTTTACTTTCATATGGAAATTTAGCAACAAATTGTCCTACTTTTTCACAATTGAAGCATTTAAACAACTTAATTTTTATACTTATCGGTTTGACAACTGGGTCAGTTTAGAAGGTTGCACGTAAAATGATGCAAAAGATAGCACAAATCCTCAATGATTACACTTGAGAACTAGGTCAAGGTATTACTATGACCCCGGGACCATGGTGAACAACATTCATTTACATAGTTTTCCCATGCGAGGTCTTGAAATCTAGAGGAAAGATCAAGCTCAGAGTTGGAGAAAATTTAATTAGGTTTTCAAGGTTTAAACGACCAAAACAATAAGAACAAGAAAAGTACAAGGCATAAAAATAATTCATCAATGGCATTAGGCTTAGAAAACCACTATCTATCCATGGTTAAGAGGCTTTACATTATGTTTTTTGTATGGGAACGAGGCCATCCAAACAAAGTTGATCAAAATTTAGAGTTGTTGGCCTACCAAAACCAACTCGCCCCATTGATGACCAGGCAGCCCAAACATACTACAAGGCCACCCAACTAGACTTAGTCACTTTTTTGAGCGGGCTAGGTTAACTTAGAGCAAGATAGGGTTGCCTAGATGCAAGACTAGGCCACCCAATTGTGAAATATGACAATTAAGTTCATTTTAAGCACCAAATAAAATGTTCCTAAGTTCGTTTTAGCCTTTTCACATCATGATATAGATAAACAAAAACAAATCGTGCTCAATACCAAAACTAAGACACACAAATGAGACAATACTCTTTTCTAATATCAATTTTACATTTGCCTCAAGGAGAGGTTCTTAACCATCAATTTTACAATTTATATGAAAGAGAAACACCTAAATAAATGAACTAGGAGGAGCTTGGTATCATATCGTCCCTCAATCCATGAACCTTTGGTTCCTTATAGTGGTTCCATACCAACCGACCATGTGATACATGTAGGCTTACCCCAGCGTGCTAGGAGATAGTCACAAGGCCCAAACACAAACACACACACACACACACACACACACATGCAATACACATGGGAAGAGGGGTATACACTCACACAAGATACGAAGAATACAATGTATATCATCCTTAGCCTATACGATCTCTCAAGCCATGAGAGGGATATCTATTATCTTGATTAGTTTATTGCCCAATTTTCATTATTTATCACTTATTATTAAGCAACTCCCCACACTTTGATTGCCTTCCCACCACTTTGGGTTGGGTTCACATTGGGAGCCACTCTCATCACTCTTCAACACTTAAACCCCTAAGCTCATCACACCCTCAAATGAGTGTGGCACAAAAACCAATGCAAAAATCCCACTTTTTCCAAATTTAGTGATGTTTTTTCACATCTAATTTCACATTTCACGAAGTACCACTTCGTCCAAACATTCAAAATCATTCATCTCATGAAAAACTTTCAAATTTTCATAATATTTTTACAAGGCAAAAACTAAAAATTTCCCAAATCCACCATTGAAATTTCATCAAAATTTGATTTTGAAAATCAAGAGTCTAATACACTTTGGTAGGGAAAGTGCCCAACACCCTTTTTAAGCTATAAAACATACATTTTACACAATTCCCTAAAAAATGGGCATTATAACCTTGCATTTTGAAAAATCTCAAATTTTAAAAAAAACTATAAATTCAATCAGCCAAATTGCAAAATAACATAGGATGCAAGGATTCTATACACAAACCATTTCCTACAAACACATTTGAAAAAAAATGCTCAAATGAATTAAAACCATTAAAATGCCTCAATTTCTTCCAAAATTTGAAATGACAAGCATGTAAAAAACGCCAAATATGAGCTCACACAAACCGACATGCACACTCCCCTACCGATTCCTATCCCAATGAATCCAACCTCGTTGAATTCTACCAACGAATACACTCTCAATCAACAAATCTCTAAAATGCTAAAAAAAAGGGTTTTCTCTCCCAATTTTTCTCATGAATAAAACACAAAAATGAAGTCAGGTGGAAAAATTCCGTGTACCTATATTCACTCAATGCATGTCAAACCTATGAAGTCAGGTGGAAAAATTCCATGTACCTATATTCACTCAATGCATGTCAAGTGTATATGTGCTTATACATAATAGCCAAAGCACATACAATTCCCGAACAAGGTATAGAGTATAATCACAAAATACTCATCCAAGCATACATGTGCATATTCATCCAAGTAAAACAACATAAGCATAAGCATATGATCAAATCCAAAATAATCTTGAATCAAATATACAAGTATATCATATGATCGAATCCAAAATATGTACTAAAGGCTACAAACGTGAGATGCACTACAAATCCTTTCTTTACCTTCCTTACAAAATGAGCGTCCTCTTTGTCTTTAGAACTATTGCTTGGCCTTGACTGTTTGCTCTTCATTTTCTTTGAGGTTTTGAAGGTTGTCTCTCATTTAGATGTCTCCTCTTTTTTTATCCTCATCTCATAAGCAATAAAGATCCCATGCAACTCATCCATTGTTAAAGCATCTAAATCTTTCATTACTTTGATAGCAAAGACTTTGGCATCAAATCACAAAAAAGAGCCCTTATTACTTTTTGCACAATTATTGCAACATCAACCTTGTCTCCAAGACCTCTAATAGTGTTAACAATTTCATCCACGCAATGTAGATAGGCTATTGTATTTTCCTCATCTTTCATCTTCAAGCTCTCAAATTGTCTTCTATGAGTTTGGAGCTTGGCTTTCTTGACTTTGTCGTTTCCTTCATAGGTCTTTTCAAATTTGTCCCACATATCTTTTGTCGATGTGCAATGCATCACTTACACAAATTCTGATTTTGATAGTCCACACAAAATTGCATTCATGGCTTTTACATTATTTTCGCTTGCCTTCTTTCCCATTGAATCCATTGGTGGAGATGATGGTACAATATAACCATCCGCATTCTTACATTCCAAAAAGCATAATTTGTCCCATTAAACAATAGAGCCCTATTGGAGAGAATCCTTCTTCCCAGACCATGTATTCTCTTAAGATCTTCCTTCTAGCAATTAAGCTATACTTTGAAAGAACTTGCTTTGATACCAATTGATGAGCACAATCTTATACTAAGAGAGAGTGGTGAATCAATATAAGACTATCTTTTACTTTTTCAAATTAACCACAAAACTTTAAATACACAACATCAACAAATAAGAACACAAGAGGAACACAAGATTTATGTGGAAACCCTTTTGGAAGAAAACCATAGTAAAATATTGCTTATATAGAAATATCTTACAAACTTTGTAGGCACCAACCTACTAAAGACACCAATCCCCAACACTTGAGCACCAACTCAATATGAGACATCAATCTCTTTCAATGAGGCACCAACCTCTTGATAGAGAAAATAATGTTCTTCGTGATAATCCTCCAAAAATCTGCCTTTGAATGATCTTCAATTATTTTCTCTTCAACCAAATCTGCTAGTGTATATTTTATTTGTCAATTTGTCTTCCACACACTCTTCTCCTCAATTCACAAACTCTTTTTATACATTCACAAAACAAGGTGACTTCATGAAGGGATGCATTGCTTGACAAAGGAGGCAACCATTCATTATTTTATACCTTTTCCTTGCACATTTTCAGCACTAAATTTGGGTGCTCCCATAGGGGTCTACCCCTACAAATAATAAATTTATTTAAATTTAATTTCACAAGAAATGGACGCCACTATTAAAAATAGTTTAATTTAATTTTTAACTCCAATGTAGGTCAGCCAGCAATTTGAACATATTTTTAACTTTAACTTCTTCAGGAGCGATCACATATGAGGAGGGTCAGTAATGATCTCAATGATTTTCCTCCTTTGACATCAATGACAACAATTTCCAACAATCTCCCATATGCCTTTGAAAAGGATTGTATTCTCCCAATGACAACAATTTCCAACAATCTCCCATATGCCTTTGAAAAGGATTGTATTCTCCTCTAATTGAGCTCTATTTCGCATGAGCAATGTCGAGTTCCATTAATTTAGGTCATACTTCCAAAGCATGCTAGCAATTTATGCTTGTTCAGTAGACTTGTACCATGTAAGGAGAGGCAACATGGTTCAGATCTCCATTTGCAAATTTGCAAGCTCTAACTTGGGTTTCAAGCGCGGTTTCTTTGTGAAAGAGAATATCATACACTCAAACAGGAGCTTTATCGGGCTTATGTTGTTTTTTCTATGTTTTGAGTCAGATAATAGCCTTTTGTGAACAATTGAATTTGAATGACAACACAATTTATTCCGTGCCATACTTAAGGGGTGAAAAGATAATATATTTCGAATATGTGTAACACAAGTAATAAATATTTTAAATTTTCAGTCAGATTTAATATCTTGTATCTCGATGTCACTGTGTAATGTCCTTAAGTAGATTTACAAGATCAATAATATGAATGGCATACGTAAATGACCTCCTTATCTTTAAGAGTAAATGAATAGACACAAATGAAAATAGAAATTGCCTGCTGGGCCATTGCCTCCATGATGAGCAAGGCATTCGTCCCAAAGGCATGTACTTATGCAACTACACGTCTCTTTCATAGGTAGATAACACTTAATCTGAAAGGATTCTTACACCATGAGCTAGTTAAACTATGGATAAAGAGAACAGGCAATGAGCAAACCTATTCTTTCTTCAAAAATCAAACTCTTTTTTCCTTCAATTTTTGTATCGCTATGAATTTCTGCAAAAAGTTTGTAGACCTAGTGCTCTGTATTTCTTGAATAGCTCTATACCTTAAGAGCAAAGGCCCTAATAACTACAAAAGATTTATGATATCATAAGCTTTTGGTACAATAAAGGTCATTTCAATCGAAATTTGATCCAGCTATTTCACAAATTTTCTCCAGCTGTGAAACACTTGCCCCACCAGGAATCACAATGTCGTCGCTGTACAGCCATCCAACAGACAACCATGCCTTTTCTTATAATTATTCTCAATATCCATTTGAGCTAAAAGCAAAACAAATTGCCCAACATTCAATCGCAGGATATTAAAATGCATGTTATAAGATCCAACAAGGAAATAAAGATGATTTGTTTATCAAACTTAGAAACTTAAGAAACCCAGGTGAAACCATAATTTTACTACATATTTGGCATGTTCATTTCTCTGTTTTTGGTCTTTTTGCTGGTGGTCCTTGATCAAATATAGGATCTATATGTTCATCTTGTGTCTGGCCATCCTGTATTTGAGCTGTATCAGAGGGTGCTGCAAAGCCTTCAGGAAATGGAGGTGGTGGAGGAGCTGGTGGTAGCTGAACAAGAATAAATATTAAATAAGCATTGTCTCAAAAGTTGTTCTTGAGTAAGTCTAAACCATAATACACGTAAAATCAAACATCAACTTTCCAGAAAAATCGTGCATAGATAAAAGCATGCCTAAGAAACAGGCATCATTTTTTATTATCTTAATCCAAAATAAATAATAGAAATAAACTGAAAAAAATGCAGAATACAAAGTAGAAAAACAGAGTCCCAGATTTAGTTCTAGCAAGAATATCAAACACCTCAAAATATTTTCAAATAGTAAAGTGATCCTAAAATGATATTATTCCCCTATAATCCTTAAACCTATGTATGATATTCTCAATATTATTTCTTTCACCTTAGTAGGAATTTATTTTAAATGTGTAGAATGAATATTGAGAAGGATTGACTCAATCAACAAAAACTGCAGAGCTTAACAGTGGCAACTGAAGAGATAGAGAGACAAAAATCTCACTATTCAATTTTATTGTTCCCTCCTTTCTGCAAGATCCGTGCTTAGAGAGATAGACCCATTGGCATAATATAATAATTCCTTGCCCTCCAAACTGATTATACAAGCGCATTTATATCTATGGAGTGCCTTTGTCAGCCACTTTTTTCTTTCCATTTGTTAAGATTGTTAAGTGTTGCTCCTGCTGCCAGCCAGACCTTTTATTGTGGGATAACATGGAGATGCAAAACAATACACAGACAAGCATCATATAACCAGGACTGGAAAGTGTACCGTTAGGAGGGTGATTGTTGCTTGATCCTATTATTGATATCATGCATTTTGAAAGTGTGGTCATATTAGACTTCTGATCGTAGTCCATGTATCTGTAATTTCATGAAAGGAGATTTTATTGATTTATATAAATAGAGTTAGTATATACTGTTGTAAAGTCCTGATTAATGACCCCACCCTTAAACCTTATGTAACTGTTAACATATTCCTTTCCTTCATTTAACCTCTCATAATCTTCTCTCATATTCAATGTATATTTTGTGTATTCATCCATATGGATGTAATCCAATGCTGCCTTGGCATGCATCGTTTACTTGTCATTTTTTTGAAAAACAATACTCTATACTGGACCATTATCCACATAAAATGCAATGTCTAAAATTAACATAGGTATTAACAATAAAATTACAATAACCTTTTAAGAAGATCTTACAAACAAAAATTGAACATTGCTCAAAATTGTGAGATACTTCTTAGATGCTGGAGAAAAGAAAGTGAATAACATTATTATCAATTTCTAACTCTGTTTTGCACGAGTAAGGCCTAATTCAATCATTATCAAAAAAAAAAATAGAATACTTGATTAGAAGAGAAAGTTGCTTGTGCAAAGACCAGTTATAAAGGTTAAAGTAAAGGAGTAAAAGAAAAAAGCGAAGTCTTATAATCAAGATTTGAGGGATCATCACAGACAACTTTTCTTGACAGTCTAGATAACATTTATGGGCTTTACTCCAAGTCTACTAGGGTCATGCTCAAGACTGGAATCTCTAAATTTTAGTATCTTAAAATTCTTTACGCATTGAAAGGAATAAAGGACAAGTTTCTCTCTGCTACAAAAAAAAAATTAAAACCAATTGCCAAGGAGATGGATGTATGTGATGGGCTTCAACTATCTACCAACTGCCCCAAGTGCAGTTCTAATAGTGGAAATTGGTTATAAATGCCTTAACAGACATTCTGATAAAGAAAAGCAATAAATATGAGCTACAGCATTATCATCATTATGCACAATAAACAATACATATGATTAGAACCAGTGCCACCAAAACCAATAATCAAGTCAGTTGAAACTGCATGACCATAACAATGTGAAATATAATCTATACATCATAAACATTGGAAAGATTAGATTCCTAGGTAAAAGTAGGACCTAAGATTAAGTAAGAAACAGATGCTCACAATTTTTTTAAAAAGGCTACCAGGCTAGTATACCCAATCCTTTAGGTGCACACACCTACGCCATACGTGTAAATGATAATTGAGCACTTAAGTACCCACACTTGAATACCTAATCCCACTCATAATTCTTGATGTTCAAAACATGGCTGCTATTTGTCATTTTTATAAATTATGTAATAAAGAATATATAATCTTGATCTGCACTTAGGTAATTAAATTATTAATTTTTCATTTCTATAAGTTTTGAGCAATTACAGACAATTGCACCCCACACACAAATCTGAAGTGCCCCAACGATGATAGAAATGCACCTGCACTTGCAAATCTAGTGACTTTCATACACGCAGGAGTAGACATACATTTATAAGATTGCACACATAAATTATGCCAAATCAGTTTCTAGGGCCTATGTAAGTGTATGTACTTGTTAAGATGATGTCTCTGTAATAGTCCAATTTTAATATAAATTTTCCAAGTTTAATTGTCTTGATTTAAGAGATATATGCTAGGTTACGTCTTCAAATATTTGTGTTATTGTACATATGGTCAATACAGTGAGTTTAAAGGAATTGTGTTTCATTCTCTACTTCATTTAAGTTTTACACATCCTAGGAATTGTGTTCCCAAATTTGTCTTTGAATGGATCCATCCACTGGTTACACTGCATGGTTTGTGAGCTGGTTCTTAATTGACTGGACCTAGTTTGAGCCCAGTTACCTTGATTGACTCTAGCATTTGACTTGGTCAATATTTTATTATCTTTCAATTTCTGTAACAATTCCATTGCATGGTCCATGTAAGTTTGTTATAGCTTTAATGACCTTGTTTGAGGCTGGTTACCTTATGCAGGTACGAGGAATATACACAAGGAAATCATACATGTGTGCCCATGCAACCTTGCTAAAACTTGATTTATAAATTAGACCTCCTAGCCATATCTGGTCATATAGCATTAGACTTGCTCAATATTTCATTGTTCATCATCTTTCATATTCCTTTTATACATGAGAGGGAAAAAAAACAGAAGTATAGTACATTGACATTCAAATAACCTCCTTCCCAACTTCTATGATAATTATTTTCCTTTATGCTATGATACACCGTGTTCATTGAGCACTCATGAGACATACAAACCACTGACATAAAAACTTCTAGTCAGCAAGGCTATGAACGTTATCAATCATGGCCAGCATATAGCAGTAGATATTAGCAAGACAAAAACTCGTGACTAATATAGTAGGTTAAGCCCTTGCAGCAAAGCCAAAAGCACGTGCCACATCTTGAGACTAACACAAAACTTTAGGATAATAACTGTTGGAATTGTTGCACAATGAAAAACACACTATCTAGAAATTGAGGTTTGGATCAAAAAGAGAGATTGAATGAGCTCTGTTAGGGTCTTTGTACTCAAGTAATTCTCAAGATGTATCTGCTTTCTTTTGTTTGAATATAATCGCTTTGGTGTAGTCAGCCAAAAGTAATTAATCTTGTTTTAGTCAGCCAAATAAATAAGTAAATACATAAATATTATTGTATGCAGCAAATGGTAATTAATGTGTTGTAATCGGGAGTTAAGTCCCCAAACATGGACCAGTTGTATCGGATTACTTTTGGCCAACTACATCAGCCCCCCCAAAAAGAAAGTCGTCTTCCAGATGACAAAACAACAAAATGGGAACTTATAACATAAGAAAGTGACTAGTGAGAGGAGGTAAGGTGAGAAGACATCCTTGACGTAGGAGTATAGGTGGCCAAATGCTGCTGGTGGAGGTGTTGAAGACATCGGTTGGCTGCCAACTCTCACTCTCTGGCTCTCTTGACCATCTGCACTGCCTTTCCTAACTACTTCCTCATCTTCTCCAACTCTTGGTCCCTCTCCTGAAGTATTGTAGTGGTCTTCTCCAATTCCTGAACTTTCCCCTACAGTGTACCATCCCTCTCAGCAACTGCTGCTACCTCTCCTGGATAGTCGTCTCCAAGGCAGTCACCCATGCACGCTTGACTGTCGGGCCCTGAGCCAATTGCTCCTCAAACTTCTGGATTTAGTCCACCAACTCTCACCTGGTAGTCTCGGCTTA
This sequence comes from Sequoia sempervirens, assembly GCA_007258455.2. Lineage (NCBI taxonomy): Eukaryota > Viridiplantae > Streptophyta > Pinopsida > Cupressales > Cupressaceae > Sequoia > Sequoia sempervirens. Next base: position 267,401 of record VDFB02263527.1, read on the forward strand.
AGCCAAAAGTCAGTCTCTCATCTTTGTAGTGATGCAGAGTGAGCAGGGGAAGCCTTCTTCTAGATGACCAACAACCTTCTTACCACAGCTCTCTCAAATACTCTTTAAGTGGACCTTTCAAATCCACTTCTCAAACAAGGAGATAACTCTACCTTCCACAAGGATTTCAAAGGCCGATTGCACACACTGACTTGGTGACATTTGAGACACCTTTCCTGTGCCAAATCATGACAAACAACTCAAGTTTGCAAGGAGTACACTTCATTTTCCCATCGCTCCAAAAACTGACCTAGAGACACCTTAAAGCCTTCCAATGTAGAACAGTCTCAATGAACTCCTTTAGACACCCTCTCCTGCGACCAGACACATCCACAACTTTGAAAATACCATCAACAACTCACCATGGTTCATCAACACCCAACAACAGGACTTAATGCCTTAAGAACAGTCCAATACTCATTAACCTCCTATTAGGCCTGTCTTCCTTGCAGCCTATCAATTAGGACAGTCAACACAAAACCAACTTAAGGACAAGACCCAAACAAATGGAACTGGCCTTAGACTCCTCAAATGGAACACTTTCAAACCCCAAAACCCCAGGGTATGACACTTGATCAAATTGACACAAAAAGACACTTTTGCCATGCCACAAGGAGGCCTAAATTGGTTGTTCCCAACAAGAAACAAGTTTCCAAAGCACACCCCAACTCCCCTAAGCCATCAAACTGGTTCTTACAACATTATTTCATACATTTCAATCCTCTTCATGTCACACTTCTTCAGATCTTTTGCCACAAATCAACTAAACACAGAAATTAGCACCAAACTAGGCTTGTCACATGAAGATGCCAAGCCTAGGGTTTTCCCAAAGATACTCCAAAGCCTCTGCCATCCTCCAAAACCTTCAAAGACATAAAATACATGTTATTCCTCGCTTCCCCACCAAGAATCAGACCATGAACATGTGGAGATGGCGAGTTAAGAGCCTTTTTGGTACCAAACCCTGATTTTGAGGGTTTTTAAGCCACTTTCAGAAAAAAAGCAGATTTCTCCCTTAATACTTGATGAAAATGGATCAAATCACCACCAAAAGAGAGCTAGTTCAGTCCCCTATCGAATCATGATAGTCTCATGTCCATACAGAGCGTACTCTGTCCGTACCACGAGAGTTAGCAGCAAATTACACACACAAATGGAGAAAACAGAGTTCCTTTTTATTCAAACTTCTTCAAAACTTCACCATCAACTTGCCTCAACCAAGAGAGGCCTATTTCAACATTTACAACCTCTGCCCAACATCCTGCAACTGAATTTTGAATTAGTTGGATGTTGGAAAACCAACAAACTTCAACTAGACTCCTAATTACCTAGTTAAGGCAATTTACACTACACCCCTAAACCTGATTACATTGAGCATTCAAGAGGTGTTAAAGACACCACAAATCACATCAAAACATCAAGGTGACTCCCCTCAAATACCTGGTTGCGTCATGGCATCTTGATTCCTTAATTTTCCTAGATGAGCCAAGTTTACATGGTGAGGAGGAGACCTGGTTATTACATCAAAACTCAACACCAAGCCTAAAAACCTATTACAAATCATTGAAGATGGTCCTTAGGACCTTATTACATCATAATCAACTTTGACAATCAACCAAAATCCAAACAAAGCCTCAGCAAGGCAAAGAGACCCCAAGGTGCCCCTGCACCATGTAGCTTGCTAAATGGAATCCATCTCTCGTCACCATCTCAGGAAAATATCCCTATAGCACCCCTCCATGCCATAAAGTGTCAGCCATGCCTTGCGACTATTGTGGGTTTGGTTGGTTGCCAAGCAGCCAACATCTCAATCGTCTCCACTCTTGGCCACCCATGCAAGAAAAAACACCGAAAGAACTCGCCTTCACATCCCTACTACATAAGCGCCAAGATCCTTTGGGCCTCCTATGCCACTAATGGGTCACATCCAATGTCTAACTGTTGTCCATTTCACTAACTTCATACATAACTCTCACCATCAACTGAAGTTCACCCAAGTACCTCTGGATCGTACCAAGAGGGTTGTGAGCATTTGGCTAACTAATTTTGATGAAAACTTCAGCGAATTCATCATTGGACTCCTCCTCTCCTAACTCCTTTGCATGTGAGTCTTGCAGTGCTTCCATGGGGGTGTCTCTCTCTTCCAATCATGAGGGTCTAGAAGGTGTAGCTACAGGTTGGGTAGGTGCTGGTACCAGTGATGAAGGCTCTAAAGGCAAGGATTGCACTGATCATGAATGCTCTGAAGGCCCCAATGTGTCTATTGTGATGGTTACAAGCTTTGGCTGTGGTGGTGCCTTGACACTCTCGACCAATAGTATGGGTGACTGTGGTGGTGACTCCTTGGTTGGTGCTCCCATCAAGCCCAATTAATTGTCTATGCCCCCCTTGTTCTCCTCTGCCACTCGAGTATCTCAAGTTGGCACTACTGGCGGGACTACACCTAGTGATGATGTTGGTAGTGGTGTTGCCACTAGTAATGTAGCGAGAGCTAGTGTGACTGTTGGTTGTATGGGTATGGCCAGTTGTGGCTGCCCTACTAGCTGTATGGGTATGGTTGGCTATGGCTACACTATTAGCTATATTGGTATGGCCCCTTCGACGTCTTCCTATAAGCCGACTTCCCCCACCAACGACAACTCCTCTATATTCATCTCCAAAGAGGATGACAGCTCAATAGCCTCTCGATCATCTCCATTGCATGAACAAGTGACTTTGTGCTTATGTTTCTTTGTTGGAGGTTCTAGATGAGGTGTCTCTTCTCCTATCGTTTGTACCCCCAATTGGCCCAATAGAATGTCGTCGACCATCCTACATCCAATCGGCCAATTGGCTAAAGTCTCCCCCAATTATCCAAAGGCACCTGTGTATATATGGCATCTAGTAGCAACCCAATGGCGTGCTTCATCGTATAGAAAGCTTTGTGCTTCAAGCATAAAAACTATTGTATCCTCTCTGAGAGCAAACTAGCCCAATTGTATACTCTACTCATACTCAGCCCTATCATGAGCGTGATCATTTAGACAACAATATTAGACACTCCGCTAGCACCTGTCAACTTGCACTTGATCAAATCCAAGAGACACTTCCATTCAATGGTGGCAAGAAAATTCTTACATAACCCTTTGTTTCTCGCACTCCAAACACTATCTTTTTCTTGCTATGTGAGGTTCACTCAACACACACTCTCTAGGAGGTTCTCCTTCATTTGTCTAGACATTTTTACCAAAGGCTTGGCTGATGAAACTCCTCTAGAGGGTATCCCAAATACCCTAGTGAATTTGAGGGTTGTGTAAGAAATGGTGTCCCAATATCCTCTATAGTCAATTACAGACTTGTGGGAGTGTCTATCATGATGCATGATCATTTGGCGTAGATACGATTGATAGTCTCGAGAGTTAAAGAAAGGTTGTTGACAAGCCTTGTCAACTTGCACCCGTTGCAATGCGGCTTTCAGGATGTGATCATCCTGTGTTGCCATCCACCATGAGTGACACTCTATGTTGTTGAGACTCTCCCAAGTAATGTTATTTGTTGTGACTATATCATCTTCTCTTCCCTTTACCTTTCTTCCTATTGCAATACGAGGTCACAATGGTGGTGGTCTCTTCCCCCTACTGCTACTAGCAGCCATATCCCTATGGTAGTAATATATATCTAGCACTCTCTGGCACAGTTTAAATGACCAATGTGTCTCCTAAAAACCATTACAACTAAATTTGTTTGTTCGCCCTCTCTATGTGCTCACTAGGTGAAGTCTTACTAAAAGTTTGTTTGGTCATACCAAAAATCATCTCTTCTTTGTACGTCGTACAATACTATCTGTTTTCTTCAACCGTACGGATGGATGAACATCGTACGGTTTCTTCGCCCTTCCTCTATGCAATTGGACTTCTTATGTATTTGACCTGCCAGGCTCTCTGTGCAATCAAACCCTTACATTGTATTATCCCATTGTCTATGCTATACCATGCTATGTTTTCTTTGTTGATGTTTATATTCAGCTTCAGTCATATTCTTCCAGCACATTATTTGTTCTTGATTGAATAAATTAAATAATAGCTTGAGAGCTATTTAATTTATAAGAGGCACGAATTTTGAAGAGTCGTCATTTAATGAAGAATTGTATTTTGAATGAGGCTGACCTCATTCTACTTTGGCTACGATTATGCTTGAAGGCACAATTCTCTAGATGGCCAACTTATAATTTGTAAAGACTTGCTCTTGATTGAGGCCGACATGATAATTGTGAAAGGTTGCGTCTCCCTCTTCACTTTGTATATATATTTCCTCCTTGCTCTCATTCAAATATATACATCAAGTTCTACATATTCACTTCTGTCATATGAGAGTTACTCTTCAAGGAAGTTCAACATCGTTGAAGCCTGAGTTCAGTCCATCTGGAGAGAGCAGTATATTTCTGTGTGTGTGCATCAGTTTGTGATGCTTGTTATTAGCCTTCATATTGACTCATTGTAAAGGCAAACATTATTGTGTTAATTCAATATATAAGTGATATATTGTTGCTGGGTTTTTCTCCCTCAAGAGGAGGGTTTTCCCAGGGTATCTGCTGTGTCTTTGTGTCTGATTTTGAATTAATTTTCTGTGCATTTATCTGATCATTAAAATTTACATTCTTCTCCTATCATATGCCATACTATAGTAACTCTTTTATGTCATACGCCCTTTACTGCCACATCTTCTAATCTACTATCATACAACTTTATCACGACCCCCTGTTGTACGGAATTCAGTTGTACAGCCCTTAGTCCTACAGATTCTCTTCTCTTCTTATACTGTCATACGAAACTCCCTTGTACAAATTCTCTCTGTTTGTCATATGGATAGAAATTTTGTCTGTCGCCTGTTTGTATACACCGTACGTCATATGAATTCTTCAAGCTATCATGCTAAATTTATCCCATCCTCTCATACATGCTTTATGTGCCCAAGTTGTGCACACCATGAGCTAGTTAAACGATCAAAAATATATAAAGCAACTTCAACGATCTTAGTACTCCATGGAAATTAGCCCCACATAAGGATCCTTTTTTTTATCATAGCAAATCGAAAGTTCAAACCATAGAAGCATAAATCTGCAAAAAATCCCGATTAATCGCGATTTTAAAAAAATCTGCAGGCTGGACAATTTTTTCCCCGATTTTTTGAAAAAATCGTTGACTTTTTGCCATTTTGGTCAATGATTTTTTTCCGTTTCAAACTGCAAAATCGCCAAAAAAATGTGAATAAAATCGAGCTGATTTTCGCGCAAAAAAAACCATGAGACCATGGCTTGTTGCTTATTATTATGCTTTGATAGATGTTTTCCAAGCATCCATAGCTTGTTTGAAAGCACTTGTTTTAGGCTTTTAGCCATAGCAGCAAAGGCAATGAACTGTTTGATAAAATGCTTTGGTAGACATGTATGAAAAATCGCGGTAGCATAGACAAAGTGATGGCTGCTTGAAAAAATGTCTCAAAAATGTAGTCTCATGGTGATGGAATGCCATGCCAATGCCATAAAAAGCAAATTGCTATGGATTGTCATGGCATTCCATCATGAGACTGCATTTCTTTGAGGCATTTTTTCAAACAATTCAATGCTTGTCTATGTCTTACTATTATGCTTTGGTAGATTTTTTCCAAGCATCCATAGCTTGTTGAAGCACCTTTTTAGGCTTTTAGCCATAGCATGAAGGCATTGAACTGTTTGATAAAATTTTGGTAGACATGTATGAAAAATGTGGTAGCATAGAAAAGGTAGTGAACTATTTGAAAAAATGCTTTAAAGAAATGTGGTCTCATGGTGATGGAATGCCATAACGAATGCCATGACAAGCAAATTGCTATGGATTGTCATGGCATTCCATCACCATGAGACTGTTAATGTCAACATACAGCGTCGAAATTACTTCCAGCGATATTCCAGTCATGAATAAATTAAATGATAGCTTAAATGCTATTTAATTTATATGAGATATTTTGAAAAGGCACGATTATTTATAAGGTGCTAATTATATGTTATGAAGAGGCACCGTTTTATTTTAAAGAAAAGTCGAGTTCTTTTAGGAGGCCGACCCTCTTCCATTGGGCGCGATTCTTTTTGGAGGCCGACCTTGAAATTAAATGAAAGGATGCGTCTCTCTCTCCCCTCATGTATATATATTCATTAAGTTTGCTCCATTCATTATCAAGGAAGTTCGAATAATTATTTTGTGCAAGTGCGAATTCTTCAAAGAGCAGGTTGCGAATTCTTTAAGGGCAGAGTTGGATATTGAGAGGTGCAGATTATTATCTGCTACTGCATCTTGTGTAGGTGCTGAAAGTTGGCCTTGTTATCGGCCTTATTGTAAAGTGATTTGTTGCCTCTATTTATATATATAAGAGAGATCTTTGTTGCTGGGTTTTTCTCCCTCAAGAGGAGGGTTTTCCCAGGGTATCTGCTGTGTTATTTTGTCTGATTTGAATTAAGTTTCTGTGCATATAATCTGTTCATTAAAATTTACAGAGACCACATTTCTTTGAGGCATTTTTTGAAACAGTTCACTGCCTTGTCTATGCTATTGCTTACTATTATGCTTTGATACATTTTTTCCAAGCATCCATAACTTGTTCAAAAGCACCTGTTTTAGGCTTTTAGCCATAGCAGCAAGGCAGTGAACTATTTGATAAAATGCTTTGGTAGACATGTATGAAAAATGTGGTAGCATAGACAGCTGTCACCATCTGATATTTATGCAGTTGTTGTATGTTTTGTGCAATGTAATCAGCGATATGAATATAACCAACAAAAATCTATTTTCTATAATCCATGGATTGAACTCTGTATTTTGTTTGCTCTCAATGTCTGTATGCTATGGAAATGCCATTAAATTTTTTTTAAAAGTAGTTTCTGACTGTTTTTCTTCAATTTTTTGTGTTTTTTTGTAAATCCGATTTTTCCCGATCTTTTCCCGATTTTTTCCTGATTTTTTCAAAAAATCCTGAACTTTTGGTTTGCCGATTTTTTCCCCAAATGATTAATGCTGCTATGGTTCAAACAAAAGACATAAAGGTGTTAAGTCCCCTTTTAGATGGAAAAAGCTGAATGTGACAATGCCTCCAAAGAGATCTAAGGCTACTAGCACTAACTCTTGACGATGTTGCTGAAATGGAAACCTTAACCCCAAGACTAGAGATGGCAATAGAATGTAAAAGCAAGTGTCTCATAATTGAAGGAGATTCTCAAATCATTAGTATAAGGTACGAAAATAGGAGTTTTTCTTGATTGGAAGTTGTTTAGGCTTCTAGATGAGGTTTCCTTTCGCATTTCTCAATCAAAGAAGCTTTTTTTCTACATATCCAAAGAAGTAGGAATAAGGGGTCAGACTGTCTTGCAAACCTTAGCTTTAATCCTACTTTTAGCAACTTTTCAAGTAACATAAAGGTAATCAATCTCATCCCTTCTCTTTCAACTCTTCAGCATATCATGGATGAGGATTAAAAGCAGATCTAATTCTATTATGATCAGGTTTTTGGGTACTGGTTGAAGGGAAACATTTTCGCTTTTACCTTAGATTGTTGAGAGTAATAAGGAGGCTTTTTCCCCTTAGCTTCACTTTGTAAGCAAGCCATTTGATTTTTCCAACACTCATAATGCCAAGAAGACATGATTCCACTTTGTTTCTAATTGTGCTCAGCAACAACAGCCTAAGCAACTTGAGTGAAGAAGGCAATGGCTTATCCTTTAGATTTTTCCTCCTACACCTACAATTCCCCTTTGGGGAACGACGAAGAGATAGCAGATTTCTTTCTTCACAGTTAAAATTTGAGAGAGGTCTTCAAATGTATGTGGATGACCGCAAATTTGTAAGGCTGCACCTTTTGAGAGAACTTTCCTTTGCATAACTTTGGTTTTTAAATGGAAATAGGTTTTGGAAGCAACAATTTGATTATGAAGGAATTGCCTTTAGATGCAGATCATGTTTTGCAACAAGCCATTTGCCTAAAAATTGTCCAAAGTCTTCTTGCTTGGTTCATCATAAAGCCCCCTTCAGGTGGGGTACCAATGAAAAGATGTTGAACCACAACACCAGCAGATCAACTTCAATTGTGAAGAAGATGAACTCTCTAAGGCCTCCTTGGATGCTAACTCTTCAAATTCTCCCAAAACTTCCTCCCTCGAGGCATCTACACCTCTTGTGAGTAAGGTGGCCCTCCTTGTGGGTTGTCTCTTTTTTAAGCGTTGAAGTGCATTGTCCTTTGAAGGATCCAGTACAAACCTCACAAGACAACTCTTCTTCAAGATATCCCCCTCCTTAAGCTTTGAAGATTCCCTCATTTGACAACTCTAATACTTGGGTCACAATGAAAAGAAAAAAATAAGGCTCCCTTGCTTAAAAACATTATTACCCAATGCAAGATGACTCTATGTTCTCATGTGAAAATATCAAGCTCTGTTTATGCCATAATTTTTCTTTCACCAAGTTTGTTATTGGGAACTTTAAAACAATTTTATAAGTCCCTCAATTCACATATCCAAAAAAAGGTTTGGTTTTTAGAAATACTTATCAACTTATTAGAATTGTTGATGATTTTAGGCATGGCTCCTTATTCTTCCCCATAAAATTGGCCCAACAAGCTCTCTACTTTATATTCTCCCCTCATTGATAGTTTCAAATTCCTCTTTTCTACTAACAACAAACTAGCTCTTAAACATAGAATATTTTACATCTTCTCTCCTAGATTTTGCCTTCAAATGCACTTTCATTGCCCTGATTTATCGACTGATTGTAATGTCCCCTTCTCACTCTTGAGCAATTGGATTGTCCATTAGCCTATTTCAAAGTTCCCATAGGCCAGTTGGAGTTGATTAGAGGACTCAGTGGCCAGCATTGGACTCAGTGTTGGTTTTCGATAGGACTTTCTATTTATAGCAGTGGCCAATTTACACTACTTACTATTCATAGTAAGCGACAGGGCATCTCGGGATCTTCAGTTTTTTACCAGTTGGTGTTTGGTGATTACTTACTATTTTTAGCAATTGCTATTTATAGTAAGTCTATTTCGGGAAACTAGTCTCAACCCCATATTGTTTCAGCAATGTTATTCCTAAGGTGGCGTTGGTGAGACTAAGGTTGGATTATTTAATATTTGTTTTTTATCAGTCACTTAAGTTGTTTTTATAAAATCACTTTATAACTTAAGTGAGGGGGGTAGGTGGTCGTCCAAAAAGCACCTTGAAGCCTAATGTTATAACTTAACGTTGTTTTAGAAGGCAACAAAATCGAAATAGTTTCCTTATGAGCAGTTGGATGCCCAAGGGAGATATAAGGTGTTAAAAATTAATAAAAATTAAAAAGGGGCATAAGGGGGCATTGGAAATTGGAGGGAAAAGGATTCAAACCTAAAGTTGCCCTAATTTCTCTCTCACCTTCTATAAAGTTGTTTTAGGTGTTAAAAATTAATAAAAATTAAAAAGGGGCATAAGGGGGCATTGGAAATTGGAGGGAAAAGGATTCAAACATAAAGTTGCCCTAATTTTTCTCTCACCTTCTATAAAGTTGTTTTTTGACTCTCATTTGCCCATCTTCTTTTTTGCAACTTAACAGAACGCTGCTGGAATGACTAGAGTACTTGGGCTGCATGTTGAGGACGAAAACCCTCATTGTATTGAGCTGGTTTCGGTGGTGAGAGATCCACCCTAGCCGGATTCAAGTGGTTCCATCCAGGGATCACACAGCTTCAACAGAGTTCTGATTTTCAGGATTTTGAGAGGTGAAAGATGAAGATTTTTGTGGTGTTTTGATTTGGGTTCATTGGTATGTGTGTGTTTTGGAGCTTGAAACATTTTGGAGGTGTTTAGTAGGTGTTTTGGTGTATTTTCTGAGGTCCATTATGTGAAATCAGAAGTTCTGGAAATCAGATTTTTACCAGTGACTGAAGGACAAATCTGCTCATAGCTCCATCTGTATAGGACTTCTCATTCTGGGTAACGGAGCATTGGATTCTTCATTTCTGGGAGCCATATTTCAAGCTATCATTCAGGGCTGTTGGTGAAGGATTGTCTTTTAAGAGCAAATGCCCTCTCTAGGGGCCGTACTATTTTGGGCACCACTGAACAGAAGTTGCTGTTGTATAACCTCTCTTTCTTAGTCTGTTTCAAGTTCTTGTTGGCTGTTTGGAGGCGTTGGGGACCAAGGGACTTGGGCACGTCATCATTGAAGTGTTTGGGAAGCTTACTTTTCTACATTGCTGCTGTTGTAATCTATACCAGGTCTGAAACTTCTTAAAACGGTTCTGGTAAAGCTTTGTAATAATCTGATTTTAATCTGAAAACAAATGCTCTTATTGCTATGTTGTTATCTATGTGAAAGGCATTGTTATCTATTTGGTTTCCTATCTTTTGCAATGTTCCATATATTATTATGCATCATGAAAACACATTGAAAACATACACAAAACTCATCAGCAAAACAAACAAACAGCAGACTGGTTTTCAAAAAAAAAAATACAAGGGTGTTCATATGGTGAGTGATTCTACTCTACTGCACAACCAGCTCCTTTGGCGGTTACTCCTCACGCAACAACTGTTGCTCCTGCACTCTAGTGAGAATTTGATTAAACCAATAATGCTACCTTGGATGGAGATCCTTACAATCATGAGGAACAATGCGGTAACCAATGAAAATAACGGCTAGAGGAGAGTACTGGTCATGAGGTTGTCAACAACGAGCATCTCTCACAGCCTACTTTAGTTAGACGAGAGCACAAGGCTGACCTAGATGAATCCCACCTAGATAGAAAACCACATGACAACACTAGTGTAAGTCAGATGCACTGGCTCATCCTTGCGACACTCCTTCCTAGGCTAGGTTGCATACAAGTTCGCACAATTCTCAAGTCGTGAACCTCTTAAAAGACTTCTCCAAAACAAGAATGATCTTGATTGTGTGAAACTTAGCGAGGTCTTCTCCTTGCTCAATAAATTGAACCTTCATTTGCAAAACTTTAGTAGGGAAACTTTGGAAGGTAATTGTTGATTGGGAAACTTGCTAGTCATTCACTAACACATGAAGCTTTCTTCTTACTGATATGCATAGTATCCAATGTCATCTACAAAACTAGCGTCATATTCCTAACTCATAGAATGGTCACAATGCTGGTCCCAAGGTAATCTATGTGGATGTTGAGGAAAATGAACTATCCAAGTGCTCACAATGTTTGCCAGTGGATTGTTTTCAGAGGTATGCCTTTTGGTATCTTGTAATCGTGGCTATCTAGTATGAAAAAAATAATAATAATTTGTCCAGAAAGCCATAATATCTAGAGATATTGTGGCTTCTCTAGCCAGAGATTCCCATACCCTCTAAGGCTGAAAATCTGAGGTTGAAAACCAACTAAGTGAAATGATTTTTCTCAAACTTGAATCACTACCTCAGTAAACTGTCCGACACATTACCTCAATTGATAATGAAAGATTAAAGTCAAACATCCAGAATTGTTTGTTCACCAAACAGCTGGAAATCACTTAAAAAGAGTATTACTGCTGCCTACAAAATTGAACAGCGTGAATTTCCCACCTGTGTCAATTGTGCTTCAACTGTGTAAAGTTAAAATCCACAAAACTATTGTAAACAACCCATTTTTTCATTATTTCAAGGAATTTTCTTACTTCTTTTCTCTGACATTGAAATTTGCATTTTTGGTATAAATCAAAATGTAAACAATAAATCAAGAAATATAGCAGATACTACCTTGCGTTGCAAGGTTGCAAGAATGTGATCAACCCGCTTTACTTCTTTAAAATCAACACTCTCAACTCCAGATTTTGCATCAGGTTTCACATTGTCACCCTCAGTATCTAAGAACAGAAGAATAAACAACAGAATACTCAATTAGAAGATAATTAATACACAATTTCTGGAATCAAGTTGAGGGAAACTTTGTTTAAATTGAATTAAAATGTTTTCTTCATGATAATCAGAATTTTCAAAAGATTGAGCCCAGTAACAAAAGCACTCATGTGGTGAACTGTTGAACACAGAAAATTTTCAAACTATTTACACCTTGAAGAATGTATATATAAAAGAAGTCCAAATATAATAATAGCATATTGAAATAGTCAAAAACTAAGAAACTCCATCTAGCATCAATAAATATACAGTTATAAGAAAAATATAACGAAGACAAATCAATTTACTATAGTAAAAACCACACCATCATTTATAGCACTAAATGAAAACAATGGTTAAAGGTATTTTATTCTGTCATGGCAACATTGAAACGAAGGATTCATACTGTACCCTAGTGATTTGGACCAATCCCAAACGAGGTCTTGATAATATATTGATAAGGTTTAAAAATTGATAAAAACGTAGCTGACATTATCACATTTTGACTGATTCGTTTTTCTTTCAGATCTTCTATAACTCATCCTATCATTTCAAAAATAAAAAACTAACATGAGCAAAAAGAGCTAACAGTCTCAAAGTCTTTCTCATGCTTTCATCCTCTTAATCGCCATAAGACCTAATCTCTACTACATTAATTTATATCAACAATTTATCAAACAATATTAAAGTTTGAGTTTCCAAGTACTACAGTTCATCTATTATTTCAAATCTCAATAGCACCCAAAAGTTTGTTTTAATATCATCTCTGATATATCACAGCAAGTTCAGCAAACATGGGACTAAAAGTCACATCTCATGTGGATTTGTCCACTGCTTCACCAGTTCCCTCATGAGTGACCCAGATGGTGTCTCCAAAGTAAGCTATGGACCTCTATAATGGGGCAGATTGCTCTCTGATTCGCACCTGTACAGACTCGTAGCTCTCAGGCTGGGAAGCTTCGCATTTGAGGGTTGGCTGGGGTATGTTTGGCACCTGCATTGTATCAGCATTATGTTTTCATATGCATCTGGAAGAACCAGGTTCTTATTAATCTCCATCCTTTTCTCAATGAGTTCAACCCTCTTCTTGGAAATCTCCAATTTCTTTCATTGTTGCTGCTAACTGGTAACAAGACTAAGAATTCCCATTTCAATCAGTGTGTTTCATTTGTTTGGTGGGTTTGGATCAGCCAGTATTTTACACAGTTCTTTTGCACTAGCATTTATGGGTGCTGATTTTCACAAAGTTTTGATTTTGTGGAAAGAAATTCATGTTCCAACTGTTGATGTTATTGCAGCTTCAGGCTTCATACTTCCTTTTTTATTTGTGATTATTTAATGGCAACATATCTCTAAGATGGCTGACCTCCTTTGTAATTATTATTTATTATTTGTAATTATTTTTATGGTGGCCAACCTTGTCCTTGGAAAGATGCGACCCCTCTAAGCAACATGTATATATAGGTGGTCACTTTCTCTCATTTGTGTATCAAGCAAGTTCGATCTCCTTCTTCTCAAGTGTGAATTATATCAAGTGCAGATTATTCTATCTAGTGCGAATTATTCTAGGGCAGATTGTGAATCCGTTGAAGAGCAGATTGTTCTTTGTTATTACAGCCATTGCTGGTGCTGAATATTGGCCTTGTGTGTGGCCTCATTGTAAAGAGACTTGTTGCCATTACTTATATATATAAGAAATATATTTGTTGCTGGGTTTTTCTCCCTCAAGTGGAGGGTTTTCCCAGGGTATATGCTGTGTTATTGTGTCTGATTTTGAATTAAATTTCTGTGCATTAAATCTGATCATAAAATCAACACCAAGAACCATACCAGATGGAATTACCAGTTATAAAATAATATAAGAAGATCACTGCCAGGCCTTGACTAAATATATTATCAAGACATAAACTTGGAACATGTGCACTCTTGGAAAAAGTGAAAGGCCTTAGTAAAAACTAAAAATAGTAAATAGACATTATGTAGGTGTGAAAACATGAATGGTGTAAAGATAGTGTGTGTTTATCATCATACAAGCCTTAAAAAAAAATTGTCTTCGATTTTCCCCCATTCATGGTATTATTTTCTAGGTTTGGTTACAACTGATTCTACTAAGAAATCTTATAATAGTATTAAACCTCTTAATGACTGTGAGCATGTCAAGCAGAACATATCACTATTTAGAGCATTGATGTTCAGAAAATATGATCATGTCTATCAATGAATGTTGCTGACAATATACAATTGTGATTTTAAGTTGTAAGGTAGATTGCAGTCCATGTTTGAATCTGCATGGTACAGCATAATGCCATAAACTGAATGTATCTTTGTTTTGACTCACTACCTAGGGAGCAGGATATCGATGTCCAAATGCATTAACAGGTCCTTGTGCATACAACTTGCATGTATACATCAAATTTTCATATTTCCTAAATTGATTACAGTTCAGCTTAATGCGTGTGTCTGATGTGCTAGAATTTAGAGGTAATAAATGGTCTCTTACATGGACAGTAGAAATCCAGTAAATATGGAAAGACAAGCTCCTCTGAGTTTGGCAAGGAATGCAATCACCTCTAAAAGGCATAGGTTTTATGATTTTTATTATTTTATACAATAGTAACTGGAGCAGCTAGGAACCCTAAGAGAAAACCTCATGAACCCATAGAGTTATATTGTACAGATGGAGTAAAATGTAAGAAATATCTATGGAGTTGAAACAAATGCAAGCATTGCAAATTTTCAGAGAAGGGCTTCTTTGGAAGATTTGTGATGGCCATAGCAATTTTCTGTGAATAAATTTGAGCAGAGACAAAAGAAGCTGCAAAAATTATACACAAGATAATCCGTGCTTCAAGCTTTTTCAATCAAATACATTACATATTTATATGACTCCCATATCCTATTTTATGGGAAACTCCCCAAACAACTTTCCTAAATATATTGAGTTGCTTTATCAACTCAATACAAACACATTCGTACCATTAATATATTAACCTATTTAACAAACTATAACAACCCTAAGTATTTTATGCATAATTATTTTATTCATCCTATGATGCAATATTCCTAACATTTCCCTACTAGAGTAATTTACGAAGCATGCCAACCTCTAGTGAATGTCTCATTGAATGCATGGCATCAACTATTCTATTCAATTTTAGGAGATGGAGTGATCAAGGAACTCTTCACAAGACTATTGTTCACCAAGTTACCCATACAGGTATGTTCCTCTAGAGTTAGAAAATTGATGCCCTAACAAGATCCAGCTCCTTTTCTACCATAAAGAGATTTTCTAGAAGCTCCTCATCCATCCCATAAATTTCCAACCAGGCTATGATTAGTTAACAAAACTGCATCTCTTTGTTAATCCCATTACTGACACATGCACTTATATGCTTCTATAATTTCAAATAAAGTTTGATATAATGGCCTGTGACTAACAAGTTCCTTTACTTTCCTACATTTCTCAAACACGGGAAAAAATAATACAACCATAATGTCATGTATTCTTGAGAACCTTGATTCATTGATATACAAGTTACACGTAAATGAAGAAGAGGAGCACTTATAACATACCATAACCAATCTTCTCTAGCTTTGAGGAAGCAATTGTGAATGATTTTGATATATGATATAGAGCTCGTACCTGCCAAAAAAAATAAAGGCTTGCATCTGTCAGGTCAATTACTTAAAGTTGCATATATTCTCAATGCATACTTCCATTGCCACCCCTTTCAAAAGATCAATCTTTTCTTTCTATTAAAATACAGATCTAATGCATATAATTTCTCAAAACGCATTGAAGATTTAATCAAGAATCAAGATGCAATTTCTCTATACACCATGTCTTTTGATTTGATTATAGAATCTATAATAGATATCAACATGAGAAGTTCATATAATACAAATTCTCCATTGCAGTGTATATTCAGCTTTTGGCATTAGCACATTCTTCATTTGTGCAAACAAAAATGACTCCAACTGAAACTTGATCACTAACTCCCAAGTTCTATTGTGGAACTTCATTACCAAACTCACTTCACTAATGACTTAAAAATATGTACTATAATGCATACCATTCGAGATGCAAAGACACTACAAAGCTGAGGTGCCTGGTAGATAGAACCATCCAAGACATAATATGTTAACATGGGTGTGATTTTCTCTGGCCCATCACGCTTTTGCTTCCGAAAAACAAATAGATGAGGCTCCAAGACTTCATTCAACACAAATTCAATGCCAATCATTTTCCTGCTTATCAAAAAACAATAATGCTAAATTTAGGTCAAACTCTCAAGACAATATCCAATGTGTAGATTGTAGCCTAGTGTCTAAAAGCTAATAATTGTCGATGTTTCTCCAAGTTTCCAAGACAATGGGGCACACCTTTTGGGGACAGCAAAAAGAATTGTATATTACAAATATAGGGAGTGGTCGAGGAACTGGTACTATTGGTGTGTTTGTGTGCATGTGTGTGTGTGGGTGCAAGTGGGTGTTTGTGCATGCTAGCGTATGCATGCGTGTCTTTATATGTGCCTCATTTGAAAACTAAATTACAAATAATATAATAAAAATTAAAATATAATCTGAATAACTTAAATAATTTCTTAGACAATACTCTCCTTGAACATTTAGAGACATAGACTAACTATTTGTTAGCATTTTAATTTCTCTCTTTCAAGACAACACAAAACAAAGCAGCACATGAGGGTAAACCTCTCTTCAAATTTTGCATAAAGGATATGACCACCTACCTATGTTTTGCCTTGCAAAACAAGATTATGAGATACTAAAGGATGAACAGATAATCAAACCCACACGAATGATAACTTCCAACTAGCCAAAACAAAGACCTACTATTCAATACAAACAAGATTTGAAGGAATAACAACTTGAAAAAAGAACAAATACACGATTCTAAGAAAAAAAAATTTAAGATCCATACAAAGCTACCACTTAACAAATACAATGCATCAATGTAAAGCTTGACAAAGTTACTCAATTTCAAATTAATCTATAGAAATACAAACACAAATGAACCAGCTCGAACAACAATTTCTAAAACATAAGTGTAATATCCACTATCCTCCTAAGTTAAGTGCTTAAGAAATTTTTTATAGGTTACAAATGATCAATCCTTTGGACTTTAAAATTTACATTAGTTTATCCTAAAAAGAAAGCTTTAAAGTGAAACGCTTAAAAGTTGTTGAAAAGCTAAAAAGAAAAAAATAAAATTTATGCAAATCTAATCTAAACAACTAATAGAAATTAATCCACCTAAAAATAGGCACTCCTCCTTCACTCGACATAGAACACAACCGAAAAATACTCAAAGAAGATGTTGAACTCCTTGCATATATAGGGAGACAAAATTGAAGCTCTAGCACTTTAAAACTGACTTTTGCTTTTATGGCTGATGCAGGAGCATCCGGGTCCATGCATGATCGGCATCACCCAAAAATATTATAGTTTCGAAATTTTATGGAAATTGAAAAGAGGGCATGACTCATATTCCAATGAGAGGACATGGAGGGGCATTGATTCAGTTCGATAGGAAGGACTTTTCAAATTCTTTCCATCTCAAAAATGCACATGTTAAAAAGAGAGTTGGCTGGTTTGGGAGGTGGGTTGCATCCTGTGCAGAAAATAAAGAAAAAGTTATGCAGCACAGGAGGTTGAATGCAGCCAATGGCAAGTGTAAAGAGTTTTGTGATAACCCCTTCTCAGATTCAACGGTCTTAACACAATTTTTCCATTTGACACATTGTCATTTTGTCAAATGAATGGTGTGCAACTAACTGAGTGCTTGCAAAAGTTATGAGAATGGCAATTACAAGTGTGAAATGGATACAAATACAATTCCAAATTGCTTAAAGGTAGAATCAACTCAGGTGTCCATTCACAATCAGATGATAATGTCTAAATTACAAGCATATAATAGATTCATTGTACAGCTAACATAGAACTCAATCTGAGTACAATATAATAACAGAACAGGTGACATATAATATCACATTTCCAATATCAGTCCAATGGAATGGTTGATTATCAGGTAGATTTTACAATCAGTCCAATGTGCATTAATAGAACATAGATACCGGATGTACACAATTGCAGAGGACAATAACATTCACAGTTTTTGACAGTTAGTGTTGTAGGTGTTGACATACCCAGAGTTAAGTATCATTCAGCCAGCACGAGGCACATACAATGTGGATTATACGAATGTTCCACCAGCATAAGAAAAGTATATAATCTGATGCTTACGAATATCGGCCTACAAGCTACCCCCACTTAGTGACGGTTCCGATGACAAATATTATGTCTTTGTTTGTCTATATCTGCACCTTGGTCTTGAAAGTGGCTCCACGTCAACACTCCCGATAGCTAGAATCCAAAGAAGTAGGCAATGCATCCAATATTTGACTAGCCCAATAACTTCAATCTAAATAACATGGTTTCCTTACATACTCTCGATAATACATTAATATGGCGGCTCTATTAATCTCTCCATGAACTTGCAAATATCCCTTATTCCTCCTAATAGGAAAGTTCCACACCGACCGTTCAAGTGCTGGCGTGGCTTCCATTTAACAAGATACTTGCCACTTAGAAGAATACAATGCCCAACTCACGATTACTCATTTGGGAATATATGATCGTCAAATGATTATATCTTAGTCTTTTTCAACATTCCATGAAACCCGATAAGACCATTTCCTTCGATATGTCTCACCCGTATTGACTATCCCAATATCGGCTTCACAAATGAACATCGCTATGGAAGAAGTCGTTCAACCTCCATAGAGATATCATTGCCCTTGAAATGACGACAATGAAGATTGCCAAACATGCACTTATGAAAGACTTGCAAATAGGCAAAAACCAAACTCCATTCAAGCTTCCTGTGATTCTGAATGTAAACAATCTGCTTTTAAATACTAAAAAGGAACCATGTTGGGTTTTTGTCCAACACAACAAGGATTCTGAGAGTTCTCGTTCCCAGATTTTCCCACAAACAAAAACAATTCAATCTTCTTGTGATACTCTTCAATCCGCCAAATCCCAATAAATCCTAGCCATATTCAATTGATAGTTGGTGCAACTAAATTATTTTAATTGATGAATTTATTAAAATGTAATGTTTTTTAATGATTTAATAACGTCATATCTTATAATTAATTAATTAAATAATGAAAAGGTCTTTAATAAAGACAATTTAATATTTAAATAATTAATTGAATCTCTTTTTGGCCTTGTTAAAAATGGATGGTAATAGGTATGGCCTTGTTTTCTTTTGACATCTTTGGTGGAAACTTCTTTGGTAGATTTGAAGAATGTTTTTTATCCTTCTTATGACTGAAAGGTTTTGAATGAAACTTAGGCCTTGGGGCTGCCAACTCCATGCTCCTCGCTTTCTTGATGGCTTCATCTAAAGTTGGTGGATCAAAGGCTTTGACCCATCCCTTCAAAGGTTCCATTAATCCTTCAGAAAAGAGAACCACAAGACTTCTCTCAGTAATGTTAGGCATCATTACTGATAATCTCTAAAAATCAGCCACATAGTTTTCTAAAGATCCTTGTTGCTTCAACTGTGCCAATTCTCTGAATCTCAACTCAGGATCCTTGGTATCAAATCTTTCAATCAGCTTGTTGGTGAATTCTTCATAGGTGCGGATAAGGTTATGGCCAAGAGTGACCAAACCATGAGTCCACCATTCATGTGCCACTCCATCCAAGTGCAATGTAGCAAATTTAATTGCATCTTCTTCCGGCATTGGTCTGAGTGAAAGATAGTTATCCAGTTTTTGCACCCATGCCCTGGCTATATACTTTTTACGTCTATCAAAATGGTCCAAAGTTATCTTTCCCAAAACTTGTTGAAAATCATTTCTAGGCACCATAGGAGGACGATGCTAATTCCGTCCACCATTTCTCCTACTCCTTTGCTTCATGAATTGATCAAAGGTCCAAGCATCTCTCATATCAGGGGGTAGAGAAGCATACTCCATAAATGCTTGTCGAGCATCCTCTGTAAATGGAATAACAACCTCCCCTTGTGGTTGTTCCTCCATTGGAGTGAAGGTAGGAAAGAGAGGTCTAGCAGAAGATCCACTAGTGGATGCAATGTGTTGTCCCACAATCCTATCACTTTTGTTTACTTCAAGACTGTTGTTGCTGTTATGTCCATTAACTCCATTGCTTTCATCAGTTTGATTATTTTGGGGCTGAATGATATTTTGTGTTGCTTGCTGATCCAACTTTGACAATAATCGGGACATCATGTCAACATCCCGTCAAACTTTTTTTTCCATTCTTGCCCCCTTTTCTTCATAAGCTTGCCTAAGACTTTCTGACATATTTTCAATTGTTTTCCCACTCTCTTCCACTACTTTACCAGTTTCTCATAGAGCTTTTGAAAATGCCTCTGCTTCTGGAACTTCTGGAAACTAAGGCTGAGTTTTGGCGTGACTTCTAGTGAAGTATCTAGGATCTTTGTCACTCATCAGACAACTGAATACTGTTGAAAGTCACAGGATGGCAAGGTCTTCTGCTCTAATACCATTGAAATATGCTAACCAATTTTTTGCCACAATTTTTACACAATAACCAACACTTGGCCACTTTGATTAGTGTTAGCGCCAAAACCAAACCTTTATCAAAACAACTATAACCAAGAATGCGCCCTAAAACCACTAAAGGAAGAGGGGCAAGCATATGGTCAAAGGATCCCTAGGATCAAATAACTCAACAACTGAAATTGCTTGCAACTAGAAGTGTAAAATAAACTCAACACCAAGAATGTGCACACAACCTTTGAAGGCAAGGTGCTAACATATGGCGGAGTAATTATTACAAACTGAAATAACTAGGTGGATAACTAGCCATGGAAGATTTTCAAACTAAACTAATTCATCCGCTACGGCGGGCATCCACTCAAGAGTGGGGATTCACCACTTGACAGTGGGTACAAATAAGGATTAAACATTCATTCTCCACACTGGCGGTAAACCATCCAGGAGTGCTTAATGTGTAATTAAAGAAATAAATGCAGCAATAAAGGACTAGAACAGTACTACTATTTACAATCTTACAAGTGAAGAAGAGCTGCAAATTACATGAAAATTACAATGATTTCAAAGCACCAAGATACTGGATGATTCCACGAAAGATATCAACAATAATTGATGAAGAAAGAACTAGAAATTCAAACTAAAACAAATCTGATGTAAATCCTGCAATTCTGGAAATGAATAACTAGCAACTGTAAATTCACTTAAATGCTCATAACTTCACCAATTTACCTCTGAATTGACTGCAATCTTTTGCAAAGGCTCTCTAGGAGTATGGCGCCCAAGAACAAATTAGAAAACAGCATCAAATCCTCCTCATTTATTTGGCACGAATCCCAATGTGCTTTGAGAAGGTACGGCCTGGCTAGAAGGGCGATTTTGCTCTTAAAAATTAGGTTCTTTGAATTTAAATCTCAGCTTCCATGGAAAGGGTTGCCCATGGTCAACAATCACATAGCACAAATGCCCAGAATGAAATAAAATTTATTCACAAAGCTGCTAACAAAATTCGATTTTAACTGTAGGTGAACCAGCAACTCCAAAATTGCTAACTAAAAACTCCAAAACTCTTCATGTAATGTCCCCATTTTTGCAAGCATCAGAGTTCGTAAGGATTAGCTTATCATTTGACCCTCGTAGGCTAACAGTTGTGGATAGAGGGTCTTCTGTGGCAGTTACTCAGTAATTGGAGATATTATTCTTTAGCTGGATTCAGGTTTTGGCCTTTGCACAGGTTATTTGACTTAGATGGCACACTTACTATTTATAGTAAGTTACTATTTTGGGAGAGTCAGGGTTCCTATTAATAGAAAGACACCTAAGCAAAGCATATTGGCAGTATCGACCTTGATTGGGCCTTTGCAGCTATTTCTAGACTCGGTTTCACATACTTACTATTTATAGTAAGTCACTTTCAGGGTTTCTATTTT
Source organism: Sequoia sempervirens (assembly GCA_007258455.2). Taxonomy (NCBI): domain Eukaryota; kingdom Viridiplantae; phylum Streptophyta; class Pinopsida; order Cupressales; family Cupressaceae; genus Sequoia; species Sequoia sempervirens. The sequence goes on from VDFB02263527.1 coordinate 289,313, forward strand.
TAGACAAGCATCCAATCACATGGAGAACAAGGAGAGTCGACTCTTGGCTCAGACGGCTTAGCAATCAGACAAGTACATCAAGAGATATTAAAGTTTAAGTGACTTAAGTGATTTATTTAATATTTTAATATTATTATAAAGTTATAAAGTAACTTTATAATAATAAAGTCACTTTAATATAATAAAGTGCATTAAGTGAATAATTTAATGTGGGAATAAATCTTTTATCCCACATTGGCCAGGAAGGTGTTTTAGCTCTCTTAAGGAAAGAATAAAAAGAGAGGCAAAAGCTCATTCTCAGCATCCAGTTGATAAATATTATTTTGATTGATTTTAATTGTGGAGCCTAGGGCTTTCGCAGTTTTCTTCTTTGATCATAGGTAACGAAAAACTTCCTATTGACAGCATAACTGAGGGAGTGAAAGATCTCTTGAAGGATTTGCAATTTGAGGAAAGGATAATTCAATCCTTTCATTCGTGCTTAAAGGCGAAGATTTTATCTCGGGTCTGAAGATTATTACTTGCAGATCAAAATTAGTGGTGGTTGCTACAGTGCACGCGAATAGTGCCACACTATAGTGACGCGAATAGTACCCGCGAATAGTAATTGCTACAGTACCGAGCTACAGTGATTTGAACCAATATTGTGTTGAAGTTGGCAAGGTTTTCATATATCTACTGCTATAATCTCTTGAAGGGTTGCAATTTGAGGAGAGGATAATTCAGTCCTTTCATTTGTGCAAATTGGTGAAGTTTTTCACAAGGGTTTTGAAGATTATTACTTGCAGATCAGATTTAGTGTTGGTTGCTACAGTACACGTGAATAGTGTTGCGCTGCAGTAGATGCTACAAGAAACGCTACAGTACTAAGGTATTTTAGTGGAGTTTATCACAAGGATACCAACTGCTGCAAATGTTCAGTCTCTACAACTTCCAGGTCTGAACATTGAATGCATCTATTTGATAAATGTTTGATATGTTTAGTATGAACAACATTCTCCAATTCTGGGTGATGTCCTGTTGTACTTTCAGTGTGAACTGCTGTTAAAAATCAGTCATTTCTATGCTCAGAAAAATTATTGTTATAACCCTCTATAAGCTGCTTTATAGATCTGCACTTGTAACTGATGTTAAGAGTTAATGTTAGTCTTTATTGTTACTACGATATCTGAACATTATCAATGAATTAAGGTCCACTGGCAAATCAGAAGTGAAACTCTGTTCTGAAGCATATCTCTATTCAAACATGCATGGTGTTCCCAATAGGAAATTTTGAAATAATTATTAGTTTGACATTGTAAAAGTGTTTTAAAGCATTCTATTTATCTTGGCATTCTTTTCTATCAAGCAAGGTCAAACTGAAAACACTATATCAGCAAACAAAGTGTTTTGACAAAATTTTAAGGGAACAAAGATGAGTTTTTGAGTCAGCTTAGGCTAGGCTCATCACACTTCAACAATTGAGCTCCATCTGCTAGTCTGAATGAGAAGCAGCAAATAAACCAACTAGGTGTTGTATTTCAAACACAAAATTGGATTGAAACTAGGAGGTGAGTATCCCTCAAAGTAAAAACCAAGTTGTCATTTCGACAACATAACATTAGCATAATTTCATGGATGCCAAAAGCTGGAGCAAAGCTTCACTCTTATAGAAAAGGAGAAAACTCTTCAAATTCCCTTCAAGGGACGCCAAAAGCCACAAAAGAAACTTTTCAAATTTCAATAATTATTAATTCTCCTCAAAGGTGGAGTCCCACTTCAAGGCAACATAAGCTTTATTAAATATTCATTTTTTTCTCCTTAATGAAGCTGACCCCTTCAAGACCACCTTTTAAACACAACTTGAAGTTATTTCACTAGGCCGAGGGGATAACTGAAAAATATAACATTATTGCCTTGAAAAGAATTATTTCACCAACAACTGCAAATTTTTACACATAGTCCAAAAGCAATTAAATATACTCCAAATTTTTACACAAAGTCCAAAAGCTGATTACTGATAACAGGTGGTCAACGATGGACTTTGAGGAGGCAGCGAATACAAGGGAAGAAGATGTGAAGCTGAGAGGAGAAAGACGCGGGTGAAAGTCAAGCTACGAACAGGAAGAATCATCTCATTGGGAAACAGCAAGATTTGCATCGGAAGTCATACTACAATAGTAACGAGATTTTTCCAGATTGAAGAGCATTATGTGGCTGGTGAAGAAGAGTTTAAACCGCTCAAAGTAAGGAGCATGTTATCACAAGTTTATAGAATAGGCGCCATGGAGTGAGAGGGGGCGCAGCAAAGAAGGGGGAAGATTGTGTGGCAAAAAAAAAATTGTAGCAAAAGATTATGAAATCCAATGCTAGGCATGTTGTGAACATGAGCAGATTTAAAAGTTTATTCAAATGAATACCTATGGAGAGCGCATGGAGAAGTATGGAGGATGCATAGAGAAGTAGGGAAAAGAGTGTGATGACGGTGTGAAATAACTGGCATGGAAAGGGCAACGAATGGCAATGAGTCTACAATAAGAGGAGACTCCAAAACTATGCAGATTCAAAACATTTGAATATTTGGATTAAATCATGTGGCGCTGACGATGGAGAAAGTGACTGCCATGAATGTATAGGAGAATTAAAGAATGGAAGGTGTGAGGAGCAGCTCAAGTAATATAAAGGAAAGAGGCTGCAGGTTTGTGAAGGCCAAGATTGATAGCAGGAAGAGTGCAGATTGGGATTTTAATTCCGTTTGGTTGTATTGAAGGAAATCAGAGCATCAAGAGAGAAGATGAAGAGTCGAAGAGGCAAAGGAGTTGCCTGACAATGTAATGTAAAGTTTCATGAAATTGAAATAGATATATTTTTATTTGTTTGCAAATTTGAATAAATTGTTGAAGTGCAATTGTAAATCGATACAAATTGACACCAATAATTGTCAATTTTGTGGGTTAATTGTTTACTGAGTTTTGTGTAATTTGAGTTTTGTGGAAATGGGTAGAGTGAAGTTTTCTTCTTCATCAGTGACCAACTACTCTAAGGATGGAACTCCTTTTCAGTTGAAAATATAGCCAATGTAAGATGATGGTGTGCCCAAAGAAGGATTCCGCCGATTGATTAAACATAGGAGTTTCAAAGAGTTTGAGCCAACTTTATAAACTTGGTAGAGTTTTTAGATGGTTAGACCATCACAAAAGTGCACCAAAGGAAGATTTGAGTGGTTCAACCACTTTTGATGCAAACCTTAAATGTAAGAACCCTGTTGGTTCTAACCTCTAATAACAAATGTTGAATGACGAGGGTTTTTTTAATATGGTTTGTAATTTTTTTGTTGAGTTTTTGACAATATATGATTTTTTGTATTTTTATAAAATGATGCCAGGCAAGAAATAATCATGCAAGAAATAAACTAACGACGGAAGCACTGCAAATATATGTATATAGAGCTGCAATAGTTATTTATTGACTATAGAATATACAAAGCTTTATTTGCAATTCTCCATACCCGGAAACCATGAAGATCAATTTATCATAAGTCTGAAATTGTTTGCAACAAACTAAGATCTTCATAAACTGTACAGCCTGCCTCCAAATATGATTTCTCCACCTTGAGAGCCACGCCAGTGCCTTCCATGATGCTAGACGCCACCAAAGATGAAGAATGGAGCTCAAGATTTTAGGCTCTTTGGCTTTGGGAGAAAATGCCAAAGCTAGACATGGTACGGCCTGGGGTTACAGCAGCTGTACGGCTTTGGAAATGTGCCAATGTCAACAATAAATGCAGCCACAAAATCCATCTGCCCTTCTAATGAAAATCTAGTTCAAATCCCTTCATATGCTGCTCAAACACTAATGAAAAACTTCTCTTTCATACACAGATTGGACTCCTAGATGAAGCGCACACTCAAGCAATAATCTCAGCTGGCCTTTCACAATCTCAAAATTGCACTAACACTGAAGAGTTTTCGTTCTTCAATGCTGAAATGCTGAAACCCTTGGTCTCAAGCTCAAATTCCAAGAACTCACGCCAAAACAAAGTCAAATGCTCATAGAATGAATCAACCTTCTTCACTGGCAGCTTATATACTTCTCATAAAGTTTGATTCCCTCCCTTTTTGCTTTTTGAATCACTTAAATTAATATTAAGTTTGCACTTTGGAAAATATTAAAATATGATCTTGAAATAGGTGCCCAAGAAATTATTTGAAATGGCCCCCTTTTTATGACTAATGGACCCTTAAATTAAAAAGTGCAATATAACGTCATTTTTTATACTTATGATATTAGTTATTATTAAAGTTACCTTTAATAATAATTAAACATTATAACTTATTCAATACACCTCATTTCATCAAGCCATCTGAACTACAGAATCGACACTGGCAATATATCCCACTCAGGTGCCCTGCTATAAATAGAAACCCTAGTTGAATGACTTACTATAAATAGTAAGTATGTGAAACTGAGTCAAATGAAGGCTAAACTTGAATCAACTGAGCTTTGAAGAAGAGAAACCACACTGATCACTACCAAGAGGGACCCTCTTACCATCTATGTTAGCCTACAACGGCCAGGAATAGGCTAAACCATCATAAAATAGGATCACGCTAAAAAGGGGACATTACGGTTGACCCTCCCAGAAATTGCTTGTCCTCAAGCAATCTCAACTCCCAAGAGAAAACCCTCTGAAAGATCACTCCACTTAGGTCCCAAGGGAAGATCTATGTAATGTCCCTGATATCACCAACCAACTCTTGTAACACCAACACCAAAACAGCTAACAAAACTTGCCGAGCCAAATCAATCCCCACATCAGGTGTCGTAGGAGTATAAACCTCAGAAGGAAGCAGCTTTGTATATTGATAAGGTTTGCTTCCCATAACTGCGCAAGGTAAGTTGTCATACACACTGTCTAGCACATGCGCAACTAAATTCTGCATTTGAAACTCATGTACATGAGGATCCAATGTGAAACTGTATACATTCCACACCATGTACACACCAGGAAACTCCTCTATGAGCCCTGTATGAAATCTCGATGCACTGAGAGGATCCCAAACACTACGATCAATGATCATCTCAAGATCAATGTCAAGAGTGGAATCAACATCTAGCTCGAAAAGCAGATTATCATAAGACAATGTAGCATCTACCTCAAACAAGGGATTGTTCACAAACAGAACATTACCTCCATGCTGATCTAAATCATATAACTTTGAACCCCTGGAGCCATGAGCAAAGTGAACTCCTCCTTGATCATCTCACGCTCCTTCTGAATATTCTCTCGCTCTACCTTCCCGCTCTCCTTGCTAATGAGAGAGATAGAGCGCAAGCTCCCATCTGTAATCCCCTTCAACACATACCTCCTGTTATTCAATTCAAATTTCATTTCCAATTTAGGTACATTGACTTGGAGCCATTTCATGCCCAATATTATGTTCATCTCGCCCATGTTGACCACATAGAAGTCAGTCTATAACTCATAATCATTCAGTAGTAAGATGACATTACCTATTTGCCTGGTGCACGTGAGGGTATATCCATCAGCAACTCGGACTCTGAATCCATTGAAGTCCTCTGTCAGAAGTCTGCATCTAGCCACAAACCCCTCATCGATAAAATTATGCATTGCTCCAGTGTCAAGCATAGCAATGCAACATTGTCCATTGACTGTTCTCCTGAACCTAAATGTAGTCTCGTCTTGTACATTAGCAAACAATGCCAAAGGAGACAGATTCCCATCAGGCCCAAACTTTGCAGAGGCTTTTCCACCCTGATCATCTCCTAAAGCAGCTGGCTGATCTGAAATTTCAAAATCGGAATCCTCATAATACGCCCACATTATACGATTTGCCTTGCCCTTAGGCCTCAAAGGACAATCATGATCTCTATTGTAAAGTTCCTTGCACCAATAACACAATTTTTTTTTCCTTAACTCCTCCCATGACTCCTCATCTTCCATGGCTGCTGATTTCTTTTTCTTATTAGTAGATTGTTGAGGATTCTCATTGCTGGAAGAAGTAACATCTTTGGGAGTAAACTTGTTTTTCGAGGTTGCAAACTCCATACTTTTGGCCTTCCCCATAGCTTCCTAAAGTGTCAGGGGATCAAAGGCTTTTATCCGTCCTCTCAATGGTTCAAATAATCCCTCTATAAACAACATGACTAATCTTCTTTCTGAAATGTTGGGAACCATAACCGATAGCTTCTGAAAATCACCAATGTAAACCTCCAAACTCCCAACCTACTTGAGCTGAGCCAGGTCTCTGAAATAAGTTTCTAGATCTTTTTTATCGAAGCATTCAATCAACCTATCAACAAACTCCTGGTAAAAGGTGATGCGGTTACGCTGCAACATGACCATCCCATGGTACCACCAATCATGAGCTACTTCCTCCAAGTGTAAAGTGGCATACTTGATGGCGTCCTCCTCTACCATGGGTCCAAGAGTCAAGAAGGTATCTAGTTTGTGAACCCAAGCATGTGTTGTGCTCTTATCACTGCCATCAAATGTAGGCAATGTGAGTTTGTTGGTAGTAGGCTTCAAATCTGAGTTTTGGTTTCTTGGGTTTCGGTCTTGCCTTGATTTGTAGTGCTCTCTCCTCTAACTTACAAATCTGTCAAAGCTCATGCGCTCCCTAACCTGTGGTGTTAACAACTCCCATTCGTCATTAGTTGCCATGAGATTGTCTGCAAACATTTCCTCTCCCTCTTCTTTAGTGTTTCCCTCTTCCGGTTCATTTCTTAAAAAGGTAAGACATGTAGGTCTATCTGTGGTACAGGTGGGTGCTCTTTGTGCCCCGAGGGTCCCAACCACACTCCTATTATCATCTGGTTCATGGTTTTGTCTTCCATGAGGGTTCATCTGGTGTAACATTGTTGTAAGTGCCTGCATAGCATCTACAACCCACTACTACCCTGTTGCTATGTTTCTCATAATCTCTTGTGTTTCTCTTTCTTCATTGTTTGCCCCATTTCTAGCTTCATTTCCAAGTGAACTACCACCACCTCTATCACCCATTGTGTTGGTTAAACCTGTTGATGTTGGCAACATCAGGCCTCATCTTCCAGCCCAATTATGAAGCAATAAATTAAATATAGCCTTATGGGCTATTTAATTTATTGGATCGATATAAGTGAAGATGCGCTTCACTTGGAGAACAACATAGTATTTAATTATTGTTAAATAATTTACTTGAGGCCGACTTAATGAATCGCCACCTTTGATGAGTTATATTCATTCATTCTTGGGCCAACTTGGTGACATGAAGAGACACAATGTTTGGCGACCCTCTCTTCATCTTGTATATATATGTGATATATTGTTGTTGGGTTTTTCTCCCTCAAGTTGGAGGGTTTTCCCAGGGTATATGCTTTGTCTATTTGTTTGAAATTGAATTAAAATCTGCTTATTTAACTTCTGATCCTAAAACTAACATGGTATCAAAGCGAGTTTAAACAAGATCGTGATCAGATTTACATAAGCAGCATTATCTTCCACTCTTGTTCTCATCTTCTTGTGTCTATCTTATCTTCAAAAATGGTGAACAGGCGCAAGGTTGAAGATAGACTTGAAGGTGCTTCCAACTTCAACTCTTGGAAGTTTAGAGTGTTGCTTGCATTGGAAGAGAATGAGATTGCTGAGTTCATGGAGAGCAAAGTTCCCGAGCCTTCCGATGAGAATGAGAAATCACAATGGAAGAAGAACGGCACTAAGGCGAAGAAGTTTCTGGTAGATTCTGTGAAGGACCACCTTGTGCCGGTCATCTCCAAGTTGAAAACAGCAAGAGAGATGTTCAAGACCTCGGAGGGATTATATGAGATTAATAATACAAGCAGAGCTCTTGCATTGAGGCAACAGCCAAAGCTTGACATGGTATGGCCTGGGGTTACAGCAGTTGTACGGCTAAAATGGGGACATTACATACTCTTAGAGGAAGGATATTCTCTCATTGTGCATTGAAGAGGTTTGTCATCTCAAGTTGGGATTTGTTCTCTCATGTTGTACATAGGATTTGGGATGGGTAGTGAGGGCATCTACTAATATGTTTGGTTAGGTGTGTCCTTGATAGTTTGTGATGCTTTGGTGAGTTGTGTGCATATCTCAATTCATTAAGTGCTTATTTAGGCTATTGTGTCTAGTCTAGTACCAATGTTTCTACATTTGTTCTGAGTTATGTGATAAGGGGAGAAATATTGGAATCATATTACATCATAGTTTAGGTTAATAAATGTTAGGTTAAAGAATAATTATTGAGTGTTAGTTTATGGGTTAGTTGTTAGGAAGTTTGGGTGGTTGACCTATGTCATGGCTTTTATAAAGCCCATTATAGGCAATGCAAATAATCCCTGAACAAACAATATTTTTTGTATTGCTTGTGGCAATCATGCAAAGCATAATATTTTCACAATTTTCACAAAATCATGCTCAGTTTTCCCTTAATTCTATGAAGGATTTTCTAGAGAGACCTTCAAGCCCAAGGCTTACGTCAAGGGTGAATAAAACAAGTTTTAGCGTCCATACTTCTCAGAGAATGCACAGCAGAAATAAAAACAATTTTAGGGAGGAGAACTTGGCAGAAAATCTGATTAGAGCCGAATGCCACCCAACATCATAAAAGAAAACAAATAAATTAACTTTCCACCATTGAGGGAGATCATAAATGGCATATAGTGAAAACAAGAGGACATTTCCCAAGGGTGTCCCAAATATTTCACAAGCTAAAGGGGTACACCCAGAGTACATCTTGTCCCCATCCTCCCATCTCCATGGTGTTTTGGATGTCCAGATGCCAAGCTCAAGGACGTGTACCCATGGAACATCGAAACTAATGGTAAATGGGTAAATTCTTCTTCTTGCATGATGTCAACCAGATTTCTTCAATGCCATTCAACCCTTCAGTAGACGATTGTCCAAAGGATGATGAACAACAAAACAATGTTACAAGTATAAGTATACTTACACTGATGTGGGTATGCCTGTACAGTAAAAAAATGGGATTAGGACATTTTGGGTACGTCTGTACATACATACACACATACACACATACAAACACACACACACATACATACAAACACACACAAATGCACACACGCACACACATAGACACACACATACACACACACACACACACACACAGACATACATACATACATACATACACACAGACACACACACATACACACATACACATACATAGATACATACACACACACGCATACACAGACACACACATACATGCATGCATACTCAAACTTGAATCTCATGATAGATATTTCACTTTTATGCTACCTTAAAATGAGATCCTAATTAGACATCTTCAAAATCATGAACATGCATTTTGGTCATAGGTGTCAGGAGATGGATTTCTTCTGCAAAGAAATGCAATATCAACTTGAGAAGTTAAAGTTGCAAGCCAGGAATGCCTTCCTCGGTACTCTTATGACCATCTCAACCATAATCAAATGAAGATTGCTGTATAACATAGAAATCTCCAAATTCAAAGAAAGACAGTTATAGACATCCATATAATTAAAGAAAGTGTTGGGCCTATTATGGAAACCTTGGAGATAATGAACAATAGCCTATACAATATGAGAATCAAAAAATTAAAAGAAAAAGTTTGAATGTGTGGATACCCCTATAGAATATGGAAACCTTGTTGATAATGAACAATACTAATAGCCTATACAATATGAGGATCAAAAAATAAAAAATATAAGGTTGAAACGTCTGGATACCCTATGGAATTACCCAGGGTACCCCATTTCTGTCCTGAAATAAATTACATAAGTACTTCACCAGACATACCCGGGCAATTCTGGGACGAAAATTTGATAACCCATGCAATTCCACAAGGGCACCAATTCTGGGATAGAAATTCACTACCCTATGTGATTCCACAGAATCGTACAGCTACCCCTATGGAATTGCTTAAGGTAGCCCGTTTCTATACCAGAATTGCTTGGGCACTTCGTTGGACATACCCAAGCAATTCTGAGATGGAAATTCGGTACCCTATGTGATTCCAAAAGCTATCCATATCCAACACATTTCATACCTGTTTCTACACAGGTTCCGGGCCAATTCAGTAACACAGGAATAAAGAAATCTTTAAGGGATCTAAAAGGAATTTCTGTTCTTTCACCATTATTTTCGGATTACATTTTGAGGCTATGTTGTTACATTTGCTCGTTCCATCCCACTTACCTGACCTGAATGAATTTGTGGATGGATTCTCTAGAGGTCCACCCCAGGTAGTGCCCTAGGCATACCTAGTCAAGAACTTCATTTTTTAAAAGCGAATTTGTATAATAAAAATAGAGAATAATTTTGCTGTTCCAATCATTGCCCTTCTAAATGCTAAAAATTCGCTTGAAATCACTATATTCATATGTATGCATTTTGCCAAGGTCTAAAAAAATGTGAAGGAAAATAAAATTAAAATGTTGGCCAGCATGCAAGGCTAACATGGACTTGTTAAAACCAATGTCAGCTCTCCAAGGCCGATGCCAAGCCTCACACAACTTTTGCTTATAAATATTCAGATATTTGTTTTATGGTTTTGCCTTTACCTTTTCTTTTTTTAAATTAAAAACATTTAAAATTCTATAATTTTTAAATTTATTATATTATATTATTTTATATTTTATATTTGTATATAATTATAATTTATAATAAAATATTATTTTATATTTATCTTATATAAAAGAAATAATGAATATATATATGTTAATTGTATTTATAATTTTCTATACAATTATAAATTATCTATTTATTTTTAACTTACTTTATATTTATAAATTTACAGCTAATATATTTATATTTATTTATTTATTATATATATCTATTGTTATGTCATGCCCTGCCATGAAGACATGACTCCTGTTAGTCAGATATTTTACTTGTTGTCGTTTGCTTGTTGTCGGCCGTAGTTGGCCTCGGCCGTAGTTGGCCTCGGTCATACTCGGCAGTTGTCAAATAAAACAATAGTTAGGGAAGAATAATGTCATGTAATGTCATGTACTCTCGGCAAAACATGTTCAGATTAGTGTTAATGTAATGATGTTATGAAACGTCGTGTCGGTTGGTTGTCTAACCACCGCCGAGCGTTATATGTAGTCGGGTGGGAATAGTCAGAAGAGATACTGATGCTGCTAATGATTATAATGTTATGTGATGCTATTGATGATTCCACTCTTTGTACATGATATTTCCTGAGAATGAATAAAGCTTTGGCATTTTCTTATGATATCTTTTAGTGTACTGTTTAATCCTATGTTCTGCATATTACACGTTTGCCAGTAATTAGAATCCTATTCCGTAGGCAAACATTTGGCGTCGTTGCCTGAACGGACTAGGGCATCATCCACCATGGCAGCGTAATGGGTCAGCCAGCGGAAGAACCTATAAATGCTAATGAGGAACGAGAAGACTCATTGACGGAAGACTTGGTAAATTTGTGGAAAATATCGCTCCGTGATCACGTACGTAGGGAATCCCTCGTTCGGGAGATCCCTGAGGAAGTCATCTGGGATCGGCTGGAAGTGAACAACGAGGTGAACCATCTTCTAAACCGCATGCCCAGGTTGCTGGCCCGCCATTTCATTATTCTGCAAGACTTGCGAGAGGAGGAAGCCCGTGAGCGCCGAAGGCAGCAGATCGTGCAACGCTGTGAAGACCGAAACAAACGGGAAGAGGAAGAACGGGATACTAGTCGGCGCCGTACTTCCGGCAACCAGCAATGATCGCTTGAACAACTAAATGCCCGTACGGCCGAACAAAGATAAGAATAGAGTACCTGACGGGCATGGGACTTCGGAAGAGCAAGTTCGGCGATCACTCAGACTACAAGAGCAAGAAAATCGGCGAAGACGACTAAGGCAAGTCGGTAAGGAACTAGATGAGGACTTAATTGAAATTAATCAGAGCATAAAAAGAACATATGAAAATTTGCAAAAAATAGACATCTATTGAACGAGCACACTACAGTTTGATAGAAGGAAGGGACGAAGACCCCTTCAGCAGCACTCCTTATACAGAAAAATATAACCTCTATGACAATGAAGATGAATTGAATAGTAGCATCAGACGATTTCGAGAGTTGTCACTCTCGGACGACGACACAGAGTCAAAGAGGGGAAGGCCAGAGCTTAAGACCCCAGGGCAGAGAGAGCATCGGCGGGATCCTGAGGAGACCCACGGTGTTGCGGACGCGGACGGAGGACGTGGCAGTGACTCGTACGTGGCCGAGAGTGCTGGTGACGCACAGGGACGTAGCGAGGAATCCACTAGTCTAATCGGGTCCAAAACACAAGGAGGTCAACAAGGAGGTCAACCGGTGAAGATGGCTCAACCGGAGCGGCAAAAGTTGCCGAAATTCATGGGGAATGGCTCTGAGGATCCCGTACGGCATTGCAAGACATGCGAGACTATCTGGATAGCCAGCGGGCAGGATGACCCCGACCAGTGGCTAAGGGCATTTCCAGCAACACTCAGGGACAGTGCCATTGACTGGTACTCGGAACTGGATCAAGCGCAGAGAGCCACATGGAGGGTCCTGAAGCAAAACTTTGAAGCGGAGTTCAAACTTCTGCGGGACGATAGTGAGATCGTCACTGAAATATATCATACCAAACAAGGGAAGCATGAAAACGTACGGACCTACAACAGGAGGTTGAAAGACTTGATCGGGAAGCTGGAGGCACAGCCAGCCGATGGGTTAAAGAAACGATGGTTCATTGAGGGACTGATTCCCTCACTTCGGCGAAAGATGAAAGTAGTACCGCCGTCCTCGTACACCGAAGCATACAATCGGGCGATGGATATTGAAAGTGAAAATAGGACTTCCTCGAAGGGAAAGAGGAGGGATGACGACGAGAGTGCTGAGGACAGTGACGATGAATCGGCAACCGTACAGGCCCTTCGGCGAGATATGATGCGGATAATGAAAGAACTGAAGGCCGACAAGGACGGATCCAAAGAGGCCAATGAATTATGGTGTACGGACTGTAAATCGGAAGGTCACACAAAGGCAAGTTGCCCAAAAAAGTTATTCTGTGACATCTGCCAGGTCATGGGACACTCCGTCAAAGAGTGCCCATACAATTTAAAAACTAAAAGTTCGCAAGTATTCTTCACTCAAGGCGAACAGTCAACACCTCCAACCACGCCACCGAAGCCACAGAACAACAATGCATCCCCTGGAGGCTACCGCAACAATCGGCGAAATACGCTGAGAAGTAAAATTCAGTATGACAGCAAAGGACGACCGATGATTCAGTGCCGGAACTGTAACGAATGGGGTCACTTTGCGAGGGATTGCCAGAGCGGCCAAGGCAGCGGGGGAAAATTGTGCAAGTGGTGTGGACCTGGTGACCATGAAGACACCGACTGTCCGAAGCAAAAAGGAAGTATCAATATGCTGGAGGTAGCCGACGAGGAGGTCTTGGCGATTACGAGAGCACAGTCAAAACGAGCAAATTATCCAGATCCCCGTACGGAGAAAGAAAGATTTCAGGAGGCCAAGACAAAAGTAGCCGAGGCAATGGCGAATGAAGGCAAGAACTATAAAGCTACCAATACGTTGCTACAATCGGAGTCGGAGAAGAATATCGTACGGCAGGTGCTTCACACAACCGTACCCATTAAGGTAACTGATCTTTTGCAAACAATGCCTCCTCTCAAAGTAGCACTTACCAATGCTATTGGAGAAAATCTTCCGAAGAGTTCACCAGAACGTACGCCAGAAGTGGTAGCCGAGACTTCGGATCCAATGCTCCTAGCAGTAAGCATCGGGAGGAAACCAGCCGTCGTCGAGATGGAAATCTTGGGCATGAAACTATCTAATACTATCGTCGATGGTGGTTCAGGAGTAAACGTACTGCCAGAGGAGACTTGGAAGTGTCTGGGCAAGCCGACTCTTTGGCCCCCGACATTCCACCTCGTGGGAGCAGATCAACATGGCATCAGGCCGTTGGGTATACTGATGGAGCAGAAGGTCTTGATCGGCATGCAACTATTCCTGTTGAATTTTGTAGTCATCCCAATGGAGAAGAAGGCGTACGATGCACTCTTGGGACGGGGATGGCTGATTGCTGCCAAGGCAACCCACAACTGGAAGCGGAATACACTCTCAATAGAAAATCGAGGGAGGAAATACACCATTGATCTGAAGAACCAGGCCGTCAGTGAGGATCTGGCATCTTCGGCATCTGAATCTGGAGGAGACTCAGATGATGATGAGAGAAAGACAATGGAACCAGATGAAGAAGGGGTATTGGAGATCGGCAGTTGCTCGGAAGATGAGACCAGTTCACTGAGCGGACTGTTTCACTGGCAGATGGAGGATTATGAAGTCTTCCACCCGGATTGCCACATGCTGCAGGTCAAGGAGGGGGAAGTAGAAAAAGATAATGGCTTGACCAGTGAAACATTTCCGGCCGAGAACGGAGAGTACAAAGAAAGAGTATCAACACTGGACGATACGCCAGTCCACAAGTTTGAACAGGTACGAGATGAAAAAATTGTGTTGGAATTAAAAAATGAAAAGTATGAAAAAATTAAAAAATTAGAAAAAAAGAAAAGAGATGAAGAGAGAGAAAAAAGAGATGAAAGGGAAAATGGAAAAGAAGAGAGAAGGGAGGAGAGAGAAAAAGAACGGAAGTTGGAAAAAATAAAAATAAATAGAAAAGAAGCTATGAAAATAAAAGAAAATAACGGAGTAAGTAAAGAAAAACAAGGCCTATGGGAAGAAAAAGAAAAAGAAGAGAAAATTAAAAGAAACGAAAGAGAAGTCAGAAAAGAAAGCAAACGGAGGGAGAATAAATTAAATAATAAATTAAATAAGTCGACCATCAGAGGAAAGATTAAAGTGAGAAAGATTAAAATAGCCGCCTAGAGCACTAAAACCGTACGGCCAAAAGGGAAATTAACGGAGGAAAGTAAAAGGCGAGAGATTAAAAATTGGCAAAACCCGAAGAGGAAGCAAGGCGTACGGCCAAGGGTGAAGGACAGTAAGGAAAAAAATAAAATAAATAGGAAACCTCATACCGTACGGCCAATTGAAAAAGCCACAAGTCGGCGACAGGAGCACAGAGAAGACGAAGGAAGGACGAATCCGCACAAGTTTATAAGTTGGCGAGGCGTACGGAGAACAGAGAAGGAGAACGTACGGCTTCAGAGAACAGAGAAGAAAGTCGTACGGCATCTAAGATTTCACACTCAGCACAATCCGCCAGAAGGGGAAATCATACGGCATCTGAAGGATTTCAAGGACGTACGGGGTTCTATTTACCAGACAGCACGCCAGAGGTTGAAGCCTGTGGAGGACGTACGGCATTCACCACTCGTACGGCGCTCAGAACTTGGCATCATACGGCATCCAAGAGACCTCCAAACCGTACGGTATTGTCACCTTTTCCAGTATTCATTTTATTTGCCTGTGGAAATCGTACGGCCTTTGCAAATTGAGAAGTTGTCAGTAGAAACCGTACGGCCCTTGCCTCTGAAAAAATTTGTCAAGTCTTGCATCGTACGGCTCTTCCAGAGTGAAATTGGTGCCAGAATTGAAACCGTACGGCATTATTGCCTCAGAGAAATCCGTACGGCATTAGCACCACAGGGAAATCTGTACGGCATCAATTGCCTCAGAGAAATCCGTACGGCATTAGCACCACAAGGAAATCCGTACGGCATCAGTTGCCTCAGGAAAATCCGTACGGCCTCAGCACTACAAGAAATCCAGATTTGTATCACCGCCTCGGGAGAACTGCACGTCTTCAAAGACAACATCACCAGGGGAGAACTGCATACCAAGCACGTCCGCCTCTCAAGAGAACTACACTACCAAAGACAAGTCCGCCCCCGACATCCACACAGTATCACTCGCGACAAGTCTCAGAGAATCCAGACGTTCAAGACAGTTCCGCCTCAGAGTAACCAGACGGCCAAGATCGAGCAGTAAGAACCGCATTTCAAGACGTACTGCTCAGGGAACTTGTACCCACCCGCAGCACTCTTCAGACAGGTCGGATTTTCGTAATATTAACAAGACGTCTGGGGAGTTCCACACTGCATGCCTATTCATCCAAACCACATTTACTGCGCATCATCTCAGCCTCAGCCTCCCTCAGCCTCTCGGGCACTCTTGGCGGGGCCGGCAGCCTCTAAGTAGCCTGGGCACTCTTCGATTTGCCGCGCTGGTACCAAGGCCACCGGCTGCTCGCGTGCTTGGCACTGCGCCACCGGCCGGCAGCTTTTGGCATCAAGGCCACCGACAAGCCTGTAGCCTGCACTGGCAATTTCACCCCGATGGGCTCAGCTTTTGGTACTTTGCTAGCTTTTCACCGAGCGCCTGGCAAGCAATCCGAGGCCATAGTTTTAGCCCGAGAGCGTAAAGTCGGCTGGAATCGCCGAACTAACAGGAAAATGGACAAGGGCAAGAAACCGATGCAGCACCAGCCAAAGGTAGCCTCGGCTGCGAAGAGAAAAAAGATGGATGCCGATATTGACACGATGACATGGGAGAACCTGACCGGCAACGAGTGCAAGCAATGGTGGCGAAGCACTCCGGACGACCACTCTCTGAAGGTTGCGCTTCGACACGCTCGGGTGGACAAGGCTGTGCTCGTGCCCTTTTTCAGTTCTCGGGAGTTCGAGCCTTGGCTGAAGGCGATGGTGGAGAGCTACTGCAGGCACACGCACAAGTCCGTCATTGATTACAGAGGTTGCCAAGTGACCGTCTCATTCTGGCCTCAGGACTTTGAGCGAGTGTTCGGCGTCCCAGCTTCAGGAATAGGGGTTAATAAGCCCAAGAAAATGACGCAGGAACACAAAGAACTGCTGGTCAAGCAAGTGTGCCGAAGCGACTTGTCAGCCGAAGAACAGCGTACCATATGGAATACTGGCAATCGAGGCCTCCGGAAGAGTCACCTAGCAACGGCAGAATGGAAATGTTTGCTTGACCTGATGAAGTGCCGACTCACAGGGGCTAGCCGAGCGTCGGACATTGCCTTATGGCAGGTGGATTTCATGGTCGGACTTCGGGTTGGCCGAGTATACAACTGGGCGAGGCTACTCACGGAGCGGATAAGGGATTTTCTGGCGCAGAGGCATAAGGCCTTCTATATGACTCAGCACGCCATAGCTCTCTTTTTGGATGCCGTGCACACACAGGTGCCCGAGGGCAATTGGGGTCGGTTGCGGCCACTCACTCACCTGGACCCGGGATGGCCTACCGTATTCTACTGGTCGGAATTGGAAGCAAAGCAAGCCGGCGAGGGCACAGCCTCGGGGAAAAAGAGGAAACGGAAGGAGGCATCGGTGGAAGAGGAAACATCGGAGGAGGAGGCCTCAGAGGAGAGCGATGCATCGGACAGAGAGGAACCTATCGACTTATCTTCCTCGCCATCGGAGTCGAGTCCACCGGCCGATGAGGAAGTATCTGTTGCCATCAGGGGTCAGGAGGCTGGCGAGATTGACCTACCAGTATTGCAGCCGGCAGGATTCACTCTTCCGACACCGCCAGCCAGCCAGAGCACGCACTCGGTCACGTTCACCCTCCCCGTTGCACCAGTTGGAGCCGGACGGATGTTGAGGGTAGCCGCTTCACGGCCGGGAGCATCGCCAGGGTGGGCACCTCTCGCCACCACATCACAGGGGGCAGTTACCATATCAGCAGCAGGTTCCACTGCCTCGGTGGAGATATTGCCGGCAGTTTGCTCTCTTACACCACCATCAGCATCGGCAGCCACAAGAGTGGCAACCTCGGCAGGAGTTAGGGGAATGACTGAGGCCACGGAGGAGACGACTCCCAACCCCAGGAGCACCCGGGGTAGCACAGATCGACAGTTGGCTGGGGTCGGTGGGCCTCACTCTCGACGTGGACGAGCAGCCAGCCGAGCAGCCAGACGAGCAGGAGAAGAGTCCCTCGGAGGGACAAGGGGATAAGGAGGGGCCGATCATTCACACCCAGCAGAGTGAGACGGCCAGGATCGGCGAAGACACACTTGCACTCCCGGAGGCGAGCATAGCCGAGGCACCAGAGACAGCCATTCAGGAGCCTCAGCCGGCAGACGGGGAACAACCTCAGGAGGAGACGGAACATTGCATACCTTCGGATGATGAGGAGGACGGGGAGGGCGCCTCCACAGAGGTCTTCGTCGTGGAAATGTCTCAGCCAGACCCGTCGGATCCGGTAGGCACAGTACAGAGATATGTGGAGGAGCTCGAGCACATGGGCAGACTGATGATCCGCGTGGGACAGGTTTCCAGGGATCTGAGGATTGGCCGATCACCTTTAGTAGGCCAGGAGGTTCACCGAATTCGGGGATTTGTGCAGATGGGTTGTGAGGCGGAGTTTGCCCGGATATTTGGCGAGGGGTGGCCAGCAGGAGAGACTCCCGCTATGATGAGAGCCTGGCGGGGTCGGCCACCGAGGCTAGTGGGACGGGATGCAGGCGTCTTGGAGAGTCTATACTACATCGAGCTGGCATTCCGAGATGTTTTTCTTCTGATGAAGCGCCAAAGATTTTCCACTGATGTGGCAGTATCTCGCCGAGTGGATGCCTACAGACTTCTTCAGCGGGTCAAGGATGAGTCGGCTGCGACCATCAAGAGCATTCAGGAAAACTTGACTGAGCAATCTCAGCTCGCCAGTGACAGGGGAGCCCGATTGGAGATCTTGGAGCCTCGGGTGACAGCCTTGGAGGAGGAGGCACAACAGAAAGAGGCAGCCTGGCAGCAGCGACTGACAGCATTGGAGGACCAGTTAGCTGCCAAAGAGGTAGAGTTGGTGGCCAAGAATGCCGAGGCAGAGCAGGCAAAGAGCCAATTGATGGAGGCAGCCCGGATGGTGAAGGCGGCGAGGGAGAGGGAGATCCTGGCAGATCGGCAGCTTCGTACACGCACGGAGGAGTTGAGGCGCCTGAGAGCAGAGCATTCTTCCACCACTCCGACGTCATCGGTGCATCCAGGGACGCACTCCCTTCCCCCTACCTCTCAGTAATCTTATCATGTTGTATCTGTCGTCTGGAAGACGACTTTCTTTTTGGGGGGGATGATGTTAGTCAGATATTTTACTTGTTGTCGTTTGCTTGTTGTCGGCCGTAGTTGGCCTCGGCCGTAGTTGGCCTCGGTCATACTCAGCAGTTGTCAAATAAAACAATAGTTAGGGAAGAATAATAATGTCATGTAATGTCATGTACTCTCGGCAAAACATGTTCAGATTAGTGTTAATGTAATGATGTTATGAAACGTCGTGTCAGTTGGTTGTCTAACCACCGCCGAGCGTTATATGTAGTCGGGTGGGAATAGTCAGAAGAGATACTGATGCTGCTAATGATTATAATGTTATGTGATGCTATTGATGATTCCACTCTTTGTACATGATATTTCCTGAGAATGAATAAAGCTTTGGCATTTTCCTATGATATCTTTTAGTGTACTGTTTAATCCTATGTTCTGCATATTACACGTTTGCCAGTAATTAGAATCCTATTCCGTAGGCAAACAACTCCCACCAAATCACAGCACTTTAAAACTAAGCCTGGGTGAAGGAGACAGGGGACACTGATACCTCTTAATGGGCAGCGATTCCTAAACAAGACCAGCACCACTTATTATTATGCAGTGATTCCACAAGGAATTAAATAATTAATAAAGTTTTGAGGCAGCGATTGGGAATAAAATAAAATAACATTAAGTTTGAACAAAAATTCATAAACTTTGGAAAGGAGATGTCTATTCCAAAGGGTGCAACATTTCATGAAGATATGTGGATATATAAGGGAAGTCAAATCATTTATAAAAGGCATCAATCAGGCAGATTGGGAAAAAGAGAAATAAGAATAGGAAATTATAAGAAATCTATTGGAATAAATATTATTTCTAGCAAGAAGATTATTGGGAAGTAAGTTTTAAATATAATTAGGAATAACTATATGTATATGTGTGGTGTGTGCGTGCGTGCGCATGCGCGCGCGCGCGCGTGTGTGATCATGCGATAGTGCTACTTGCAGAAATTATTGATCATTGTGAGTAATCTAGATGCTTCCTTGGTTATAAATATGTAATAATAGATTCATATGATAGTCCATTTTGAATTTAGGAAAAACAGATTGCAAATAGGAAGGACAGCCAGCCTTCCAGGTTCATGAGAGATGAATGATGGCCGGCCTTCGTGCTCTTATCAAGTATGACACCCAGAGATGAAATGGGTGACCAACCTTCCATGCTCATGGGCTGGGGGGTGGAATTGACCAGAAATCCTTCCACGCTTCCGAGCTTGATCAAGGAGGACGGCCAACCTCCAAGGTGAACAGATGTTAACATGGCTTATGATTTAACATCAATTTCTAGTGACTAATATTGTGTGCAGCTCCTAAACAAGGATTTATCTTATAAAGGGCATTTCAATTGGTAAATGTATTACATTTCTTATTTTAATTGGAATTGTGATTTTAGGGAAAATTTAGAAATATCCCCAAAGGGGACACTACAATTGGTATTAGAGCCTTGTTTTGCCAGCCTACGGGATGAAAGATAGTTGATGCAACTAGGCCAAAGGGCTCAAAGGGCATTGGAAAGGGAAAGAAGACAACTTGTAGGAAGTAACAACTTTATTCAAAGTAATAAAATGGGTGAACAATTGGGAGATGAGTTGATGGCTTTCATGGAGCAAAATGGGAAGACAACCCAATTACTCCTACAAACGCTTCAAAATATAAACAACACAATTAACACTCTAAGACCCAACCAAACTAATGGGAGGGATGCCACTTCTAATCATACAAAAAATGACAATAGAGCTCCACTAGGGTCAACACCTATGGTAACCAAACCATCTTTCTTACCTATAGAGGGACCATCAAGAGAGGAAAAAGAAATCAATCCACCAAACAATAACTTCAATGAGTATGCAGCAACTTACTCAAGACTTGACCCTAAAATTAAGAGGAATATTCTACTTAGAGAGTATTGTGAAACTGGAACAAGAAGTAATCCCTAAACAGAAAGGGGTCAACCTAATAAAAATTTAGGTCAAAAGGTGGGTAAAATGACTCTCCCCAACTTTGATGGGTCAGGAAAGGTCACCGCTCATTCCTGGATCCAAAAATTGGACACATATGTATCTCTTAGTCCCATATCTGAAGAAGATGGCATCAAATTTGCCATCTTACATTTGGAAGGGTTGCACACAATTGGTAGCACCATGGTTTGATTACCCAAGGGCACCAAAACATAACAACCTATGATGAATTCACACAAAGGCTTATGGATCAATTTGACCAAAAACATCCTAAAAAACACTTTAAAGAACTAACGCAATTAAAACAAGGATCCGTAGAAGACTATATAACTAAATTTCAAAAGGTCTCAACCATGGTACTTGGGATTATGGAGAAAAGGCTAACTTACCTATTTATTGAGGGACTATCAGAGTCAACTCGTGGTTTAGTGAGTGCTTTTAACCCCAGATCTCTTCAAGATGCAATTCAAAAGGCCCTAAGATTAGAAATCACACCAACAAAGGAAAAGAGCCAATCCAAGAACATACCTTCAAGATCACAAAACCAACCCCCTTACAAAAGAAACTAGCAACAAAAGTCATTACCTTCTCAATCACACACAACATGGGAAGAAAGGGCAAAACTTTGAAGAAGGGGATTGTGTTTTGAGTGCAAGGAAAAATGGGAGGCGGGACATAGGTGCATAGGGAGAGGAAAGGTACACAACTTAAAAGCAATATCAGATATGGAGATAAGTGAAGAAGAATATGAAACCCCAAGGAAGAAAAGGAAACAAGAAGATGAAGAAAATGCAAGTGGTACATTAGCCACACTTTCAAGGGCAGCCAAGTGTTCTAAAAGGACAAAAAGTGATTATCCTAATGGATAGCGGTGCCACTCACAACTTCATTGACAAAAGTCTTGTGACAAGAATGAAATTAGAAATAGAAAATTTTGAGGGTTTCAAAGTGGTCATGGCAAACAGATTTACTACTCCATGCACACAAAGAATCTGACAACTAAGTATTACCTTAGGAAGACATCAAATCAAGGAGGACTTCTACGTGGTAAACATGGGTGATACCGAAGTGTTGTTAGGCATCCAATGGTTGCACTCCTTAGGGAGATATTACCAAGACTTCCAAAAGATGGACCTTTGTTTTCAACACAATGGCCAAGAGGTGATCTTACAAGGTTTATCTGATGGGACCCCAAGGGTAGTATCATCCAAAAGAAGGGAGAGAACCTTTAGACATGGTCAAGTAGAATGGGCTGCACAATGTATGATACTTGACAGATCTTTAACCAATAAAGGAAAAACTATACATGTAGACATCCAACCTATCTTGAACAAACACAAAAAATATTTTAGTGACATTCCTCCAAGACTTCCATTAAAAAGGGGCTTCGAACACACTATTGAACTTGAAGAGGGGGTGAAACCCGTTATCACTACAACCTATCGATATCCAAGAAAATATAAAGAAAAAATCAAGAAACCATAAAGTAATTATTGAATATATAACATATTTGGCCTAGCTCTAGCCCCCTTGCTTCCTCTATAGGATTAGTAAAAAAGAAAGATGGAACCATGAGGATGTGCATTGATTATAGGTCCCTTAATAAAAAGGCCATTAAGAACTGTTACCCCATTCCTAGTGTAGATGAACTTATTGATTAGCTTCATGGGGCAGTATACTTCTTAAAAATCGCCCTTTTAGATGTCCAAATTTGGAGGATGTCCAACTTTTAGATGTCATTTTTGGACACTTTGAGTTCCTTCTCTTGCTTTTCGAACTAACTAATACCTCTACTACTCTCCAATCTTGAATGAACCACCTTTGTAGCAAACAACTACGAAAATTCCCCTTGGGTATGCTTCAACGACATACTGATTTATAGAAAAACTTGGGAAGACCACCTAAGACACGTAAATGAAGTGTTGGGGATACTTGAATAGCAATCATTATTTGCCAAAATGTCCAAATGCCAATTTTGATTGGAGGAAAATGTAATGTCCCATTTTTTATAGTAATGAGAGAATAATATTATTTAATTCTCAGAAGTTAAAAATATTAAAAAAAGAGAATTAAATAATTATTATTTAATATTATTACCTAAAGTTAATTAAAGATAATAATTAAATAATTTAATAATTGCTCAAAACCGTCAATTAATTTTATAAAAGGAGTTTGGGTTTTGGGGAAAAGTGTGAATGATTATTATTCTCTTCAACATTAATATGAGAGTTTCTCAAATTTGTTCTCAAGATGGATGCCTAGGAAAACCATTTTCAGTGGTGAAACCATCTGCTCTAGATGGTCTTGGAAGAATCAATCAGATTCTTTAGTTGGATTACACTGAAGTTTACATTTGGAATTTGCAGTGATCAACATGTTTGAATAATCCAGTGGAAAATGCATACATATTCTAGGTTGATTGAAAAATTAAAAATATTTCTAGAGATTTTCTTACTGTTATAGTATATTCATTCAATGATTGAAGATATTGGCGATTCTTATTGTATTTCAATATGGGTGTATAGATATATATCTCTATGTGAGCATTGGCATGAATTATTGGATGCTATTTGGTAACTACAAGTTGTTAATCCAAAGGGATTCTAGATTCATTTAATTATATCTGCCATCTACTTCAAAAAGAAAACATTTTTATACTCAGACTGGCTGATGCATTATTTATTCCGAGTCATTTGTGGTCTGCCGTATAAATCCTCATGGCTAGGTCGAATATATCTTTTGTTGCTATGAAGCGACAAGAATCACTATATATTATTATTGTTATTTTACCGCTTCCACATCATGGCACATAGCAAAGTATATTAGATAAATGTTATCGGGTTCTTTGGCAATCCATTATTTCTAGTGATTCATATTGATTGATCAAGACAATGATAGCACTGTCGTATTACTTACTGAGTCTGTCATATTACTTGGCATATCAATTGTAATACTAAGGGGCCAACAGTTCATATTGGATCATTCTATTAGTGAATTCTTCATAAGTATTGACAAGGTTATGGTCGAAAGTGACCAAACCATGGTACCACCATTCATGAGCAGCTCCCTCCAAATGTAATGTAGCAAATTTGATGGCATCTTCTTCAAGCATAGGTCTCAAAGAGAGGTAGTTATCTAGCATTTGCACCCAAGACCTAGCTATACATTCTCCACTTCCATCAAAATGGGCCAATGTCACCTTCCCAAGAGCTTGCTGGAAATCAGTCATTGGAGCTACAGGAGGGCGGTGTTTGTTTCTCCCACCATTTCTTCTATTACTTTGATTCATGAATTGATCAAAGGTCCACTGTTCTCTGAGATCAGGAGGTAATGTAGAGTACTCCATGTATGCTTGCCTAGCATCATCTGCAAAAGGTGTTGCAGCTTCCACTTGTTGTTCTTCCCTTGGTGTGAAGGTAGGGAAGAGAGAGGTCTAGAGGCTGATCCTCTATTAGTTACACTATCTCTCCCATTGACCTCTGTATTATTGCCATTAACACCACTATTCTCTCCTTTACGATTGTTTTGATTTTGAAAATGATTTTGATTTGGTATTGCTTGTTGGTCCATTCTTCCTAGCTAGCAAGCGGGACATCATGTCAATCATCCCATCAAACTTCTTTTCTATCTGTGCTTCTCTTTCATCCATGTTCTGCCTGTTACTATCTGACATGTTTTCAATTGTTTCTTCAAACCCCTCAACTGCTTTGCCTATCTGTCTTAAAGCCTTTGAAAGAGTATCTGCCTTTGGAGTTGGTGGGAATTGGAAAGGCTGATTTCTTGTTTGACTTCTAGTGTATGGCCTTTCACTCATCTGACAACTGAAATTTGGTGATCACAGGATGGCAGAATCGTGGCTCTAATACCACTGTAAAGAGCCTTACCCAAACTATCATGAATTTCTTCATTTTGCTGCCTTGTGATTTTTGTCAAACAGTTTGTAGACGAAGAATTGTCTTGCTGTTATGGCGTTTCAGTTTGCTGATATGTGTGTTTTTCTTGAACATAAATGATGCAACTTGACTTGAAAGAAATGCTAAATGACCAAAGCATGAAATAAAGATGAAATGCAATTGTTTTTTTGTATTTTTCGAATGCAATAGATGACAACAGCTAATACAAATTGACTCCTACAGCCAATTGACAATTTGTCAAACAATTGGCATGCAACCTGGTATGCTGATTATAGTTACTCTAATATTGACATTTCATCAAGCATGTTGTATGCAACATCCGATTTCCTTTACTGACTGTAATTTTCAGTACAATGATATAATGTCTTGCCACTATTCTTGACATACAAGGAGATGTGAATTCAATGCCAATCAAATGGGGAATTAACACCTACAGCTGTAGCTATTTTCAATGCAAAATGCAACAATATTGACTGAATATTACAATGCAAAACTTCTGTTGAAGTACCAAACTAAAGCAATACAATAACCGATAAAATCCTGGTTTTTGAAGGCTGCCTGAGCATAAGAGTTCAATTCTCTTTGATAGTAGTAATTGTTGAGCCCTCAAGATTGCAGCGCCTGGTCTCTGCACCTCCCAGCCAAGCTCCCTGAATTTTATTAGAATTTATTTTGCCTCCTAGACAAAAATCACACCTCCTATCAAGCCATCCCTGTCTCAACCAGCTGATGATTTATTTTGAAATCTAGACCACCTCCCAGCCGTCTATCTCAGCATCATATATTAATTCCATATCCTCTTAGATGTGGCGCACCAACTTGGAAGTGAAATCGTTGCAAAAAGAGACCCTTTGTCTGAAATTTGAATCTTCAAGAAGCTGCCAGCATGTTCCTTGGTTTCTGATTTTTGAAGCTAATCACAATATGTGCAAATCGACCAAGATGGACGAAGGCTTCCAATACAAAAATGCCACAACTCCAACTCCAATTGAACCTTAGCAAAATTGGCCAACGGCCACAAATTTTGGAACAAAGAAAGGACTGAAGTATCCTTCCAATTTGCAACCCTTCGGTAGATATTGCACTACCTCAGTTATGCCAATCTATGGGAGTTTTTGTTCCCAAAGACAATGCTGATATACTGCAGAAACCCTTGGCTCCACAAGTGCTCATAGAATGCAAATGTCAAATACTGGATATCCCCAAATGACCCCCTTAAGATCCTTTTATAATATTCCAGTGAGGTCTCACACACTTGACTTGCCAATGTGGGATAAAAGAAATATTTTATTATTTTAGTGACTCTATGATATAACTTTTTATATTAGGTCACTGTATTAAATTAATTAAATATAAGGTTACTTTTTCATTTTTAATTATTTAATAACCTTATAAAATAATTAATTTAATAATTTCTCCCTTATTTCTCCAATTAGCCTTTGGGAGCAAAAAGGCTAATTAACATCATCATGATGGCCCTAAGAAGGTGACATTACATAATTATCCTAGACGGCAATCATCATATGAGTAGCGGCTCCAAAAGGAATTAATTCCTCTTTATAAAAGTTGTGGACCAAGAATCAACAACGGCGATTCAATTCACAAAGCCATACGTTTCAACTTCAAAGTCTTAATACTCTTGTTAACTTCAAGTCTTTGAATCCATTCAAGAGATTAACATTCACAGGCGCCTCTTTTAGTATATACTACTGGGAATGACGGAAAAGACAAAGCCCAAACCATGTGTTTATGCAGCAATCTCTAATTTCCTTGGCAGCAGTTCCTTAACTCCTATCTCCACGATTCACCTGGAATGAGCATCGACTAGCTGGTGACTCCTTTTAATATTTCGATTCCCTCACAAAATGTTGCGTCAGAAATACTTCAGTTCTTTGAATAATTAAATGCTATTTCTATTGCCCCCTTAGATCATAGTTTATACAATGTCTTTTCCAAATGCTACAATTTTAAAAGACTAATCATCTATGCGCATTGTGTTGACTTTTCACAGTAAAACAGGATGTCAATATTCCACCGCTTTGCTTCCTAACTTCAAACTCCACTACAATCCCATCACTATACCCAATTTAGCTGAAGTAATACAACTCTCAGATTTTTGCCACTAGTCTCTTCAACTCATACGACCATAGAAGTTTAATATCATTCCCGACTACAAATTCAATACCATTAATATTTATATTTGTTAGAATAATTTATTATTATCATATTATTTAATGGTCAATGTTAATGTAAGATTAGTTTGGTCGTTACTGTTGCTACAGTAACACAGTTAGGTAGATATATTTATTATCTACAGTAGTTTCATCTTCTATATATTGTAACTTTTCTTTATGTTAATACAAGAAGTGATTTACCATTTCATGGTATCAGAGCAGAAAAACAAACCCTAAAAAAATTCGTGGGCTTTATAAAAAAAGTCATAATTCGAATTTTTCTTGTGCTAGGGTTTTTGGGCGCGTGTTTTTTTTCTGTTCATGACCGCCAAAGCTCGTGTCTCATAAAAACGCGATTTTCAGATCTCTCCTGGCCGCGATTTTCTTCTGTTCTTGGTCGCGTTTTGTCCTTTGCTGGGCACGCGTTTTTTAGAAAGCTTTTACCAGCGTTTTTTACTGCTAAAAGTCGCGTCATTTTTCTGGGCGTTTTTTCATCTGGTTACTGGCCGCGCGACCTAGGAACTGCAAAGTCTACCCGCGTTTTTTCGTCCTCCTGTGCGCGATTTTTTCTGCCATTCTCTGTGAAATCGCGTTTTTTTAAAGGACGCGTTTTTCTGCCATTTTTGGCCACGATTCTTTGCTTTTCAGGCCGCATTTTTTCACTGTATCTGGTCACCTCCTGGTTTCCTAGGGTTTGGTGTCTATTTGGCCAAATTTTCGTGCAGATTTGAGCCATTTTTCTGCATTTTTTATGGTTTTCATGGCTGGCTAGGGTTTCTGAAAGTCGACTAGGGTTTTAATCCTTTGTTTGAAGTCGAAAAATTATTTTTGTTTCAGATTCCTTCTGGGTTTTCCGAGATCTCAACTGGGTCGTCATCCATTTTTTCTGGGTACCTCGTTTTATGTGCCTCAAAATTTGTGCCTCAATTTGAAGTCAAATTTTTTTTCTGATCGCAAATTCCTTTTGGGTTTTGCGAGATCTCAACTGGGTTATCACTAGATTTTTCTGGGTACCTCGTTTTCTGTGCCTCAAAATTCGTGTTGTCAAAATTTTCTGGGTATTCTTTCATCCTTCTGGGTTTTTGTTTATCTTTTCTGGGTTTTCAATAAAACCTCAAAATCCGTGTTCGGATTTCTGTATTTCTGTTTTCTTTGCATTATCTTGCCTTCCCCAGTTTGACCGCGAGGTACGTGATGGCATCTCTCACGAACATAATGCTCGAAAGCAGCCAGAAGTTCAACGGGAAGAATTACAACACCTGGAAGCAGCGTATGCTGACGATCTTTGAATATCGTTGTCTCGATCAGGTCGTCTTGGGGCACTCACCTCGACCCACTGTAGCCGGAAAAGATCAGGATAAATGGGATGAACGCAACCGGGAAGCCGTCATGCTCATCAAGCTTTCCGTCACTGACGATCAACTGCCACAAGTGTCGTCAGGAAAAACAGCTACTAAGGTATGGACAACCCTGAAGGATCTCCATGAAACGTCAGATAAGAGTCGTGCATTTTTTCTTAAGAACATGCTTTTTTCAATAATGATGGACGAGAAGCACACCACTCTTCAAGAGCATCTGACGAAGATCACAGAGATTAGCGACCAACTGGAAGCCATTGGACGAAAGATGGAGGAAGAGGACATGGTCGTCATTACTCTTAGAGTTTGCCAAAGTCTTATGAGCATTTCATTGAGACGCTCAATATTACTTCAACAAACGTTGACTTGAAGTTTCCAGACTTGTGTAACAAGCTTCTACAACAAGATCGTTGGAGACAGCAGTTTGGAAGCAGTACCAGTTCCTCCTCCACAGAACAAGCGTTCTCTGCCAAATCTTCTACTAAGAACAAAGGGAAGGCTCAGTCTTCTCAGCCGAAAGGCTCTGGTTCTTCACAGGACAGCAAGAAGAAGAATAACGTTCAGTGCAATTATTGCCACAAATATGGTCACATTAGGGCTGAGTGTCGCACTCGGTTGGCTTCTGAACAAAAGAAGCAGGGAGGATCTCAACAAAAGGCACATGTCGCCGAGCACACTGAGCAGAAAGAGTCTGCATTCTATGCTTTTATGGCCAAGAGAACTGCAGATCCAGTACATTCTTCTGCCTGGTATATCGATTCAAGGGCATCACAACATTTTACTCATCGTCGGGATTGGTTCACAAAGTTCGAACCCTTCTCTGATTCTGTCATTTTCGGAGGAGGAGAAGAGTACACAGTTGCTGGTAAGGGCACTGTCCATGATTCACTCAGGAGGAAGAAATTTGCTCTTTCTCGATGTCTACTATGTTCTAGGCATGGAACATAATCTCCTCTCCATCAGTCAGATCATGCGGCATTCTCCCCAGTTAGATGTTGTTTTCAGTTCATCCACCTGCAACATCGTTGATAGGGAGACTTGTACAACAATTGCGATGGGACTTGAGGATCATGGTCTGTATCGACTTGCTAATTCCGGTGATTCTCAAGAGCATGCTCTCGCAGCCCGAAGTACAACCATCAGCAAACTTTGGCATCAGCGTTATGGGCACTTGAATGTCCACTACCTCTCTCAGTTATCTCGGGAGGGTCTTGTTGCTGGTCTACCTGAGATCCAAACTAAAAATCATGGAGTTTGTGGAGCTTGTCAAGCTGGCAAGCAGCATCGAACACCGTTCTCGGATGGTGATTCTTGGCGAGCATCCAAGGTACTTCAATTGGTTCATGCTGATGTATGTGGACCGATGAACACTCCTTCTGTTACTGGGTCCAGGTACTTTTTATTGTTTGTTGATGATTTTAATCGCAAAATGTGGGTGTATTTTCTGAAACAAAAGTCAGATGTGTTCAGCACATTTCAGCAGTTCAAAGCCTTAGCTGAGAAAGAATCGGGTTCTCACATTGTTACTCTAAGGTCAGATAATGGGGGGGAGTTTTGTTCAACTGACTTCTCTACTTTTTGTGCTGCACACGGCATTAAGCGCCAACTTACCACACCCTACACCCCTCAGCAGAATGGTGTCGTTGAACGTAGGAATCGCACCATTACTGAAATGGCTCGTTCTATGCTAGAGTACAGAAGTGTACCTAAGAAATACTGGGCTGAAGCAGTCTACACTGCAGTCTACCTCCTGAATCGGTCACCTACACAGGCCGTTAGGAAGATGACTCCTGAAGAAGCCTGGTCAGGACATAAGCCTAAGGTGGGTCATCTGAAAGTCTTCGGTTCTACCGCTCATGTATGGATTCCAGACGCCAAGCGTGCCAAGTTGGACTCCAAGAGCCAGACACTTATGTTTACTGGCTACAGCGACAATCACAAAGCATACAGGTTGGTTGACGTGGAGACAGGTCGTCTCATATTCAGCCGTGATGTTGTGATTGATGAGACTACTGGTCCATTTGTTCCTACCACCAGTCCTGCGGATCAGCCTATGAAGGTTCCTGATGGGGGTGTTCGTCTTCCTCTTGGTTCCCATGATGGGAGGGCTTCAGAGCATTCTAACTCTGAAGATGAGGAGTCTACTGATCATGATATAGCACCACCTGATTTTCCTCAGGACTCACATCTAGATGACCTTGTTCCAGACATCCCAGACGATGCTGTTACTCCTGTTTCAGATGTTGGCACTTCTACTCGTCGGCCTAAGTGGTGGGCCAAGACTATCGGCGATCTTCATGATGACGTACTCATTGAGGATTGATCAACTCGTAGCAAGAGCAAGCAGCAGTCCACAGTCAACTTCGCTCTTATGGCCAACATCCACAGCATCTACGAGCCTCATACATATTCAGAGGCTAAAGGAATTCCAGAGTGGGAACAAGCTATGCAGACCGAGTATCATAGTCTTCTGAAGAATCACACCTGGGTTCTTTCTAATCTTCCTCCTGGGAAGAAACCTATCAGCTGCAAATGGGTTTACAAGGTCAAGTATCATGCAGATGGTACTTTGGATAAGTACAAAGCCAGATTAGTTGCTCGGGGATTCACACAGCGGGAGGGCATTGACTATGAGGAGACCTTCGCTCCTACTGCCAAGATGAGCACCATTCATCTTCTTCTCGCTATTGCAGCCCAATTTGGTTGGACAGTTCATCAGATGGACGTCAAGAGTGCCTTCCTCAACGGTGATTTGCAGGAAGAAGTCTACATGACTCAGCCTCTTGGTTTCAAGGTTTCCGGCAAAGAACATCAAGTGTGTAGACTCATGAAAGCACTCTATGGACTCGAACAGGCTCCCCGTGCATGGTACTTCAAGATTGATCAGTACTTGGTTGATCATGGTTTTTAGCGCAGCCCTTTTGACAGTAATCAGTCTGTCAAACACTCTGGTGATGATATTCTCTTTCTTGTTGTCTATGTTGACGATTTGATCATTACTGGCAGTTCAGCACATTTGATTGCAACAATCAAACAGGATTTGTGTCAGACTTTCGACATGACAGATTTGGGGCTTCTCCATTATTGTTTGGGTATTGAAGTTTGGTAGACCGATGGTAGCATCTTTATCTCTCAGTCAAAATATGCCAGAAGTTTGCTTGACAAATTCCGGATGCAGGATTGCAAACCTGCCTCCACACCCATGGAGAAGGGGCTGAAGTTGTCAGCGAACTCTGATTCACCTCCAGTCGATGAAACGACCTTCAGGCAACTAGTGGGTAGTCTCATCTATCTCACTGCCACTAGACCTGACATCAATTTTGCAGTGAGCTACATTTCTCGCTTCATGACAGCTCCAAAAGCTGATCATTGGATTGCAGCGAAGCGAGTGCTGCGATATGTTAAGGGCACTTCAGATTATGGCATTTTGTATGGCAGATGCAAGGATCCAAAGCTGATTGGTTACACAGACTCAGATTGGGTAGGTTCAGTGGATGATCGAAAATCTACTTCTGGGTATGTATTCAGTTTGGATACAGGTGCTGTAACATGGACCAGCAAGAAGCAACAGGTAGTAGCTCTTTCCTCGACAGAAGCTGAATATCGAGGAACAGTTAAAGCAGCATGTGAGGCAGTTTGGCTTCGTAGGATGCTTTCTGACATGCACATGTCACAAGCAAGACCTTCTCCCTTGTACACTGATAATCAAGGGGTGCTCAAACTGGCCAAAAATCCAATCTTCCATGAACGTACCAAGCATGTTGAGCTTCATTGTCACTACATTCGCCAGCTAGTAGAAGACGGATCAGTTCAGCTGCAGTATGTTCCAACAGAGGATCAGACTGCAGATATTCTCACCAAGTCTTTGAGCCCGGATAAATTTGTAAAATTCAGGGGGCAACTTGGTGTTGTTGATAGATTGACCATTAAGGGAGGGTGTTAGAATAATTTATTATTATCATATTATTTAATGGTCAATGTTAATGTAAGATTAGTTTGGTCGTTACTGTTGCTACAGTAACACAGTTAGGTAGATATATTTATTATCTACAGTAGTTTCATCTTCTATATATTGTAACTTTTCTTTATGTTAATACAAGAAGTGATTTACCATTTCAATATTTACAATATTCATCAAACCTGGAGCTCCTTTAAGTGACGCAGTAGGATGGCAAAGCCAATGTCGAACACCAAAGAAGCTCATCAAATTAATCATTTTAGCAGCAATGTTCACGCAACTTCTAGCTAATTATGATGATTGATATTATATGGTGATACTGAAATTTTACGATGTTGCCATCTCTACTATTTTAACTTTATCGTCTTTAATAATGGGCCCTTGCATATACTAGATCATTCCTTACAGACTTGAACAGTAAGATCACAATTTTGCTACGGTATGGAAATTCACTGAATTATGAAGCAGTTTTAATTGTCATTTTAACATTAAAATCCAATACAAGTCTTGAAACTTCAGAAATATAATCCAACCTCTTTATTCAAAATTTGTATTTCAAAGACTTCACAAATTTCATCAAAACTCCAACCATTTAAATCCAAGCGAGAAACCTATTTGACTTCTCCAGCAATCACCCAAGAAACGTCTTTCAATCTTGAAGGCGATATATTTTATGGAGATTTCCATCTCCACAAAGTTCTGTGGTGAACCTTGTTCAACCAACCAAAAACCAGTTCTCCAAAATCAAATCCAGCCTAACTACAAAAGGCTCTCTCCAATCTTTTATTCATTTCTAAACAATAACTACCAAACTTCTTGAATTCTCATTCTTTTCCCTTTTCCACTTTATATTTTAATTCTTTTGAGAATTCACTTTTAAAATGTAACTTAAGTAATTCACTTAACTTTTAATAAGTTAAGTTACTTTAACACCATTAAATAATTATTTTAAGTTGCCTTTATATTTTAACCTCCCTAACACCTTTAAATTAATTATTTAATTATATGCTAACTCAAAATTGGGGACATTACACAAAGGGGGAGATTGTTGAATATTTTGTCATTGATGTCAAAGTTTTTCTCTTTGTGTTTGATTGTATAAAGCGCAATTGGAGATTGTGAAATTTGTGAAGTCTAGTGCCAAGGCAATTTTTTGAGTATCGGAGTTTATAGAATTTCTAGACAAGAGTATGGGCATCAAAGATTTCATGTTGGTTGGGTGATGTCATTTAGACATCAAGGCATGGGTTCTTGGTGGTATATTTCACTCATTGTTGGGTGCTCAAGTTTCCTCTGCTAGGCGATTGGTATTCTCAAAGTTTTGGAGCAATCACTTTCCTTGAGAGCTGGGTGTTGAATCAAGAGGATTGTTAGTGTATTAACCTAATGGTTGGCGTGAGAACTGTTACATGCTGGGCATGATAAATTTTCCTCCATTTGTTGGGTGCTTGTATCCTTCCATAACTGGTGTGTTGTCCCTATTGCTGGGCGAGATTGGCAGATTTATGATTTGGGGTCTGAAACAGCAACAACAGAGTGAGCAGTGGGCATATTTTAAACTCAAACCAAACTCAAATTGTAGTAGGAGAGTCATTCATAGCTAGGGCGATCTTGTAGCAACTTCAGACAAGGAAATATGAGTAAGAGAGCATAAAGTTTATGACCCAAACCTCCATCAACCACCTTAAGCATTTAAGGTTTGTACGTGATTTCATTAATGATTCACAAGCCGATACGTAAAGGAAAATTGGAGAATGGAGTTTGAAATTTGTTGTCTTTTATCGTGCTCATCTTATTATCATTG
This sequence comes from Sequoia sempervirens, assembly GCA_007258455.2. NCBI lineage: Eukaryota > Viridiplantae > Streptophyta > Pinopsida > Cupressales > Cupressaceae > Sequoia > Sequoia sempervirens. The sequence continues at coordinate 323,532 of VDFB02263527.1, forward strand.
CAGCACATTCAAGTGCAGCGGTGAATATGAAGCAGCTTTCTCTTCAACGAGGCAAAGACTTAAGTGAAGTTTTGGTCAGAGATATTTTTCTGCTTTGCAGTTACGTCGTCTTTGGTTTCACTATTCTTTGTAGTGGGTGGCTTATTTATGGCAATGTTTGTATTTTGAGTAACAACTCCTTCATTGGCTGACAGCTCCTTCATGAGCGACAACTCCTTCATTGGCATTGGCTATCTTTAGCTCGCAATTTTTTAAAATGTGTTGTAAAATCTATACCATGACCACAAAAATAAATTCTCTACCATTGTAACGTTTGTTCTGCATGAGATTAGTTTCTATGCCTTGTCACTATTTTGGTGGTCTTTGTGACAAAAAGTAGCAGACCATTTTTTCTGTTATGCTTTGAAAACAAGAGTCGTATGGTTTTCTATTTTCGGTATTGAAGTGTTGGTAGAGGTGATGCTATTTGAAGGCATTGTCTGAACCTTCGTAATTTTTATACTAGCAATGACAGCATTCATTTTGGAGACAAAAGAATTAAAAGTTGTATTCAAGAAGCATTCTCGATTAGTCTTGGATGTTGAACTTTTGCTGTTCCAAGTTTGTAAGGACATGGTTATCGAAATGTTCTTTTTATCCTTCTAAGGCAGAGGCTGTACAGTTCATATGTATGCCATATGCTGGTGCATTCAGTGAAGTATGAAAATCTAAGTGCAGAGATTTCAGTAGTGTCAATTTCTAAAATGAGTGTGTGTTAATGTTGCAAAAATCAGTTCTCTTGATTGCCCAGTTTGAATGGAGATGTGTTACATGAGGATGTTACGTGTTCTTGTATTGTGTAGTGGATTGAAGTGAGTTTGGGTAGTTTGATTCTGAAATTTTTGAGTTTGGACAGTGTTTATGCAAGTATGAGCCTCTTCAGTCAAGTGAAGAATGTGTTTGTAATCAAGAATGCAGCGTTACAAAGTGAATATTCTCAATGAGTTGGTGCTCACGCTGGAGTTGGTGCTTCATGGGAGTTGGTGCTTCTAGTGACTTGGTGCTCACTTTTGTAATCTGGAAATTGTAGTCTCCTGGGTTGTTGGTGCCCTTTGAAGTTAATGAAAGAAATTGTTTTGTCGTGGTTTTTTACAAGAAAGAGTTTTCCACGTGAAATTGGTGTTCTTCTTGTTGATGTTTGCTCTTACTGTTTTCATTGTTGATTCTTATGGTTTTAAGTTTTAAAGTTTTAAAATAATAATTAAGAGCCCCTCAAGTGGTTGATGTCATTTTCAAAGAAATTTTCAAATTACATGGTTTACCCAAAAACATTGTTAGCAACAATGATAGCAAATTCCTTAGTTTGTTTTGGTAAGAGCTCTTTAGACTAGCAAGAACTGAGCTCACCCCAAGTACAAGTTACCACCCACAAACCAATCGATGGACTAAGATTGTCAATAAATGGCTAGAGGGATATCTAAGAAACTATGTCATCGAATAAAAAACACGTGGATCAAATGGTAACACCTCAGAGAGTATTGCTATAACACTACCCATCATATGTCAATAGAAATGAGTCCCTTCAAAACCTTGTATGGGTATAAGGCAACCTCATTTGAAAATTTAATTCTCATCGAAAGTTGAGTGCCAAATGCTAGAGACTTAATACAACAAAGTGTAGATCTTATGAATACACTTAAAGATAATTTGCACCACGAGCAAAATCAACAAAAGATATATGCTGATCAAAATATAATTGAAAGGACTTTTGAAGTTGGGGACTTAGCTTTCCTAAGGTTAAAACCCTATAAGCAATCATCAATCAAAGGAAGTGGAGCCGAGAAACTCAAACCAAGATTCTATGGTCCTTACAAGATTAAAAGGAGGATCGGTGAGGTTGCTTACAAGTTGGAATTACTAGTGAGTAGCAGAATTCATAATTTCTTCCACCTGTCTCGCCTTAAGAAGGTACTAGGACAACACATTAGACCATGTTCAGAATTACCCCCACTCAATGACGAACGAAAATTGATTTTGGAACCTGAGGTCGTAATTGATATATGGAAAAGGAAGTTAAGGAATAAGACTATTCCTGAGTATTCGATTAAATAAAAAAACTTGCCTATGGAAGATGCAACTTGGGAAGGAACCAAAATCTTCGATCATCCCAATTTGAAATTGCTTGAGGACAAGCAATCTCAGGAAGGGTGGATTGTCCTGCCCCCGCCATGAAGATGTGACTCCCACCAAATCACAGCACTTCAAAACTAAGCATGGGCAAAGGAGATAAGGGACAATGATACCTCTTAATGGGCAGTGATTCCAAAACAAGACCAACACCACTTATTAATATGCAGTGATTCCACAAGGAATTAAATAATTAATAATTAATAAAGTTTTGAGGCAGCTATTGGAAATAAAATAAAATAACATAAAGTTTGAACAAAAATTCATAACCTTTGGAAAGGAGATGTCTATTCCAAAAGGTGCATCATTTCATGAAGATATGAGAATACATAAGGGAGGTCAAATCATTTGTAAAAGGCATCAATCAGGTGGATTCGAAAAAAAAGAAATAAGAATTGGAAATTATAAGAAATCTATTAGAATAACTATTATTTCTAGCAAGACGATTATTGGGAAGTAAGTTTTAAATATAATTAGGAATAACTATGTATGTATGTGTGTGTGTGTGTGTGTGTGTGTGTGTGTGTGCGTGTGTGATCATGCAATAGTGATACTTGCAGAAATTATTGATCACTGTGAGTAATCTAGATGCTTCCTTGGTTATCAATATGTGATAATAGATTCATATGATAGTCAATTTTGAATTTAGGAGAAATGGATTGCAAATAGAAGGATGGCCAGCCTTTCAGGTTCACGAGAGATGAAGGATGACCAGCCTTCAAGCTCTTATCAAGTATGCCACCTAGAGATTGAATGGGCGACCAACCTTCCATGCTCATGGGTGTTAGAATATTATATTCTTCTATTGTATAATGGTCAATTATATCTATTAGTTGTTGGTAGGTAGCTGGTAGGTAGACATTTAATGCCTACAGTATTTTACCTCACCTATATATTGTAATCTATTCTTCAAGTAATGTCAAACAATTTTTAGCCCAAAAATTGTTTCATGGTATCAGAGCCATACTGAACTCGTCTCCCTCATGGGAGGGCTCAAGATTCTGGGAAGGCTCTTTGTTGCTAGGCATTTTTTAATAAGTCTGTAATTCATGAAAAAAAAATTCGTGTGAGACTTTTGTGAAATTTGTGTAGCTCCTAAGAAAAAACGAGGGTTTTTACAATCTGCAATTTTCGTGGGTTTTTTAACCTGTAATTCGAAAATCTTATTTTCGTGTTTAAAGCTGCGATATTTCTGGTGTAGATTGCGTGTTCTGGTCAAAGCTTTCAGAAGTTCATTCGCGTTTTGTGCTGGCTTTCTGGTCGGATTTGTAAGCACAATTTTTTCTGAAATCGCATTTTTCTTAAAAAAACGTTTTTTAATCTTATGAGCTCGTGTTTTTTGAAGAAAAAATTCCGTAATTAGACGCGTTTTCTGAAAATCTTTTGGCCGCGCATGTTTTTTCCTTATTTCTGGCATTTTTTCAAAAAAATTATGCAATTTTTTTGAAGCTTTAATGGCGGCCAGGGTTCTGAAATTTTCGTCTAGGGTTTTGAACCCTCAGATCAAGTCAAAAAATTATTTTGCTTGCAGATTCCTTCTGGGTTTTCTAAGATCTCAATTGGGTTGGTCTTTAAATTTTCTGGGTACCTCATTTTTTGTGCCTCAATTTCAAGTCGAAAAAATTTTCTGATTGCATATTCCTTTTGGGTTTTTTGAGATCTCAACTGGGTCGATCTTCAAATTTTTTGGGTATCTCGTTTTTTGTGCCTCGAAATTTGTGCCAAAGTCTCAAGTCAGAAAAAAATTTCAATTTCAGATTCCTTGTGGGTTTTTCGAAATCTCAACTGAGTTGTTAGATTTTTCTGGGTGTCTCGAAGTTTGTGCCTTGATTCTGTGCAGATCTGTTCTAGTGGCTAGGATTCCAAACCCTCTGTTTTTCAGTCACAATCGATGGCTACCTGTTTCTGGGCTTCTGTAATTCACAGTGCTGCGTGGGATTCCTTTGTTGGGTTTTTTAAATATTTTTTCCCTTATTAAAAAAATAAATTAAAAAAAAAATCTGGGTTAAGGGTTTATAATTTTCTCCTCAAAAATTAAGGGTCAGTTCTTGTTTACCCTAGTTGGGGTTTCTGTTGTACAGGAGGGCTCTCTAGTTTCTAAAGGGTTTTACCGTTTTTCCTTAAAAACGATGATTTGTATGCTGATCCATGTTTCGGATTCCATGCCGGCTACTTTTTGGGTTTCTGTAATTCGCAAAATGCGTGGGATTCCTCTCTGGTTTTTACCGTTTTTTCCAAAAAAACAATGATTTGTAATCTTGGGTTTGGCGATTTTTTCCTCAAAAATCGTGGTTTGTTGCAGTCTGTTTTGGTCGCACCTCAAATTGCTGGGGTGAACATCTGCACAACTAGCTTCTTGCAGTCTGTTCTTGGGCGTCATGCTCCTATGCAAAAGTTTCAACGGTTTGCCAATTTATCCTCAAAATCGTGGCAACTGTTCTCAGTGTGTCTCTAGCAATAGGGAGGAGCAACTCTATTATCCAACGTCAAGTTGGACTTTTTGTGATGATTTCAAGTCAGCCGTTTTGCAAATTCTAGGAGGGTTGGTGGCAGACTCATCTCACGTGGCAGAGTCAGTGGCAGGCTCTTGTCTCTTGTTGCAGAGCATTCTAAAGAAGGGGCAACCTTCTCTGTTTTATTCTGGATGGTTTTTGGTACTCTTGGTCATCAACATTCTGCAGATCCAGGGAGGGTCTCCATAGTAGCAGAGTGTTCTAAAGAATTTGTGACCAAGTGACCTGCATATTGTTTTTTGTAGGCTAGTTAGACGATTGACCATTAAGGGAGGGTGTTAGAATATTATATTCTTCTATTGTATAATGGTCAATTATATCTATTAGTTGTTGGTAGGTAGCTGGTAGGTAGACATTTAATGCCTACAGTATTTTACCTCACCTATATATTGTAATCTATTCTTCAAGTAATGTCAAGCAATTTTTAGCCCAAAAATTGTTTCAATGGGTTGGGGGTGGAATGGACCAGAAATCCTTCTTTGCTTCTAAGCTTGATCAAGTAGGACAACCAGCCTCCAAGGTGAACAAGGGGATGGAAGCACGACCAACCTTCCATGCTCTTGCAATTCAAGGGCGACCAACCTTGAGATTGTGGTTTGCAAACATTTCCAACAAATTCCTAATGAGACTAATATAAGAATATACTTTGGAATGGCTATTGCTTTAATTGGATTTCAATATGAGTAATATTTATGCGATATCATCATGACAACTAATGTTTAATAAAAATAGATGTTAACATGGCTTATGATTTAACGTCAATTTCTAGAGAATAATATTGTGTGTAGGTCCTAAACCAGGATTTATCTTATAAAGGGCATTTCAATTGGTAAATTTATAAATGTATTACATTTCTTATTTTAATTGGAATTGTGGTTTTAAGGAAAAATTTAGGAATACCCCCAAAGGGGACATTACATGTTATTATTACTTTTATACATTTTTTATATCATATGTACTGTATGGCTTAATCCAGCCATACCAAACCTGAAAAAAAACCACCATAGCAGTAAACACGAGCCAGCAGTTTAGTTCTGAGGCAGCAAGATGTCCTTGGCCCAAAGAAAAACAAGAGATGTTCCCCAAGAAAGTCTAGATGTTTGGGGACATCCCAATTTTTTCAGGAGATAGAGGGGGCAGAAAGGAGATGTTTCATCCCCCTCCCGTCATCCCCAAGACATTTCAGACATCCAGGATGCCATGCTAGTCCCAGAGATGCATCTCAATATTACCCTGAAAATAATGGTGAAAGAGCAAAATCTTTCCCTAGCATGATGTGTTCCAGAATTCTCCGTTGCTCAACATCCCTCCATCCAACTATGTCTAGGGTTTTACTTTTAAGAATTGTGGCTTTATTGATTAGCTTAATTTCTGTAAGAGTAATATAAATTTTTAAGCAGCATTCAAATTTATGAAATTCATATGTTTTTCTATGGTTTGTCATACACTCATCATCTTTTTCACATTTTTATTGTTTTTCTGACCCAATATATGCAAATAAATTTGAAGACTTAGCACTCACACTGTTTCAAATCCTATTGGCTTCATTGGAGGTAACATATCTATGCAAGGTTGTAGTCAGACAGGATTTCAGCTCAGCATCAGGTTAGGCCACTTATCATGATGACATTATCAATAGTATCCCAGGATTAATTCCCTAGGAATCACTCAAGACCAGCAATTCAAGCAATCCTGGATTTATTGTGCATTTAAATTAAAAAATTGCAAAAGAAGGTAAAGTAAACATACGAAAGATGAGACATGTCAAGGGGGTGAATGGAGCGCCTGCGCAGCTGCTCGTTGTTGCATGTCCAATCATAGAATGGAGAGAGTGCAAAATAATCAAAGACAAAGTTTCTATCAAGCGGAACAGCATTAAGCCAGATCTGATCTCTGAAGCAGATGCCAGTCATATCAGTGCCAGGAGGAGAAGGAGGTTGCATTCCGTCTATTCCCATCATCATTCCCCCTGGTGGGGGAACTGGAGTTGCCGCCATTTTTCCTCAAATATCTTTGAATAAATACTACAATCACAAGATTCAAACTTTCAGTTACATATTCCCTTTTAATCCATAAAATTTAAAGAGAAATCTAGACTAATGCAAATTTTACTTTAATGAAAGATACAAAATCAAAAAGTTGACTCATTTGCCAAGTAAAATGAATTAGGAAACTTTTTGGTTCAGCCAAGCCAAGGGCTTGTAGTGTTATGATAATGGGGTACAAACTGCATGACCAAGGTTCGAAATACCACACTGCAATAAAGCAGTCCATAACCACAATTAACAAAGCTTAGTCACACAAACATGCTGTCCAAGCTTAACCCACAGTGCTTCAAATATGGCCCATAACCTCAACCAGCATTTACCACATAAGCAAATAATAGAAGGAAATAGTCTAACAACAAAAAAAAAAAGACTAAAGTTTACTTCTAAGCTGGAAACATGTTTTCCACATAGAAAAGGACAACGATTTTAAGCTAGTGAATAAAGAAAGCCCCAAGCCTCATGAAGCATGAAGCAAAAGAATATTGCAATGTAAAATAAATAACCATTCAATTGGTTGCGATGTAATGGTAATGAGTGGCATCTGTTAGAGTGTGACCCCAGTTGAAATCCTATATGAACAAGGCAGCCCATAACTCTGACATATGGTGAGATTGTAGTGTAAACTGTAAAAGCAATGGAGGTCATCCATAAAATTTTAAAAGCATGACCTGGCTTCAAATCCTCTCCCTGCAATAAGACAACCCATATTTCTAGCAGGCATGAAGTGACGTTGTGATAATAAGAACATGACCCAGGTTCAAATACTCTGACTGCAATAACACAGCCCGTAACTCTAGCAAACATGTTGTAAAGAAGACATTTATAAGACCACAAAACACATTCATTTTCTCTGACTGACATTTATATGATCATGAACCACATTCAAATCACCTAAAGCTGCAATAAGCCAGCCCCTAACCCTAGCAGACATGCAATAAGGTTGTGCTATATTAGTAATGAAGGACATTTGTAAGAAAGCAACCTGGCATTAAGCCTGGGGAATTCACTTGACAAAAGATGGACATAGCACTTGCATTCATGGGGTATAAAATACACCCTAATTTCATTTCTAACCTTCAAAATTACATTTTTGACACCCCCTTTGCATATACTATTATAATTAGAATACCTCCCTACTTATCCAGGCATCCTTTGTGCCTATCTTTTTAGTTACATTTTTATATCCCCTTATTATTTCTACCCCTTGTATTTTGCATAGAAAATGGCACATCCACCACTCATCCATTTCTCCAAACATTTAAAGTATTTTTATATCAATGTTTATTTTTGCACTTGCCAAAAGAAATTACTTAAATGTTTGCAAGTAAGTCTGAAGAGGCTCATTTTCTATAGCTGAAAATTTGAAGAAGTTCATGGTCTCTGCCTGTAAATTTGAAGAGGCTCATCTGGAACGTCCATAAAACTTTCACAATTGATCCAAGAAATGATCAAATATGCATCCTATGGAGATTTTCAAAGCAATCAATAAGCTTCAGGTGATGATCTCATGAGTATTCAGGCTCAGAAGAACACAACACTCATTTTCAATATTCTGCTATGTAGTACATTTGCAATTAAACATGTACTAAAGGAGTACCTCCTCACAAAGGAAGCATTCAATGGGCAGTTGATGAGAATAGATTTTGTTTCCTTCAGTCTTTAGTAGCCCCAGGGAAAATGATGGGATGTATTGCAGCACAATCTACTGGTTAACTGACTACTCAGATGGCATTGAATACTTTCCATTATGCCGGTGTTAGTGCCAAGAAAGTTAATCTAGCTGTTCCTTGAGTGAGAGAAGTTATAAATGTGGCAAAGAAATAAAAACACCATCACTTACAGTGTATCTAAAGCCAGAGATCAACAAGACAGAAGAAAGAGAAAAGAACGACCAATGTGCTTTAAAAAATTAATTGGATGCTTTCAGTTTCAGAAGGAAAACAATTTTCGTATAGTGTTAAGTTGTCTTGATCCAATTTGTCTCAACTATATGCAGGTTTTGAGTGTTTTGAAGCATATTACTGATAAGGAGTGTCAAATTGCCTAAACATGATTTTACAAGTGCTTCCTCTTCCCCCACCCCAGTTAGACCTTTAGTTATGATGGACACCACATCAAGGCGAGAGGTATTTTTAACATTTTCCTATTGTTTTCGACACAACATCATATCTTTAGTTCCAAATTACCAAATCTTATAAGCTTATTCTTTGTCAATCCTTTGTCAAAAATCACATTTCTGGAGACTAGCGTGTTTAAATATCATTCATACTTGAAAAGTTTTGATATAGTTCTTTCTTATTGTTTTGCAGCTTCACCTTACCTATTAGTGTGCTATAATTATTGCCCCATTTCTGGTGTCAATGGGAACTTTGTTTCCTGTGTCACTGCCATTACATTTCTGCTATTTATTTCAGACAACATAGCTTAAAAGTGTTAAAAGTCATACTAAGCATTGTTCAAACTGGGGCATACTTAACAATAGTAAGGTTCACAAGCATAATGTGGGAAAAAAACCGATAAGTATTATGACTGATTTTCAAACATCTTGTCACCTTGCTTATGAATTCCCAAAATGGAAACATGTCCGTCCATTATTTAAATGTGTGCTTTTCGTCTTTTACCTTCAAACACTACCCATATCACTTGTGACAAGATTTACTTAGTTTTAATGTCATGAATGCCAAAACCCATTCAAATCTTTCAAACTGGTGAATTGTAATTTAAAGTTGTCACATGAATTCGATGCAATGTCCCCATTTCTAGCCATATGGCTTCATGAGCTTTTGGCAGTTTTGGAGTTTTCCCCTAAGCTTCGAAGTGAGTTGGAGAGAACTCCAAAGTTCTTGGAGAGCACAGGTTCAGCCTTTCTTGATTTCCATTGTTGGCATTGAGCTCGATGGGTGTTTTTTGGATTGTTGTGACGCTTTTTGAAGCGTTTTCAGACTCCTGGGGTGTTCCCCAAACTTCTTGGAGAGCACATCTATTTTTTAGTAAGTCTTCGAGTTGGCACCTATCATCATCCCTCAACTTTAGTTACATCTTGACATTATCAGAATTGCTTTTCGAAACCTTGGCAGTTCTTTCCACAACTCAAATGGAGTATTTAAAATATACATTAAATTTATAATGTTAAACATTAAAAGATTTGCTAAGTGTTATATTTTATTAAAGTGATTTTTTCCCCTCAAAAGTGGATGCTTAGGCATAAAGGATCTTTTGCATGTAATGAATTATTTAATTCGAAAAACGCAAAAAAACATTCTTTTCAAAAACAAAAACAAAAAAATGTTTTTTCAAAAAAACAACGAAAAAACAAAAAACATTTTTTTGAAAAAGCGACGAAAAAGTTATAAAAGGAGGTTTGGGGCTCTCATTTCTCCTATGCTGAAGATTTCTCATACTATTATGCTATTGGATTGAATCTGCGAGTTCTTCCATGATCTTTTGAGGACGAAAACCCTCATTGGATTTCTAGTTTTGGATTTAAGAGATAATCGCTAACTAGATTGGAGTGATTTCATTTCAAAGATCACCATTGTGCTTCAAATTGAGTTTCAGTTTTGAATGTTGCTGAGATGAAGATCTATTCAGTGTTCTAAGGGCAGATTTTTGGTGTGATTTAATTTATTTTTCAATGTTGCTAGAGTTTGATGCGATTGGTGGTTGATTGGAGAAGTTCTTTCCTGCTAGGGCCATTTCTTTCCATTGCCTAGCTATACCATCTTTGTTGCAGGTATAAAGGTGAAATGAATAATATATTTTATGTTGATTAATCTTAGTGTTTGTTGTTTATTGTGTTCAAGGGTGGCTTTTAGTGGAAGTTAGGTGGTTTTTAGTAACCTTTCAGTTTTGAGTTGTTGAATAGATGTGTTGGGCCCGAATGTGTGAGGTTTGGGAGTGTTTCATTGGTAGTTTTAGACCTGTAGCGGACCTGCAACCTTTTCCAGAATGGTAATCTTTGTTTAACAATGTATTTTGAGGTGTGTTGGGTGGAGTTTGAAGGAAGTTACTAGTATTTAGCCTGTGGATAGGTTTGAATGCATTTACACTAAGTTTCTAGAGCCTTATCAGCAGTGATTTCAGTCTGATCTTTCATCAGTACAGCAGCAAATGACTGTGAACAGACCTACACTATTGTAGTCCATATTTCAACAAGGCATTTATTGCTTGTTAGAATAATAATTCTCTATTATTAATGGTCAATACTACTGTTGCCACAGTACTTAGTAGTTGAAGTAGTTAGACATTTTAAATGTCTACAGTTATTTACTTCCTCTATATATTGTAATCTTCTCCTTTGTTAATATAAGCAATTTTTAGCCAAAATTGTTTCATGGTATCAAAGCCAATGGGGTTTTTCAGAATTTGGAGAATTTTTTAAAATAAAAAATTCTAGCCTCTTCTTGTCTGGAATTTTTTTTTCCAGAAATTTATTTTTCATTTTTTTAAAAAAAAAAAAAAATTCGATGGAGGCCTTCTGAAATCGTTAAAGCTTTGTCTGAAAGTTTGAGGGTTTTTGCAAAAAATTTCACGGATTTGTCTAGTTCATTTTCTTTTGGCTGTGTGACCCTCATTCAAATCCCATTTTCTGCTAGTGAAGGTCACGATTTGAAGTTTTTGGCAGATTTCGTGACCTACCCTGGTTGCATTTTTGTCAGATTTGCTTCTCCCGAGCTACGTTCTTTTGTTCTCTGGCCGCGCGACGTTTCTTTCTGGTCGGGTGTTTTCGTGCCGTGTTTTTTGTTTCTTCTGGTGCATCATTTTGAACGCGTTTTTGGCGTGTGGTTCTGGCACGACGGACCTCCTCTCTGGCCGTGTTCTGGTTGTGCCTTTTTTCGCCATTTTCACGATCTCAAACCCTCTACGCGTGGATGCGTTTATGTTGTTTTGTGCCGCAATCTTTGAAGGATCTTTCGCACGCTTTCTAGCACTTTTTGTTGGTGATTTTTGAGTCACAATTTTCTGAGAACCTTGGTCGCACAACATCTGTAAGCTCTTTCCCACACTTTACAAAAGAAACTCTCTCCTTCCTTGGTGGTGGCTAGGGTTTCAGTTGGGTTTTCTGTTAAATGCAATGGCAGCTAGGGTTTCATGGTATTTGATGTGTTTGTAATAAATCAGTTTATTTGTGTGGTTTTTTAAAATATTTTTTTTCCCTTATAAAAAAAAAAAAAAAAAAGAAAATCTGACTTGTGGGTTTTAATATTTTTCCTTAAAAAATCTGTCTTACAAGTTTTAATATTTGTCCCTTTAAAAAAAATCTCATTGGTTTTTGTAATTTTTTCCTAAAAAATTATTTGTTGGGGTTTTATAATTTTTTCCTAAAAAAAAGTTATTCTAGAAGGGTTTATAATTTTCTCCTCAAAAATTAAGAGTTTTTCCTATATACCCTAGTCAGGGTTTATGTTGTTAGGGAGGGGCTCTCTGGTCTTTGGTTTTTACCGTTTTTTCCAGAAAAAAAAAAACGATGATTTGTAATCTTGGGTTTGGTGATTTTTTCCTCAAAAATCATGGTTGGTTGCAGTTTGTATTGGTCGCACTTGGAGTTGTGTTGTGACCTTTTCACACATCGCCCCATTCAAAATGGGGACCCCCTAAATTTTGCTCCATTCGGTCTTTTGGCTTGGGTTTCTCTCTCTCTCTTTCTCTGTCTCTTTTCTGATGTCCGCCTTTCGAGGATGCGCCCGTCAGTGAGTTTAAACGTAAAATTGACCAATTCTGAAAATTAGGGTTTCATTTTTCCTGGTCAGTCCAAGGTCAAACGAAGTGAATAAATTGAAAATGGAGCTTAACATTGTTGTCAGTGTGCTTCCAAAGGCTCTCACAAATTTTCATCTAATTCGAGGTACTTACTATTTTTAGTAAGTATGAAATTACAGCAATCACATGATTTTGAGATTTCGACAAATACACCCAAGATACGAGCACATCAGTTATTTCGTAAAATTTGAGCGAAAACAGACAACTTTCTATTTTAGTTCAAATTCGAGGCAAATTTCAGGGCTTAGACACAGGATTTTTCTTTGCATGTCTGGATATTCCTTCTGGGTTTTTCGAGACCTTCACAACAGTGTAACATGCAAAACGAGACGACGACTTTCAGAGTTCAGCCTTCCGAGGCTATTTTTAGGGTTTGCATGTCAGGGTTTCTTTTGCATGCCAGGTGATTCTTTATGGGTTTTTCGAGACTTACGCAGTGGTATGACCATAGTTACAAGACTCGGACTCGGCAAGCCAATTTTTGACTCGGACTCGGACTAGGCGCCCAGACTCGGCAAAGACTCGGCAAATAGAAAAACCCAAGAAATTCAGAGATTTTTAAGGATTTAACACTTGTTTCACGCACCCTTTAATAAATAAACCTTAAAGACACAATAACATCATCAAATAGAAATTACTATGATCTCATACACAAACATACATCGATCACATAAGTATAAACGCAAATTTTCGCTGAAGGAAATAACACATTCAAATATATAAATATTGTCAAATGTATACAAAACTCATGGAATATGAAATCCATGGCATCAAAACAAATATCAAAATTAAAAATATAAGTCTATGGCTCAAAAGAGCTTGCATTACTCATCCCAACATCACGACAAGTCATGCGCTAGTGTCTAAGATAGGTCATAGATGATGATGCAGCCATGATATTTTCTTGCATCTCAATGATTGGTGTGTATATTCAAGTGAGGAATTTATTATTAAATTTTTATTGTAGCCTTCAAGACTGCATGCTTTGTTGTCTAATGTATGGAACAAGATAATCCTTGATTATGGCTTTGACTGCAAAAGATGCAAAGATTTACAACAGGGGATATGTATTTTGTAGGTTTAACGATCATGATTCATCATTGGCCTATAACATGCTTAGACCTATAGTTTGATGAGGTTTTGGGGGAAACACCCCAATAGGATCAAGGGGTAGTGCCCTTTGCGGGGGTCAAGAGGCAGCGCCCCTTGCGGGGGTCTGGGGGCAGCGCCCCCAGCGGGGTCAAGGGGCAGCGCCCCTTGCGGGGGTCTGGGGGCAGCGCCCCTCGCGGCGGGGTCCCGGGGCAGCGCCCTGGGCGCGCTCCCTGTCGCAATACAGGGCGGGGTCGAGGGGCGGAGCCCCCGCCACCAAGCCCAAATGAAGACCTTCAAAACCACACAAACCTTCATGGCGCGCACCATTTAATTAAAAAAATTGTAAATTAAAGACACTAATTACATATTTAAAAAACATCAAGGTCGAGATTTAGCCATTTAATTAAGCAGTTCTGAAACTTTAAAATGTGTTTTTTTTGACACACACGCCCACAAACTGATGGCCGAGTCTTTGGCTTGGGACTCGGCGAGTCTGGCGAGTCTGGCGAGTCTCGCGAGTCTCGGCGAGTCTGGCGAGTACTCGGCAGCCGAGTCCCAAAGACTCGCCCAGCCTCACTCGCCTCGGGACTCGCCAAGACTCGCCGAGTCTAGGCGAGTCTTGTAACACTGGGTATGACATGCAAACGGAGATAATCACTCAGTAAGGAACTTACTATTTTTAGCAGGTGTGTCCCGGCAGCCACCTCCCAGCACTTCAGAATCACAAGTTGATCGCAATGCAACAAAAACGAAGACAAACAGAGATCATTTGATGCGCATGCAGAGCGAATTAGGGTTTCCAACTTCAGAGCCTGAAAAGAGGGGTAAGAGTCAGAATTTTCGAAAACCGGTGTAAACCACCACGATCAGCATCTTTCGGGCTATCTACTGGTAAAATTTCAAGTCAAACGGAGCACTTACTATTTATAGTAAGTCATTTTGGAAACTGGCTAAAAATAGCAAGTCGGGTGCATGCACTGATGTCAGTGGTCAGGTCACATGGTGAGGAGCACCTCATTCAAATTTCAGGTCAATCAGAGCAGTGGAGCTATCAGAAGCAAGCAATTACTATTTATAGTAAATCACCTTCAAAAATGGGCTAAAATAGCAGGCTAGCTAAAAATAGCAGTGTCAACAGGACAACAAGGTCGTAAGGATGCAGTGTTCAAAATTTCAAGTCGTTCTGAACTTCAGAGATGCAAATTCAGAGGGCTTACTATAAATAGCAGGGCATGGATAAACAGGTGAAATCATAAAAAATTCTAAGTCTGGAATTTCATCCTGCTCAAGGGGCAAAATGCACCCAAGTTGATGAAGAAGCATGTAAAATTTCTAAGTCTTGAACTCGTCCACCACACATGCTAAAATGCGCTCATCCAGCAATGAAGTCAAAGAAAGTCAACACTTTTCATCCTTCTGCCTAGCCTAAATGCGCCTTCAAGGCAATGCCAAGCATAAAAATTCCAAGTATAAGAATTCATCCTTCACCTAGGCCAAAATGTGCCCAAGAGAGAAGTGAGTCAAAGTGGTCAACACTTTTCATCTTGTAGGCATGGCAAAATGCGCCCACCCTGAAGAAGGAAAGTTGAAAAATTATTCTATGTGTTGAGGTTATCCGCCACCACCCTCCAAATGCGCCCATCCTGCAGCTGGGGTGAAATGCGCCAAGTTTGGAAGAAGTCAAAGGAGTCAAAGCTTTTTATCCTTCTCCATAGGCAAAATGCGCCCAAAAGCATGCATGTGAAGACAAAACAAGGGAGGTGAAAGGTCACAGAAGGACGTGGTAACATGCTTCATCCTTCTCCACATCAAAAATGCGCCCAAAGTTAAAGGAAGTCAACAAGTCAATGAGTTTTATCCTTCATCAAAGCTAAAATGCGCCCAAGTTAGAAGAAAGTCAAAAGGTCAAAAGAATTCGTCCTCCTCACCCCCCTAGATGCGCCTAAATGAGACCATGTCAGGACAAAAAATGGAAGTTGAAGAGTCATCCTCCTTGCATGTCTAAATGCGCCCAAGTTGAGGGTGGTAAAAGTGAAGATAAGATGGTAAATAGGGTAAAAGATGTTGAAAATGCTTCAAGGCATGGTCAATATAAGGGTAAATGCTAGGCGTGATTTTGAATTTCCTCTTCAAGTCTCAAATGCGCCCAAGGTAGTAAGTGTTAGGGGATTTTTCTAAGGCGTGTGGGGTGGTGAAAATAAATGCTAGGCGTGGTTTCAAATTTCCTGTAAGTGATATGCGCCCAAGGTGATATGTGTTAGAAAATACTGCAAGGTGATGGATGTGTTGCCTAGGCGTTGGAAGTGTAGACTTCTAGCACAAGATGAATATCCTCCTTCACACACAATATACGCCTAAAGTGTTGAGTAAGTAAAAAAATAAAAAATAAAATATTTCTAAGGCGTTGGAGCTTTAAATAAAATTGCCTTTCAAGTGTGAAGTGAAGTGCAAAGTGACGAGTGAGAAATAAAATGTGCTAGGCGCCTTCATGAATAAAATTTTTCTAAGTGAAGTTGATGTTTTTCTCACTGGCAAACGAATAAAATTTTCTAAGGCAAGTTCTCAAAGTGCAAGATGATTTAAAATATTTTCTAAGGCAAAAATATTTTCTTCTTAGAAAATACGCCTAGAACTCAGGGTGATGAAT
The DNA here is from genome assembly GCA_007258455.2 of Sequoia sempervirens. Lineage (NCBI taxonomy): Eukaryota > Viridiplantae > Streptophyta > Pinopsida > Cupressales > Cupressaceae > Sequoia > Sequoia sempervirens. The sequence continues at coordinate 339,758 of VDFB02263527.1, forward strand.
TTTCTTCTTAGAACACCGGAAAATTTTTCAGGGATGAAGTCAGAGATGGATGATAATGCAGATGGATTGATAAAATTCCTCAAGTGAGAGCAACACAGGATGACCACGGGCGAAGAATGGATTTAATTTGATAGAATAATATTTTCTAAGGTTCAAAATTTAAAAATTAAATGAACCCGTTCGTTGGGTACCCATGGATTCGAAGCATTCTGAAGAAAATTCTCTTCTGGGTACTGAACATTTGTGATGATAGATGGATTTTTATGTCTTCCGCACTTCGCCAACACTTTTTCAGTGAAGAATTTGATTAGTGCTCAAATTGTGAATTTTCTTAAGGGAAATTTTAAAATTTTCTAAGGCAAATTTGAATAAAACGACTCTTGACAAGAAAGTGATTTGAATGATGAATTCAAGATGAGTTGCCTAGATGATTTTGATTGAATTCTTCAATGATGAATTTTCAAAAGCTGATGAGGAGTTAAATTCGAATTCAAGTGACAGAGTTCCGGCTGGTGAATTAAAAAGATGAATTTAAATTAATTTTTTTCGAAAATAAATTCAAAGATGCCAGTCAAGGTTGAACTTCTAGAAGATTAAGATTCTAGGACAAGTGTCAGAAATACCAGAGAGGGAAAATTCGAATTCTTGAAGTGGAGTAGTGGAAATTAAATGTACTGGCTATAATTGGCTCCTTCTAGAATTCGATTTTTGGCTATAAAATGAAGAAGTTTCTCACTTATTTTTCACAGTTGAAGAAGTCGAATTTGCTCTGAAGTTTGTTGCTAAGAATTGCTGAAGCTTGAAGAGTTCGAAATTTTGCTGAGGACTGGAGTTTGCTGAAGTTCAAAATTGAAATTGCTGAGACTTCTGGAGAAGGACGCCTTGAGTTGCCTGTGCAAGTGTTGAAAGTTCAAATATTGCTGAAACCAAAAGGGGCGCACTTGCTGATTGTTGAAGCTTAGTTAATTGCTGAGATTTGAAGTTGCTAGAGCTAGGAGGGACGCCCTGAGGTGAGAGGTCTCAAAGAATTTAAAAGGTGCAAACTTGTTGATTGAAGAAGTGAGTATTCAAAGTTGTTGAAGTTTGTGAGGTGCGCACTTGCCAAGTGTGAAGTCCAAATTTATCAAAGTTCAAGTTGTTGATAAAAGATTGTTGATTGAAGTAGTGAGGTCACTGAAGTCTACTTAGAAACCTTTTCTAAGTATTGAAGTTCAAGAGAAGAAGCTGAGATGGCTGAGGCAAGGGCGACTGGCAAAGATAACAATGGTGCATCCAGGCAGGCTGTGATTAAGAAGCTGAGTAAGACATTCATGCCAGAATCAAAGTTCATTTCAAAGTTGGGCAAGCTGACAGATACCAACTTGGGCTCCGTCAACCTAGATACCTTCAAGAACAGGATGTTGGGGATTGGAAATCATCAACCTTCGACCACTTCGCACAATATTGTTCGAAGCGGATTATATGCAGCTGCTGGTTTCCCACCAGCCATTCAGTGTTCGGAGCTGATGATGGAGTGCGCCAATTATTATGAGAAGGATCACAGATTGATCATGTCACTAGATGGCCAAGTGCTAGCCAATCTTACTCTTGCTGCCATTGGTGAGGCTTTCGAGATCCCGGTGCACAGAAACATGGTTTACAAATCCAGAGAGCGAGCTAAGCAAATGTATGCTTCTGCATTCGAGAGACGCACGGAGACAATCAACACTCACTGGATGAGCAATCCCAGGCCTTCTCGTACAAAGTTGCCAAAGCAAATCATAGCGGATGACTTGAAGCAGGAATATTGTGATCTCATTATGATGCTAAGCAGAGTTGGTGGTTGTCCACAGTCCTTTATTTTCGAGCCATGGATGTTTTATTACATCAACCTCGTGCTGGAAGGGAAAGATTACGCCAACTGGGCTGTGATGATCAGTGACAATTTGCACGAGCAGCTCCTGAGCCTAAGAAGGACGAAGACATTTTACATGAGCTCTTACATCATCTATATGTTGGCTCGTATGACGAAGTATAGGGGGATTTCTTACAAGGAACCTGTCGGTTGTGGCTCTCACCAATTCAAGATACATGATGCTTGTCCGCAATTGCATTTGGCAAGCACCACTCGTTACAAGCGTGTCAACGATGCCTTCAACGAGATTGCTTCAGGAGCGGTTGCACCACAGAATCTCGAGGGAAGCCCAAGAGTTAATTGAAAGGTATGGGTGCTGGTTCATACAATTTCCGAAATTTTCTTACATAAGGCTGCAAGGTTTTTCATCGTACCCATATAGGCTGCCAAAGTACCCAACTGATAGAATTTTAATGCTAGAGATATCTAGGCAATTGCTCGCCTATGATAAGATTCAGAAGAAGAAGAAGAAGGGAGGAATTGAATTCCCAATTGTCATGGGCAACTCAGATGAGGTGTGTCCTTCGATACAAGCAGCCAGAGAAGCCGAGAGCGAGCTTCAATTTTATCACTTTTCCTACCACACCAGCCGACAGCACTATGATCCACATCACAACATCAAATGGGTACTGTCGGAGGAATTCAAACACAAGGCAAATATTGAGGATTATTGGGCTAATGCAGCAGATGAGATTGAAGTCAGGAAAAGAATGTTCTCTCGGTTGCCAATTACTTTGATCAGGGAGTGCGAAGTTGTTCCGGTTCCAGACCAGGTCAATGAGGATATAGATGTTGTGCATCCAGAGTATGCAGCAGTGAGAGATACTCCACTTCCGCTCCCGGATTGGTCAGAACCTGAGGTTGCAGATTTGGATACACTTTCTATCCCGGTCCTAACATTTACTAGAGCATGGGTTGACAGGCGTGTGAGCAGATTGAAGAGTAGGTCAATTGCCTTGACTTACAATTTGATGGGAGATCACAGGACACCCACCACTGGCAGAAAGAAACAGATCACACGAGGTCCGGAGTCCAAAAGGAAAGAGCTAGTTCGACAGGAGCCTATTCGGCCAGAGCCTCCACGAGTTGCAGTTGAGTCACCCACGCCATTGGAGACACGTTCTCCAAGTATACAGGAGGTTTCTTTGTTTGCTGATCAGAGGAATGCACGGAATTAGGTGCAAGTGGTACAGGAAAACAATCAGCCACCTCGGAGAGAGTCGGTTGGCCAGAGTGTCAACGCACCTAGTAGAGTTGATCAGCAGGATGATGAGGGGACTATTACTGACCCTCAGTTTCAGCAGGAGTTAGAGGCGGCTATGAATGATGATGATGATGATATAGTTTCAGGAGACACTCAACCACTTGAGGACGATGAGCCTCGCCAGAATGATGTAGAGGTTGAACAGGTTCGAGAAGTGGAGGCACAAGAGCAGCAGCCCTTTGATATACAGTACAATGTGCCTGATTGGCTTAAGGATAGGATGAGGAGAAGCCCGAGTGAGGAGATTGATCCAGCAGTTGAGATGGAAGAATTTTTGAACAGGATCAGTGCACCTCCACAGAAGAAGAAAGCAAAGAATTTTGAAGATCTCCATGAAACCACCGCTCACTCGCGTTGTCGATGCCTCAAGGGCCGTTGTAATAGAAATGAAGCGGTGCCTGAGAATTATGTGGTCACGACTTTGGAGTTAGGACGCCCCACTGGTGCGCAAATTGTAGAGGAGTGTGATAACTCCTACCTCGCCCTCAAAGATAGGTTATTCAAGAAGGAAGGGAAAATAAGAAGTTGAAAAGAGAACACAAGGCCTTAATTGGATACATTTTAGCAGTTGTCGTTCTCGAGGCCGGGAGATTCGGTGATAGAGCCTCCAGCAGAGATACCTAGGGAATCAATCAGTGGCTTAATGGAGTTAGGAAAGATGGCACAGGAAGCAGACAAGTGGGTCACAGGAGTTCGTGTTGAGACAGAAAATTTTATGGAGGACCTTGCTTTTGCTTTTCAACAGGCTTCCAGTATTTTGGCACGGATGGAGGCAGTTGATCATGCTTGGGGTGATGCTTCTATCTATCAGAGCAAGGTAATTCAGCGTCTTGAGGCATTGAGGCATGTTCCGTTGCGATTGTTGATTGATGGAGGTGTCATTCAGGAGAATGACAGATATGATTTCTCTAGATGGTATTCTTCAGCGATCACGGGACGTGGTTTCTTCGACGCAACACAGGCGGATTCAACCAGGATACATAAGGCTATGGCCAATATCATTGATGGAGTTCAGAATACTTTTGAGGCCATATTTGCTAGGCGGTTGAATCCAGATGAGGTTAATGTTGATAATTTGAGGGGTAGGCTGGTGCCTTTCTTTTCAGAGGTGAAGACCTTCGTACAAGATGATTTCGAGAACACCTCCACTTTCTCCAATTTGATTCAGAGCACACAGGATTCCTTGGTTGCTTGGAGAAAATCTTGTACAAGGCATGAGCATTCAGTCACAGTGTTAGAGTTTCAGCTAGATTACATTCCGCCTATTTCAGTTCAGGAGGTTAAGGATGTGCTCAGCAGATTCGTTGAGTTTGCAGCCAGAGAGAAGGAGAACGGGAATGCACTACTGGACGAGGATCTTCTAGAGGACTGATTGTGGGCATTTATTGCCTTTACTATTTTTGGGAGTGAGTGGGAATCTTTGTTCATATAATACACCACTCCCCATTCTAGCAGTTTTTAGGGTTAGGGCTGAGGTGGCACGATTTTAGCCACTCTATTGATTGTAACCCTAGCCGTCTTTTGGACTGGGCTAGCTATATAAAGGGGGAGTCCCCCTCATTTGTAATTCATTAGAGAATAGAGTACACATTGGACATTAGCATTAGAGGCTAGAGAGTAGAGCATAGTAGATATTTTGCTTAGCATAGTGTGGAGGAGAAAGAAAGTTTTCCCTTTGAAAACTTTTGTGGAGATTGTTGTGTAACACTTTCATGATAATAGATCTTTTCATTGATGGTGGAATTCGTCTTGTCATGAATAGCTAGCAAGGTCTCTTCTTCCTTTCGAATCCAAGTAGTATAATTTTCATCTCATGCATGTAGTTTACTTTGATGTGTGGTGTTTTATTGAGGTAGCTTCACTTTATTCCATACCACTAGCGACTTGTTGATGATAAGTTCGCCTTGCGTGGTCGACTGGAAACTATCTTGAGTTTAACTTCGATTGTGATTTGTATACTTATATGCATCGTTCTGATGGTGTATGTATGCTAAATTAATATTTGAACATCTTTTGCTATCCCTTTGAAGATTGCACCAATTTTACTGAGGCTGTTCGACGTGAGGCTAGGTGAAATTTGGTTGAAGTCTATTGAAATTAAGCTCCACATATCCTGCATTTAGAATAGAACATAAGTTTCTTAGGCCTTACACTCATTTACTTTCCGTACATTTCTGATTAGCTTTAGGAAAACGTACTATATTGCCAAATCATACACGCAAGAACCCCTTCAAAGCATACACCGACTGTTAACTGCAAGAACCCTGAACAATTGTGTAAGTCCCCTCGTAAGAACACAGCAATACACATCAACCAACTGAGGGTATTCTAAGTATTCGGAACCTTGGAGTTGAACATGCGAACTTTCTCGCAATCTTAGCGCACGGAATACTTTGATCAAGAGAGAACGGAATAGCCTCCAAACTATTTTGTTCTTCGGCTGATTGGTGAGGTCACAAAAATCGCATCAACAAGTTGTTGGGGCGAACATTTGCACCACTGGCTTCTTGCAGTCTATTCTCGGGCGTCATACTCCTCTGCAAAAGTTTTGACGGTTTGTCGATTTATCCTCAAAATCGCGGTAGCTGTTTTCAGTGTGTCTCTGGTTTCAGGAAGGGACAGCTTTGTTATCCAACATCAGGTTGGACGTTTTGTGATAATTTTTGGTCAGCAATTCTACAGTTTCTGGGAGGGTTGGTGGCAGACTCCTCTCAAGTGGCAGAGTCAGTGGCAGCTCTTGTTGCAGAGCTTTCTAAAGAAGAGGCAACCTTCTCTGTTTTTTTCTGGATGGTTTTTTGGTACTCTTGGTCATTAACATTCTGCAGATCCAGGGAGGGTCTCAGCAGCAGTAGAGTGTTCTGAAGAATTTGTGATCAACGACCTACAGATTGTTTTATGTAGGCTAGTTAGACGATTGACCATTAAGGGAGGGTGTTAGAATAATAATTCTCTATTATTAATGGTCAATACTACTGTTGCTACAGTAGTTAGTAGTTGAGGTAGTTAGACATTTTAAATGTCTACAGTTATTTACCTCCTCTATATATTGTAATCTTCTCCTTTGTTAATATAAGCAATTTTTAGCCAAAATTGTTTCATTGTTGTTGTTTTCTAAGTTGTCGGTTCTCGTATAGGATTGGGTACGGGTACAGGTACACTGTACGGCAAAAAAAAATCCTTGGCTACGGCTGTATTTTATATATATATATATGCAAAAAAAATTAAACATATACAGAATTCTCAATACATTTGATAGTATTATACTTCATCAATCATCAATCATCATGATGTCTATCAAATGCTGATAATCATATCTGCTGCTTTAAGTCGAAACATCCAGTGTTATGATTCAGCAGAAAACTCTACAGGACACTAGTTTAAGATCCAGATGCTTTGTTGGGCTGTGTAGCGAAGAAAATTCAAGCACATACATTTTCATTGCACTACAAGTTCTGTGGTTTTTTATTGTAGACTCTAGATTGGCATTGAAATGATATGGTTGGAAAGTAGGAAAAAAGTTATTAAGAATATAAGGTAATTAATATTGCACTAAAGAAAAATACGAGGGTTGTGGAGAATGTTGAGAGTATTGTGCACTACAAATCCTGTAGATGAGTAAATGGAAGGGACAGTTAAAACTTGAAAATAATTAGTGTAAGGATCATTTAACATCCACTCATAAATGAAGGCACATTCTCCTGTTTATACACAAAACAGAAATTAAAATAGGTTGAAAAGATTAATTAAATTTCAATAAATGTAGTTAATGGAACCCAAAGAGACTCTACCGCTCCCAATCGCTCCCTAGGCGCTCCCAGCCACTCCCCAGGCCACTCTCGTACCCAAATGCTCCCGGAGCGAGCACGGGAGCAAAATCCAAGGAACCCAGTAACTTAGGTTGTTTTTAAGTTGGGTGAGCAAGTTCATGTTATTGGACATCAATTTGAGATATAACAACAGTTTGTTCCATCAACTCTTATCATCAGCATCTAATCATCTTATTATGATGTTTATGATGCAAATGTTCTAACATTGCAATGCTTTAGATGGTCGTGCCACTGAAAACTATCTCCTTCATGCATTCTATATTGTAACACTGGATTGTAGTACCGCCAATGAATTTATCTTGGTTTATTGCTGATACTTACCCCAACGAACAAGTGGAAATATTGTACTAACTCACCACTAGATAAGTGGAAGAAGTTGTTTTTCATCTCCAATGAAGTATCCCTTGCTAAAACTGATCCAAGTTTCCTGACTTTTGGTCTTAGTGATTTTGTCAAACACTTGGCGAGTAAACTGTCCCAAAATGTTATAGGTTTCTGATTTCGTTTCTCCCCCTTGTTTTGATGATGTTATGAGCAAATAATCTAACTAGTAAACTACAAATGCTTGCAAGGAAATGCAAATATTTATCTTTAGCTTTTCAAATGCAATAAAGTCTTAACTCTATGCAGAGGAGTAATAATAATCCACTGTCATTTCGTCATACACTTTGAATGCAACCCCCACAGATATTGTATTACCAAATAAGCTTGAGACTGATTACAATAATGCAATGCTACGATTGTTGTGCAATTTCCTTCAGTCTATTATCTAGTGCAATGCTGATTACAAAGTATTGCCAAGACTCTTGGCTTAAAATGATATCAAATGCAACTACAATGCTCTAGATGGCAGCGCCTTATGCAATCTGATATAATAATGCAAAATTTGTTAAATATGACAAAAGGAACCTTGAAATTGCTGCTCCTATGATCGGTCGTGTAGTAGCAGCCTTAGGTCACAATGTGAGCTCCTTACAATGATAGACTCGTCCCCAGCAAGTTGCCGTCCCTCATATCAAGCAAGTCTTCAATCTGAAATCATTGCAGCCACAAGACATCTCCAAACAGCTCCTGACATCATTGTGATGGCTCCCAAATTGGAGCGCTCAAATGCCCACAAAAATTCGATGCAATAAGAGAGTGCTCTGAACCAAAATCTGGACATGAAATGCCCAGGTCGTCCTTTACCAAACAGCAAAAACTGGAAATGCAATCAGAATCATATCTCCCATCAATATCCTCAAATTTGGCCCTTGGCCACAAAATTTGTCTAGTCGATTTGCTCCGATGTTACCATAATCAGCTCCAACCTCAAATCGATTCCTTCTAATGCTTGCTAAAATGGATGCATTCAGCTCAATGGTGGATACTGTGTGAACCCACCTCCTCAGCAGCGTTGGGTTTCCGTCCAACCTGCAAACATCTAAGGGTTTGTGTCCTCAGATGGGGTTGCTACTGTCGAACCAGCAACTATGGAGAAATATCCCAAATATCAAAATACTCGAATGAATGCTTCCCAATCACGTGAAACCCCAATATACCTCTTTCCACAGGAGGTGAACATCGAGCCTCATAATCTTTCTTTTTTTAATAAAATTACCTTTCCGAAAAGGGGTCAACCACATCAAGGAAGCAATGTTTAATTAAACAAGTGCCACGTCAATGCTAGTACTTGCCTTATACTATTTTAATAATTATAGTATTTTAAATTTAATAAAAATAAATGTAAGTTTTGTTAATGTGAATAAAATTAAATGTTAATTTTGTTAATTATAGTATTAACATAATATTTAAAAATATCACACTAATGTTAATTTTTAATTAAAATTATATAAATAATTAACATTATAATATAATGCATGTCTATATTAATAGAATAAAAGGTATTATAAAGATATTATAAATATATAAAAAAACTTGATAGTATAATATAATTAAAAGAAAAAAATGATAATTATAAAAATATAAAATTTATTTACTAATTATGTTACATAATAATATGTATAATATACTATAAATTTATTATATTGTATTAAATAATATTTATTGATTATATAATATAAATTTTTAAAAAAAAATTAAATTATTTTATATTAAAAAAAATATAAATAACATGAAATGATTATATAGTATAAGTATATGAAAGAATTAAATAATTATTATTTAAACATAAAATTTATATAATAGTTTTGTACAATAATGATTAAAGTTATATAAACAATGGTTGTAGCCAAAATAATAGTTCTTAGTTCTCAAATGTAGCCAAAATAATAGTTCTTAATTCTCAAAACTAGGCAAAATAATAGTTCTTAGTTATCAAAACTAGGGAAAATAATAGTTATTTTCACTTTTCCTAAAAATCCTCCAATAACACATAAAACTTCTTAGCCAATCATATTGATGAAAAATAATTTTTATAATTTATAAAATTAAATATTTTGCAAGTTAACTTTACAAGATTGAATTTAATTTTATTTTTTTTTTAAAAAAATATTTTTGTTTGGTTGAAAGCTAACTTATTAATAACTAATTAACTAAGAGAAACAAAACTCATTGCAATAGTATTGCCTCATGACAAGTACTAATTAAAGTCATATTGCTTTATTACCTCAAAGTAGTAACTTTATTTTTTTATAATTTAACCTTGTAACATAAAGTGACATATTTTTCTTTTATAATATCATTTTATAATCTCCAATAAAATAATATTTCTGCATCAAAATAAACGACAAAAGCAACCCACTCATCCCTTACAACTCCTAATTAGCCTATCGGGATGACAAAGAGTAGGCTAATCCAACACCGAAGAATTCACTAAGGAGAAGGGGACATTAAATTCAAGTGTTTTATAAGCTTTCCTACTAAATAAGTAAATATGCCTTTGTAATTCTCACTAAATAAATGGATGTTATTTCTTTCATGTGTTGCATATGCACTCCACTAAATAAGTGGTTTTGACTGGCTTGCCGCCTAGTGCTTACTCTTAGCTGCTGCAACTTATTTCAATATAGATCATTTCACCATATGCTCTCACCTTGCCCATCTTGGGAACTGGGTGATCAGAAAGTGGAATGGATAGCGCATTATAATCACTCTTTTAGTTGATGTAATTTTCAAAAAAAAAAAATCTAGGGTGGTAATTGTTATCACTTAAATTTGCACCATGTTGAATTTAGAATTCAACAACCTAGTGAAACATGGGAATGATCTCAAAGTATGAATAACTTGAATGAGACCAAACCTCCTAAGAAGGCCAGGTTCCTAACTGGTTATCACCTAACTACTGATCTTTGTAAGGAAAAGGGAGAAGGATTTACTAAAATGAATAAAACTAAAATTGGTAAACACTACTTCTGAATGGTGATACACCTAATTAATAAAGACTTGAAAATTTCAAAGGAAAGACACTTGCTTTTCAATTAATGAAACGAAACACTTACACAACCTATTTTAGTAAGTTTTATGCATAAATATTTCAAAAAAAGGCTTAAACTCGCCTATCTTTTAGAAAGGAAAAAGTTATTTTCACAACCTAAAAGCTATGTGCAATTATTAAACACAATATCCAGCCTACATAAAATTCAATTTGTTGAAAAGGCATAAAATGTGAGACAAAATTACAAAGAGTTTAAAATACCTCACATGTGATTTGATCAACCACTTTGATAACACACAACTTTGCAAGAATAAGATGGCAAAAGCTTCAAGTATTGATATCCAAGGTCCTTTCTGAATTCATGTCAAAAATGAGTTACAAAGTATGTTGTATTCTCCAAGAGGCTGTAAAAGTCATAAAGCAAAAAAGCACATATCAAGAACTACTCAATAATGAGTTACAAATGAGAATATATCACCATGTCCAAGTAGCTCCACCAAAAGGGGCTCTAGAAGCTTCATGAACTCGAATGCCTCTTAAAAGCCAAAAATATAGCATCCATATCCATTTCAAAAGGCATCATTATGCATGAAAAGGTCTTGTTTGACCAAGTCAAACATAAAGGTAGAAGAAAATAATTCCTAGATACCCTCCTTGTGTTTCAAAACTGAAATATCATGCCTATTTTTGCTCCAAATGTTGGATAAACAAACTTCAACTCTCCAATATTCTCTCAAAAGACATAACTCAAAGCATATCTCTCCATTTGTCCTCCTAAGACTTAGTCATACGCAAACACATGCTCCTATTTTGCATTCATAAGAAATAATAATTTAAATCAAATGATTTATAAAACACCATTTAATATTAAATCATTTTACAATATATTCAAATGCAAAAATATAATACTCCACCCTAGGCATCGGCCATGATAGCAAAAGGGGTTCACTCAGTCAACATTATATTTGTAAGTTAAAAGAAACAAGGCATGGGGTATTAGTTTGCAATGGATTTTTTTTAAAACAAGGAGAAAAAGTCATAAACTACCATCGGCCTTTGGAATAGGGTTAGAAACCCTAAAACGAAAGAAAAGGATGTGAAAATTCATTTCATTTTCACGAAGCTTCTCAAGGAAGCTATGTGTCCACCAAGGGTTTTTGTTATTGGAGCTTTTGTGTGCATACCATGATGAAATCGAAGTTTTAGAGGCATCTCTTTGTTGTTTACTGTCGATTTCCTTCACTCACAAACTCTGGTAAGTAATTTTTAATAAGAAAAACCTCCATTTGACTCATCCTTTTTTTATGAGAAGGCCTTCATGGCTGCAATTCTAAGTTTTCCTTCTTAGCCTAAAGGTTATTTTTCTTTATTTTGTGCTTGGTCTCCTTTACTGTGCTCGGTCATGCCTCATTTGGTATTCTCCTATAGCTTTTGTAAGACAAAATACAATTACTTTTCCATGGAAGACTTTTCATGTGTAAGTGGCCATTGATTTCTGCATTTTGATAACAAACATTCTATTAGAAAACCCTTCAAATGTTTGCTTGTGACTTCCACTTATAAAAAACTAGAAGACAAACCCAAATGGGTTTGACGGTTGTCATGGGTTCTAGGTTGTCCTTTTTTGTGAGAAAAATACATGAGTTTTTTTGTAGCATTACATCTGCAGGTCGGGGCCATGATATTTTTATCCTCTTATTTCTGATGTTTCTTTGATATTTTGCATTTGTATTGCAAGAATCATGGGCGTCCTAAGTCTTTCATTATATTTGTTTATTTCTCACAATGCAAAAACTTGATACCATATGGAGAAGACTTGTACTTTCATGGCAAAATTTTCACAAGATATTTTGGGTTTGAAATATTGTAATATAGAAACCCTTCTATTATGCAAAAATAAAGATTTCCTATGTATCTCCATGCTTTTATATTTGATTCTTTACAGGTCTAAAAAAAACTAAAAACCCTCTTTCTTGTTTTTGGCACATTGAGGGCTTCATAGTTAATTTGATTTCATGCAAACACTTAAGGTTCATTTCTTTGGCTATGACTTCTTCATAAATGTAGAAATTTATCCTTTTGCAATACTCATTTTGAGTTGAGGATTTTAGCTCCTTACACGCCGAAATTTCATGATGTGACCATAGAGATTTTTCTTGTAGAAACAATAGTAATCCACACTGTTGAAGCAATTTTGAATGACCTCTTGTATTCTTAAATTCATAAACCTAATGATCACTCTCAGAGATAAAATCTTAACAAGATAACTTTAAACCATGCAATCATTTTACTTCCCTTGTTGAACATTTTATATATCTATTCATCATTGTTTGTGAAATGGAAGACATTGTCACTTATCTATTTATTGATAGAGAAAATATCATTATTATGATTGAATTCTAACCCATTTACACTATAATAGTGTTGTGAAGGAGGTTCAATCTTGTTTACTGCATTAAATGCTTTAGTTGTCTTCATTACCCTTGGTAATTCTATAAAAAGGGAAATTTTATGACTATCTCTTGAAGATTGTACCCTTTTGTGCTCTCTATGATTTTAAGATTATCTTCAAGGTATCCTTCTAGATTACATAATGACAGGAGCAACTTGACTATCTCAAAGATATGCATCTGTTAATAGTAATCTTTATCCAATTTCAGTTGGGTGATTCTTTTTGCTACTGTTATGCTCTGTTGATGATTTTAGATTTTATG